>QEPC01010227.1:3046260-3063800 GCA_003113815.1 Sphenodon punctatus
CACCACCAGCATGTTGCAAATGCAAAAAGGTTAATTCAGAGAATCACAATGCATGGAATAAAATGGGTGCAGACCCCCTCCCTGCAACCCAAGTCCTCAACTCCAGTCCCTGCCCCAACAGCCAAGCAACAATAGATGCTTTGCAGTGAGGTTCCTCTGAATTTCTACAAAGACTTACGGAGCAATCTTAAGTAAGCTCTTTGTGACCAAGATTTTGGCTGATTCCTGCCAGAGGCAACCATTCTGGTTTTGGATCCGGAGACCAAAAAGAACTGCCATATGGGCTTGCCAGTCCAATCCTCCATCTAGACCAGTATTCGGTCTAAAGCTATGCACAGGCTCAAAAAACTCAAGCCCAAACCCAACTGCATCAGGACCAACTCAACCCTGGTCCCGATGCAGCTGGGCTCTTCCATGTCTGATTCAACATTGTGGCTTCACTCCCATGGAGTGCCATGACACCATGGATGAATTGTAGAGCTGGGCTGAAGAAACAATGAGATTTAACAAAGACAAAGACTCAGAGGAAAGCAACTAAGATGACAAAGGGGTTGGACAACAAACCATATGAGGAAATTCTGAAGGATTTGGCTATGTTAAGCCTAGAGAAAAGATGACTGGGGAGGGGGGCGGACACAGGATAAAAGTTTTCAAATATCTAAGCTACCATAAAAAAGATGCTGAATATTTGTTCTCCACTGTGACAGAAGATAGATCGAACAAGAGGGAATGGGCTTAAATTGAAGCAAGGTAGATTTTGGTTAGATATTAGGGAAAATGTCCTAACACTGCAAGAGCAGTTGGACAATGGAATAAGCTGCTCCTTTTAAAAACCCGCCTGGACAAGCATCTGTCTGTGATGCTGCAGGCCGAGGATATTCTGCCTTGGAGCAGGGGGGTTGGGCTTGAAGACCTTTGGGTTCATTCAATTCTCTGATCCTGGGAGGCATGTCAGGTTAAGCCATTCCCCCCACCACCCTTGATTTAATATCAGGATAAAATCTGGCAACTGATTTTTTATTTTTCTCCTGGAGTTCTATCTGAAATTTCATGCCCTGCCAGATGTGCCCCACCGATCCCATGTGATGTCGCAGTATACAGTGCAGTGGGGAGCACCTTCGATAAGGGCACGGGAACAGCTTAACTCTGCCTCTTTTCCTAACCCCCTCCCCATTCACCCTCACAGAGCTCCACAGGGGCTCTTGCCCACACCCAAATACAGGGTCTGGTAGTGGCCAGCACCAGATATTTCAGGGGAAATGCCCTGATCTTTGTAGGTTTCCCCTGAAATATCTGGTAACAGAAATGGTAACAGGAAGTACTTCCCAAGTAAGTTTTTGCAGGATCCAGCCCCAGTCACACAGGATCCAGCCCACAGTCACACAGGATATATATCTCCTTCACCAAGGTGTCTTTATTTCTTCAGCAGAACAGTCCACAGTTCCAAACACAAGGAGCAACACAACACTCTCCACCAAAGGAGGAGACACACACCCCACTCCACCCCCCAGGCTCCCAAACAAGTTTCTTTGCTTGCTTTAGCAAGCCTCTTCCACAGCTCCAGCCTCTGTTCTCCTAATGCATTCCTGCACCTCCCAGCCGGTGTTCTGCAGCACCCTGGTCTTTACCAGCTAGCCAGCCCCAATGGTGCAGGGCTGCTACATTTTGAGACCCAGCACCTGCTTTCCTGAGCTGTTCTGTGGGGTCTCCCCATCTGATATTTCTTCCCTGGCTATAGCCAGCCGAGGGTAAGCAGCCTTCCTACAGCTCCCAACAGGGGCCAGCCATCCACTTAGCTCCCCGATTCAACCCAATTGGCTCCTTAAAGACCTTTGCCTCGTCTAGAGGGTTGCTACCCATGTGGATTTACCCGGCCCACCCTTTGGCCCTGGTCCTGCCACAACTTAGGGCATCCATTGCAGAAACAATCCATCCCATCTACTCCCCGTTTCTGGTAGTCAAAGGCTGCATCCCTTTACCATCTTGACTAATGTGTTACAACTTGTAACAGTTACGATGTGGAACTTATTGTGAAGGCCAGCAGCATAGCTAGGTTTAAACAGGGATTTGATAAGTTCCTGGAGGCTAGGTCTATAAATGGCCATTAGTCAACTTGGTCGGGGGATGCCGCCTCTGACGGTGGAGCTCTGGGAGTGAACAGCAGGGATTGGATCACTACATCATCATGACCTGTTGTACACTTCTGCGAAGTGACTGAAGGTGACTACTGTCAGAAACAGGATACTGGGCTCAATGAACCATTAGTCTGGCAAGCATGGCACTACTGTCAAACCACCTCAAGACTTTTTAAAAGGGTACAGTGTAAATCCAAAAATAATACAAGCAGCAGCCACCGACAGGCCTATCCTCCATGACCAGTTGCACTGAGGCCCACTAGCCTGGGGGACCCACACCCGTAATTCCCCACCCTCAGCAACTTCAGCCTCCGCCCCCCCCAAACCAACCAAGAGACTCTCTACCCTGGCAACTTCAGGCTTCTCACTTCCCTTTGGCAACAGAGGGTTGCTCCCCACTCCCACCCCCAATGAACCCAGCCCCCTGCCCTCCATCCTGGTGACACCAGCCTCCCCATCGAGTGAACTCCTGTCCTGTCCAAGTAACCCTGGCCTCTCTGATCCCCTCTGCTCCAGCGTCCCTGTCCCCAAGCCTGGCTCTCACCGGTCCCCACTGACTCTAGGACAGGGCATTCCACCCTAACTACACCCGGTCCATAACCTTAACCTAATCATTTTTTAATCATGTCAGAAAAGGCTAGAATACAGACAGGAAACTCCCTCACCAAAACAGAGAGGCTCGGATTCAAGGCTACAGACATAGCCCATCTTCATTTTTAAAAGAAAAGAAAAGACACAGAGATTACCATCACAACAACAGAGTGATTTAAGCACCAGCATCACACTAAGGCACATCCCAGACTAGTAATGGTTCTGACCTCATGGACTCATTTTGACAGTGGAGCTGATTTGGCAGGAAATGAAAGGAATTTCAAAACTGTATCTGGATAAAAATGTTATTTCTCTCTCTGTTACAAACCTCTTGCATATTTTGCATGTGAGAGAGGTGTATTCTTTGGCAGATATCAGTGTCTCAAAAATATATAACACAGCACAGGACTACAAAAAATGGTCAGTGATGCAACTTCCATTTCGATACTATGATGGTAAGATTTACGGGGGGGGGGGGGGATTATTAGACGTTCTTTAAAATAAATAACTAAGGAGAGGTTTCTGCAGCCAAAACTATTGCAAAGTTTCAAAGCTTCCCATTGGCCTCACTTTATCACCTGACTTTTCTAGCAGTCTCTTTACTCTTATAATAAGCACAAAGGAGGCAAATTCGCCCCGGATGCAGCTCTACTGAGACCAATAGTTTTAAGCAGGGGTGAATTCGACTCTCTCTTGTCTAAACTGAAACCTAGGGGGGGGGAAGTCTCAGCAAAGTGAAACTGCAGAGGTAGCGTATACAGATAGCAGCTGGAGAACATTAACTCTGGCTCTCTCGCTTTCTCCCTAGGGTTGAAAAACTGCAATTCAGCCAGGAAGCGGCACTGCACAATAAAAGAATTCTGGGATACATGAACAAGTTGCAAAGGATTAGAGGAAACGCATGCAGGGTTTGCTTTAAAGAGACCATCACAAAGAATGATTTTAACTGCCTCTTAACTCATACAGACTAATTGCTGAATGTAAAACCTACAAAACTTTTATCCACTCAAGCTATTCTCCATTACCCAAACCACCTCTATTCATCTAGGACCTGATCCTACAGGATGCCAGGTCACCTAGACTGGTAGGTTCTTGGATCATTTAAGGTGCTCAGCACAGAAATTGTACACCTAATACTCAACAACAACAAAAAAGGAAGAACCACTCTTTTTAAGAACTGAACTGACCAGATAATAAGAACTAATCAGGGTTTTGGTTTCACTCACATCAGCGGGTCAGGGAGGGGGACAGGAGAGGAAAGCACAAGAAAAATTAGATGTTGGGTTAAATTATTTTCAGGCATGCACCAAACCCAAAAAAACTATTATCACCAAGGTCCCAAAATTGTAGGTCATGACCCCAAGTGGGATTCCCATTCTGACTGATGCTGGGTATACTCTGCATGCATGTCTTTGTTGCTTTTTGATGTCATCGAATTATACTGAAGTCTCAAAAGAGCAAGCAAAACATTAGGAACCACTGTTTTAGGAGCAAATACAATAATAAAGGTAGCAGGGGATTTAGTTAAGGGTATATTAAGCAATAAGCACAAGGCAATTCCTTCAGCTCTGCACACACAAGGCTTGAATGAACTCTAATGAAAGGAAACTCGCTCTTTCAGCAGAAGGTGCTCTGAGTTTTTAAAACAAGTCAGATAATTGTATCCCTGTACTCCTTATATTCCCTTTGATTGCAAGCCTCTCAGGGCCGGGACCTGACTAATTAACGACTCTTCAGTGCCCGGTACAAATAACTAATGTAACTATTATAGTTCGTGCAGAGGGTAAATGAACTAGAACATAAAACTCACTAAAGATTTGCTCACTCTTTAAGGACAAAAGCAACTTAACTTTCACAGAGCTGCACTGCACAGCCTTTTTAGCTCTCTTGCAGCCCCCCTTCCCCCCCCTTTCTTACAATGACAGGAAAACACAACGGACTAGCTTGGAGACCTACTCCCTTGTCATTAACCCTGAAGACATGAAGGCAAAGCATTCCCTAGCCATCACATTCCTCAGCCAACATGATTGATACAGCAGGCTGAATGGGAGTGGTCTTTCCATGGAGCTGTCAGGGCAGCCTGCACAACAGGAAGGCTTGGCTTTAAACTTGGAAACAATGGGACAGCAGATGAGCAATGTTCAAGGTGGGGAAGTACTGCAAGTAACTGGCATATACGCTGGGTGAATACACTGAAAGCAAAGGGAGCCCTAGGTAATGGGCAATACATTACAATCAGGGTGGGGAGCCTGTGGCCCCTGGGTCAAATCCTGCCCAGCTGGATTTTGTTTTGTTTATTCATCTGGATCTGGCCCATGAACCCAATTCCTACCCTCAAAGCACTGAAAGAGTGAACTCAAGAAAAGGGAGCAGAGATGACTTAAGGACAGAGAATGAATCTAGGATATAGATCCATGATCTGGAGGCTTCCCTTCTTTCCCCAATCCTAAACACCCCGTCACTCACAATTCCTATGCGGACCCTAGCGCATGTACTAATTTTCAAAGTGGCACTCTAGGGAAAAGGTTCCCCACCCTATATAGACTGGGCATAAAGCTTGAGGGAAATAAGACTAACAATTTGATTCAAAATTATTTTAGAACCCATCCTGGATTCTGGAGACTTTACATTCGTTTAAAAAAGATTACATGCAAATAAATAAATAAATAAATAAATAAATAGAGACGTCTACCCCACATTTTCAGACGATTTTCCCTAGAAAAAGCGCCTCCTTTTCTGTTGCGCCCATCACCAGCAAAGCAAGGAGGCGCCTACACTAAGCCAGCCAAAAGTTGTAAGAGAAACCCCATCCCATCCCCGAGATTAACTCGCTGCCTGTCACAGACTGCCCTCCGGGGAGAGGAACTTTGCAGCGCTCCGGCCCGACGGGCTTTTGTGGCCAGCTGGAGCGCCCGTGCCCTGCCAAGAAAGCGGGGCGCACGCCAAGCGCACTCACCGTCACTGCCGTACTGCTTGCCATTGTTCGCTCCCATCCTGCAGACTTCATGCTCTCCTCCTCCTCCTCCCCACACACACCATGTCTAGCCCAGCAGAGAGCAACCGGGAAGCCGCCGCCGCGCTCGGAGAGAGAGGGGACCGTACTTTCAGGCGTTCTCCGGAATTCTTGCCCTTCACCTCCCTCCTCAACAGCTCGCGAACCCCAAAGCCAACGCTCAAAAGCACCCAAAAAGGGGGCAATCGGGCGGGGAGGCAGCTCCAATATAATCCACACCGGGTCGGGTCGGGTCAGCAGCAGCACCAAGGCAATCCCAGGGCGCAGCCCCTTTTAAGGCGCTGCTGCCTGTCCTGTCCTGTCCCGTCCCGTCCTCCGCTCGCCGAGCGCAGCCACTTGTTACGTTACTCCCACCCAGCCACACAGCCCTGCGCTGCTCTCCGGCGGCACAGACTTTTGTTAACAACAAGCGCCTCCTCTCGGTGTCAATCACCCCCTGAGACAGGAGGAAAGGGGAGGAGAAAGCCAGGGATTTGTTAAAGACATAGCGTCCAGCTAGAATCCTTCCCAAGATGAGCTCGTGGAAGAGGAAAGTTTCTCCCTGCCTGCAGGGACATTGACTCTTCTCATTAAACCACGCAGAACGTGTCCTGCAGTCATCGTTTGCTTGGAGAGTTATAAGGACAGGACTGACGAGAGGGGGAAATTGGGGGTACAAACGTACCTGCATCAGCTGCTCAGAAGTAGATAGCCTCTGGATTGCTCAGGAAGCAGCGGCGTCTTTGCTCCCAGGACAGAACAAGGAGATTTCATTTTCAGACGGTGGCGGGGATGCTGGAGGGACAAAACGAGTGGGAGAGCATGAGACCAGCCAGGCACAGGCTTGGAGAGCGAGTGTGTGTGCGGACACTTGAAGGCAAGTGTTGCACTAAATAGGCACTATACATGTATACAATACATATATGTACTAAATATTTGAAATAAATTGTGCCTGCCGGGCTCCTCCTGCCCCACCCCAGTCCACAAATCTTTAAGCACCATCTGCCCCTGAAGCCGATATTCTTGGGTAGTTAGAGTCTTCAGAGACAGGAGCTTTAAGGAAACCTCAAACATTAAAAGACTGAACAGGCAATAACCCGGTAAGAGACTTGACTGGGGACATACAGAAATGTGTGTAGCAGGGAACAGAGCACAGGTCTCCATCATCCTGTGTTAGGGGAGGCTGAGAGTAGAGCATGAGCTAGTCTCTCCAGTAGATCATGGTGTGAGGAGGCCTAGCTTCTCAGAGAGCTCATCTGGGGAAGAGAGTGGACACTACAGCCACCCCAGAGAGCGTATCCAGGGAGGAAAGGGGCTAGGAGGGAAGCTTCCCCCCAGTCTGACAAGAAAGGCTCTCTCTAAAAGGGGAATAGTCCTCTCTAGCCCTGAGCCCAGTTGCTGAGGTGCCCTCGAGCTGGGACGGTGGGACCCAGTGGAAGGCCTGGAGCACCAGAGTTAGCAAGAGGAGTCTTGATAGATCACCTGAGGTTGACAGCTGGATCAAGCGTACCATAAGTCTAGCCACCTTTGTCTTTCACCCTAACCACTGGAAAATCATTCCCAAATATAGAAATGGCAACATTGCTGGGAACTGCACTGGGAATAGGTTTCTTTCACATAAAAAGTGTTTAAAGCTAAAAGCAAGTATCCGAAAACACACACACACACACACACACACACACACAAAAACAGCAGGGTCACAT
Source organism: Sphenodon punctatus (assembly GCA_003113815.1). Taxonomy (NCBI): domain Eukaryota; kingdom Metazoa; phylum Chordata; class Lepidosauria; order Sphenodontia; family Sphenodontidae; genus Sphenodon; species Sphenodon punctatus. The sequence goes on from QEPC01010227.1 coordinate 3,053,682, forward strand.
TTTCAGACAGATACAGTTTGTGTAGCCAACAGTTACAACGGCTACTGTGNTTGCCATGACTCTCTATGACCCTGTCTTGGTCCCTGACACTTTTGGTGTGAACTGGGGGGGGAGCACAGCCTCACTTCCACCCTGAAAGCTCTTTTCACCTCCTTTGAACTTCATCCTTCCTGAGTTTATTCAAACTTAAAGGATTATTAAGGAAATGCATAGGGGTAGTTAGTGAATCACCACTACAGCAGGATAACAGATTTCATCATAAGAACTTTGGGTTGGGTGGGGGGGAGTGAATGTACGATGAATCCCTCTGACTAAAGGGAAACAAAAGATTATGATTATCTCATTTTTTTAAAAAAAAATCCATCTTCCATTGCAAAGGTTTCTTTTTTTAAATAAAATCAATACTGCAAAGGCATTCCTAAAATAATAGCATACATTTCTTAAGTGGGTCCAGAGGGGAAAGGCTCACCCCTGAATCCTCCTCAGTTGAAAGGACCGTGACTATAAGGTCAGGCCCTATATATGACAAAGCAGGAGAGAATGGTATAGGGAGATTCTCAGGGTTGAAAGAATTATGCATGTATATGTAGGTCTCCCTCAAGCCAGGCTCAGAAAAATTGCTGTGATTCATGCTGTAGACAAGACAGGGCCAACTTCTAGACCCAGCTAATGATTTGCAATTATAATTGTTGCATTTGAGGCGGAGTGGTAGAGAAAACAGTTTAGTTCTTTAATGAAGGCAACAAATGCAGAACCTATGGAGTGACCTTGTCCAAGGTCTGAGCAATAGTGCACCTACAGATCCTAGGAGAGATTGGAGGGGGTAGTGGCAGCACACTGGGTTGGTACTCAGGAGAGCCAATTTCTTTTCCTGGACATAGACTTGTGGCGTGGTCCTGAGTTCTTTGTACTGTCTTCCTTCTTGCTCTTTGTCAGTCTTGTGTGTGAAACTGCAAGATATATTTGGCAGGAGTGTGAGAGGGTGATATTCTTTAAGAGTTTGCTTATTTTAGCCTAGCCTTGCTCAGTTTAGCCTAGCCTTGCAGAGGAACATAAGATTTTATAGGGATGGGCGAACGCAGTTCGGAAGTTTGGACCGAACTCGACTAGTTCGGTCGACTGAACCAAACTTCCGAACCGAACTCGATTTTCGAACCAAACCAAATCGAATTTCTGAACTCAGCTCTGTCCGTCCATCCCTAAAAGATAATATTCCATTTAGTTCAATGGGGTTTGACTTTCCAAACTTTGTTCGGAAGTTCGGAGTTCGGACCGAACTCAAATAGTTCGGTTGACCGAACCGAACTTCCGAACCGAACTGAATTTCCGAACTGAACCGAACTGAACCGAACTTCCGAACTCGGTTCTGTTTGCCCATTCCTAAGATTTTAACCCAAAAACCACAAAGAGCAACTGCTGTTCCCTGGGTGTGCGTTTGTGTGTGCCCCTATGGTTTGGGTCTAACATTAACCTGTCTGACCCCTGACCCTCTGTTGTTTGTTCCCCCTTCCCACTCCTCTGTAGCTGGCTACCCTCTCCAGCCCTACCCTACGAGTCTCCCGAATAGTGGAGAGTGGCTGAGAGGTTTCAGTGCTGACATTGTGGACAACCCTTTTTGCCCTTTTCCCTATCCTTTCTATCCCTCTCTCCTTGTTTTCCCTGGCTCCGCACCCCGGAGCCTGACAGATTGCTCCACCCAAAAGACAAGGCTTGCTCTTACAGCTGACCTTGTAGTAAATTACTTGGGGTTTTAAGGGAAGTTCCACCCACTTGACCAAATGAAACCTCCAGCATCCTGGGAGTGGGATTCATATCAGGAGGTGGAGGCCTTCTTTGACCACCAACCAGGAGCCCTTGAACCCTCCCCAATGATGCGAGATGCTCATCGGCATGTAAAGCGATACTTGGCTCAAGCAACCGCTGTTCCAGCAGCAGGGCTCCTAGCTGCCTGCCGGAAGTCGCTGCCATGACAAACAGCCAGGAGGTCTATTCCCTTGTCTCCCAAGCCACAGGAGTTTGGGTTCTTAAGCACAGGCTATGAACTTTCCTCAGAGGATGAAGGGGAGTGGGAAGATGTAACAGAGGAGGAAGCAGACAGGCCCGAGGTGTAATCCAAGGACTTGAATCCAGCCATTGCCGCTCCCTGCTCCTCTCAGGGTGGCCTGCCTCCTATAAAAACAACGTGGGAAGGTCCCAAGGACAAGCTACCAGATCCGGGCATGTTCACCACCCTCCAGTCCCCTTGTTGTCCCTTTAGTGCAGGAATGTCTAAGGGAGCACCTCTGCAAGAGCCACAGTTGGTTGCGCACGACGAGATGCCAATTATTCCCAGTACCACCTTCATGCCAGTCATACTACCAGCAACCTGGAAGGTAGTCTCCAAAGCCGAGGGTTCCACGCAGGCACAGTCTGGCTTGTGAATTGCCTTTATAGGTACCACCTGGCAGGGGCCAGCTGAGGAACTGGGGGTTTCATCCGCAACCTCACTACTTTGGCTTGGCGGGCTGGAAACCCCAAAGGGCACCGTGACATCCCCTGTGGTCTCCACCATGAGGGTCACAACTAGTCATCTTCCCAGATGAAGTTGGCCCAAGACAGGTCAAGGCTTATCGACTCCCTAGGGATTCAGCTGGTCCCCTCTCGATGACCAGCTGAGTATGGAGGTAAGAGCCAAGGTGTATCTGGACAATCAGTTACCCCTGGAGTCCCTGCAAGCCATAAACAGGAGGATCCCATATTCTCCTACACCAACCCCCAGGTAGCGGAAGGGGTTGCATCACAGGGTTCCCCCTCATCTCATCATTTTTGACCGGTTGTTTCAGGACTTGGTGATATATTCCAAAATACTTATTTGTGACATTATTATAATCATTACCCACCCCACTGAATGGGGCTGGGTGATAAGGTTGATATTGTGAGTATCTGGTGGGAAGGGGAGTTGGTACGTAGAGGAATCTGCCCCCTGGTGAGAGCAGGGGGGGAGGAGGAGGGCCCCCCACCTGGCGACAGCAGGGTGGGTGATGGGAAGTAATGATAGTCGGTAGTTGGATACTGAATTGGTATTGAGAAATGTGGGGAGGGTGATATTTTTGCTGTATGCTGTAAATCTTTTGTATTGTAAGTGGTTTGTTTTGTTTTTATTAAGAATTTATGATATAGTGTTTGTATTATGTAGTGTATGAAGGGACCCTCTCCTCCTGGTGAGAGCAGGAGGATGGGAGGTGGGGAAGGAGGGCCCCCCCTGGAGGCAGCAGGGTAGGGGCGGGGAGGTAAATGATGGCAGGTGTTATATATTATGTATAAAATGAATGTATTTGAATATATTTAAATTGTGAGGGGTTATTTAAATTGTGAGGTGTTGTTTGTTTGTTGTGGATTGTATTGGTCTTTGTGGACCTTATTATTGTATGTAGGGGTGGGAATTCCGGATCTACCGGTATCCGATACTGCCGGTATTTCGGTCTACCGGCAGTATCAGATTAACCCGGTAATCCGGCTAAAATTTCCGGATTCCCCCGTACCGGTTTTTTTACTTTGCGGCCATTCAAGTGAATGGCCACAATGTAAAAAAATAAACAACCCCCCACACTTTCCCTCCCCAGTCCAGGCTGCGCGGGTGGAAGGGGGGACACCCCCCACCCACCCTGCCCAACCTGGCTTTAAAAAAAAAAAAATTCCCCCCGAAGTCCCTGCTACTGCAGGCTCCGGGCCGCCGCCGGCAACCCAGAGCCTGTACCAGCAGGTAGGTAGGTTGTACTAGGGTGATCCCTGGGGTGGGGGATGGTTTAACACACACCCCACACCAGGGATCACCCTACCTCCCCACCCAGGGATCGCCTACCTTGCGCTCCGGGTGGCGGCCCGACTCCGGCGGCTTCAGCGCTGGCTGTGGCTGTCAGCTTCGGTGCTACTAGGCCTTCCGGTGAACTTCTGGGTTTCCCTGGAAGGCCTAGTAGTGCTGAAGCTGGCAGCCACAGCCAGCGCTGAAGTTGCCGGAGTTGGACCGCCGCCGCTGCTCGGAGCGCAAGGTAGGTGATCCCTGGGTGGGGAGGTAGGGTGATCCCTGGGGTGGGGTGTGTGTTAAACCACCCCCCAGCCCAGGGATCACCCTAGTACCTGCTGGTGCGGGCTCCGGGTCACCGGGGGCGGCCCGGAGCCCACACTAGTAGGGACTTAGGGTTAAAAAAATATTTTTTTTAAATACAGGCTGGGCAGGGTGGGTAGGGGGTGCCTCCCCTTCCACCCGCACAGTCTGGAAGGGGGAGGGGGGAGGTTTTTTGTTTTTTTCCCCATTGATTTCAATGGGGACAGTTTCCCATTGAAATCAAGGGAACAAATTGGGTACCGGTAAACTGGTAGAAATCCGGCAATCTGGTTTTTGTGAATCCGGTAAACAGTAAATCCAGTAGCCAGTATTTGACCTGATGTCCCACCCCTAGTGAATTAGATCCATGCCCATCCTGGTTGGTGAAAGCCTCCAGGGAGACATTAGGGATGGTGCTGGCGAGGGTAATCAATGCATCCCTTCGGCAGGGGAAGATTGCCCCCTGGTTTCAAGGAGGCTGTGCTGCACCCGCTGCTGAAGAAGCCATCTTTGGATGTGGACACACTCACCAGCTATCAACTGGTCTCTAACCTTCCCTTTTTAGGGAAGGTTATTGAATGGGCGGTGTCACTGCAGCTGCAGCTGTATCTTGACAGCATCGGTTTCCTTGACCCATTTCCATCGGGGTTCCACCCCAGCTATGGCACAGAGACGGCGTTGGTGGTCTTGGTGGATGATCTCCGCTGGGAGATGGACGCAGAACATTCAACACTTCTGATCCTGCTAGATCTCTCGGGTGCTTTTGACACAGTGGACCATGGGCTGCTGTTGAGACGGTTGCGAGCCCTGGGGGGTCTGGACGGGACTGTCCTTGGATGGTTCCGCTCATTCCTCTCAGGGAGAAGCCAGCGGGTTGTCCTGGGAGCTGAATCTTTTAGCCCCCGGGCCCTGGATTGTGGCGTTCCTCAAGGTTCCATTCTGTCTCTATTATTGTTTAATGTACATATGCAGCCCCTGGGGGAGATTGTGAGAGGGTTTGGTGTGCGTTGCCACCAATATGCTGATGATACCCAGCTTTACCTCTCCTTTTCAACCAACCCAGGTCCTGCTGTCTCAGTGCTGTCCCAGTGTCTGGAGGGCGTAGCAGATTGGTTGTGGCAGAGCAGACTGAAATTCAATCCTGATAAGATGGAGGTGATGGCAGTGGGTAGGACGAAGGAGGTGTTGCCTCCCCTCGTAAACTAAACTAAACTAAACTGCCTAACTGAGTCAGCCCAATGGTCCATCTTAGCCCAGTATTGTCACAACCTGACACGGCAGCAGGGGTTTCAAATTTGGGTCCAAATCCAGCTCTTCCAGGGTCTCCGGCAGAGGCCATCCTGGCATGCTACCGGAGACCCCTCCAAGCCCCCAGCAGAGACCTCCCCATGGATCCTGAAGTGGAGATGCCAGGGATTGAACCTGGGACCTTATACATGCAAAGCACATGCTTTTACCACTTGAGTTATGCTCCCCCTTCCCCAAAGGGGGGTAGAGGGGATCTGCCCTCCCATAGCCCAGCAGGTTCGGAGTCTGGGAGTACGGTTGGACTTGGATCTCCGCCTGGAACGGCAGGTGGAGATGGTGGCTAAGGCTGCCTTCTGCCAGCTGCATCTGGTGCGGAGGCTGCGTCCATATATTTCCAGACCCGACCTGGCCACCCTCATCACCTTCATCACCTCGAGGCTGGACTACTGCAACACACTGTACATGGAACTTGCCCTGATGTTGGTTCGGAGGCTGCAGCTGGTGCAGAACGCGGCGGCTCATCTCCTTACGGGGATGAGCTGATGGGAGCATATTACTCCTGTCCTGTGCTCCGCACGCTGCACTGGCTGCCTATAGCGTACCGAGCCAGATTCAAGGTGTTGGTCTTGGCCCTTCATACCTCAGGGACCGCCTCACCCAGAGCGACCTCTTCAGTCCGCTGGGGGTGCCTTCTTGGAGGTCCCCCATGTAAAGCGGGGGGCCACAATGGAGAAGGCGTTCTCAGTGGCCGGGCCGTGATTATGGAACTCCCTTCCGGAGGAAGCCCATCTGGCTTCAAGTCTGTTGGCCTTCTGCCAGGCCTGCAAAACATGGCTGTTCTCCCAGGCCTTCGGAGGAGGGGAGGGTGGGTTGGGATAAAAATCTTGGGGTGGTGGTGGTTGTTTTTAGGAGGATTTAAGATGTTTTAAAATTTTTGTGTTTTATTGCTGTTTTAAATTATTGCGACTTTTTGTGTTGTAAGCTGCCCCAAGATGCCATGGGCATGAGGGGGCAGCTAAGAAATGTAAATAAATAATAATAATAAAATAATTTTTTTTTAAAAACAGCCCCTTGAATCAGGCTCGGAACGCTATAGGCAACCAGTGCAGAGCTCGGAGCACTGGTGTCATCTGCTCCCTACGGCCCGTTCCTGTCAGAAGATGGGCCGCCGCATTCTGCACCAGCTGCAGCTTCCGAACCATCCCCAGGGGCAGCCCCACATAGAGCACACTGCAGTAATCCAGCTTCGAAGTGATGAACACATGGATGAGGGTGGCCAGGTCAGAGTCCAAAACATATGGCTGGAGCCTCCGCACAAGATGTAGCTGGCAAAAGGCTCTCTTCACCACCCCCTCTACCTAGCAATCCAGCCAAAGGCTGGGGTCCAATAGGACTCCCAAGCTCCGGACCCCCTCAATGAGGGAAGGCGTCACCCCCACCGCCCAACCCACCAACATCACCTCCATCTTATCGGGATTCAGCCTCAGTCTGCTCCGCTGCATCCAGTCAGCCACTGCCTCCAGGAAAGCACGGAGACTGCAGAGCCTGGGTCAGTTGAAAACGAGAGGTATAGCTGGGTGTCATCAGCATATTGGTGGCAACACACACCAAACCATCTCCTGACCTCCCTCAGGGGTTGCATATAGATGTTAAACAATAATGGAGACAAAATAGAATCTTGTGGTACGCTGCAAGAGAGATCACCGGGGGCTAGATGTTTCTGCCCCCAGCACCACCTGCTGGCTCCTTCCTGAGAGGAATGAGCGGAACCATCCAAGGACCGTCCCATCCACACACACCCAGGGACCGCAATCGTCTCAGCAGTAACCCATGGTTCACTGTATCAAAAGCAGGCGAGAGATCTAACAGGATGAGTAGTGTTGAACGCCCTGAATCCATCACACAGATTAAGCACTAATCACACAGAAGCTGTGTCCATTAAGGCTTTTGCAGATCCTCCGAATCTGATCTCAGGATGTGCCAAGTGCCTTTAATTCCCACAGGAGTGTGTGGAATCACTGGCATTCAATGCTTCTCAAGATCAGTCCCTTGCTAAATTAATAGATCAGGTTCTCTGGGAAAGTTGTAGATGGAAAAAAATACATTAGTGCAAAAGCCAAGTTTATAACTAAACAATAAAGGCCTAAATTCCCAATCACTGAGGTAAAACAAAAATTTGCTCTGTTAGCCAAATTGGTGGTCTGATATGAATTTCTGCTTTTCATTTGTTCTTTTTGATCTCTTCTCCACAGATAACAAAGAACTGCCTTCAAGATGAGGGAATAAGATGTTGAGACATCACATTAGCTCCTGCTTTGCACCTGTGCTCACCGCAGACAATCACACGCTCCAGTTGTTTGTAGGAGTTCAATTAAAAAGGAATGTTTCAGTTGGTTTTGATTTGTAAGGTTCAAATCTTCCATCCACTGAAGGCAATGGCTCAGCTCCCATTGACTTTAATAGTGGAGGACTACAACTATAATGGATAGTCAAACTTTTTCCCCCAGAGAGATTAGGAAGCAGGGTCACATTGAAAGGAGATTCTCTTGCCCTCTTTCTGATGTGGGTCTGCCACCTTTGGATTACCATGACATCACAACACTCCCAAGAAGGTGTGTGTCACGGAGGAACATAGGGTCACAGACGTGTAACACGAGCCTATGTGTAGACTACAAGTCTGGTAAATATGTAAAGCAAAAGGTTCCACATGTATGTAATGTTACGATTGAGAACTGTAAAACCCAAATCAGAGCTGTGACACGTGACCAAGCTCCAGGAAATGGAGACGTGCCGGCTGATCCCAGCGGGGAATTGGGGAGGGGCGGGGTCGCGTAGCGCAACGTGTGGCCGCGCGCCCCCCCCACGCTCCCTCGCCATCCACCCTCCTGGGAGACAGGTGGGCGCCACGGCCAATGCAGCCACAACGCCCACCCATATTGACCACGGCCTGGAATCCCGCCATGGATTCCGGACCGTGGTAGCTGTCCAGACGGGACAGGCCCCTTCATCGTGGCGGGGAATCACATTCACCACGTGATCGGGGCTGGCCCCGCTGGNAGTACCCGTCTTCCCCCACCCCTACCCACTCCCTTCCCCGAAGGCCTGGACGAACAGCCAGGTCTTACAGGCCCAGCAAAACACCAGCAGACTCGGAGCCAGTTGAACTTCCTCCAGGAGGGAGTTCCACAGCCACGGTGCGACCAAGAACAGCCTCTCCATTGTGGCCCTCCGGCTAACCTGGGGGACCTGCAAGAAGGTGCCCCCGGCAGACCGCAAGGATCGGCCAGGACCCAAGGAGTGAGACTGTCTCTCAGATAGGAAGGGCCCAAGCCATGTAGGGCTTTAAAGGTTAAAACAACAACAACTGACCCAACGGGGGTTAAGGAAGCGGCAGCAGCGGCGGCGTGAGCAGCAGGGCCAGGGCGGGTCCCACCAAAAATTGTGAGTTGTTGGCCCCATGTTCCATCTCCCCCTCCCCCGGTTGGAGGAGGGGGCGGGGCGGCGCTCCAGAGAGTGGGGATGTCCAGCCCAGACTGGCCAAAGGCAGTTGGTGGCCCAGCTGCGCCACAGGCGCACACCACAGGCAGCGCACCTAAGGGCCGGGCATGGCACTTGGCGGGGCCAGGTTGTGTTATTGTGATTGGGGGAGTGGGGTTTTACTGGAGTTTATGGGGGAAAGTGGTTTAGTTAAAAATGTGGAGACGGATTGAAAGGGAAAGTTTTGAAGTGGGTGGGGAAAGGGGGGTTGGTGTATGGTATGCCCCTCTGTGGCAGAGGGGGGCAGAGGAGTTGGGGATGGGGGGGGGTTGGTGGTGGTGGGTTTTGGAGGGAGATGCTGTGCAGGGAGGGGAGGTATGGGGGGAAATGGGGGGAGGGGGAGGGAGCGCAGGGAGTACTGGGTGAGAGACAGGTCGGTGCTCCCAGCAAGGAAAACCACATGGTGGCAGCATGTGTAGGGAGGAGGGGATAGGTCCTGAGTGGTGAGAGCACTGGGCGGGAGTGGGAGGGAGGGAGATCTCTGAGGGAGCAGATGGTAGAAGGGGGATACTACCCCCAGCTGGTAGGAGGGGGTCAGAATGGTGTGGACAGGAAGGGAGGAGCAGCTATAGAAGTGGTTCTGGAACAGGGACGGTATGGTCCATGGGGGTGGTCCACGTGGAGGTCAGAAGAGCCTCCCCCCCCCACTGGGGGTGAAGGAGGAGCAAGGTCTGAGGTCAGCCAGTGGCAGGCTGATGCTGCTAAATGCAAGGTCTGTGGTAAATTAGGGGTATTATTGGGTCTCTGTCTAGATCAGCAGGTGGATATGGTGGTGAAGGCATGGTAAATTGGGGGTATTATTGGATGTGGGTCTCTGTCTAGATCAGCAGGTGGATGTGGTGGCAAAGGCGGCTTTCCGCCAGCTGTATCTGGTGTGGAGGCTGCACCCGTATATCTCCCGACCCGACCTGGCCACTTTGATCCATGCCTTCATCACCTCGAGGCTGGACTACTGTAATGCGCTCTACGTGGGGCTTCCCTTGATGCTGGCCCGGAGATTGCAGCTAGTGCAGAACGCGGTGGCCCGTCTCCAAACAGGAACGGGCCGACGAGATCACGTAACACCGATGCTCCATGCACTGCACTGGCTGCCTGTAACGTGCCGAGCCAGGTTCAAGGTGTTGACATTGATCTATAAGGCCCTGTACGGTCTTGGACCTGGATACCTCAGGGACCACCTCACCCTCCATGACTCAGGACGGGCTCTCCAGTCCACCGAGAGCGTCTTCTTGGAGGTCCCCCATGTAAAG
>QEPC01010227.1:3071859-3096800 GCA_003113815.1 Sphenodon punctatus
TACAGAGTGGTTACTAGAAATCAAAGGTAAATATAACGCATTCCTAACCTATACTGGTTGAGTTCCTAAATAAGCATCTTACCCTACAAACGTCCATAAGTTCTTCTCAGCCCTTGATGTAAGCGACTGGGTGCATATGAAAATGTTGCCAATAAGAGGAGTCAGGAGCCAGCCACTGCCCAACTTCTTGCCACGAAAGAGGAAAAGTAATTCTTAATGAAGACCCTACCACTACTCCAACAGGAGAAATAAAATCTTCCATAGCCTTCCATCCAATCCTTCAGATGAGACCTGCAGAACACTTCATCTCCTGGAATAGGGGTGGATGTAACGTCGTGATCAGTTTAAGAGGGGTTTGGGAGTTCCTTTAGTTTTTGAAAATCACACATCACCCACATATTCCAGTGTTGGCTTGGGCAACATATGACTGCTTACCATTAGACTATCAGGATTACATCTTTCTATTCCATCTGACAGGTGATTTAGCTTTGACATATTTAAGTAATGTTGGAAATGTTTTATGTGTTGTAATGTCAACCCTAATTTTGTCAATATGTTATATTCACTCATCTGTAAATTAGACAGTAATTAAGATTTCTTGTATTACATCGTTTTTTCCTTTTTATCCTATAGGCCAAACAATTTTTTTCTAAATTACTTTCTCCTCACAAACCACAGTAAAGAAGTTTAAGCTTCAAAATGGCTGCACATCTTTCATACTCGGATCTGATTATGTTAGCTGTGTTTTGGAGCACAGGAATACACAAAAGAATCCAGAAAAAACTGGCAGATTTGAAAAAACAAATTTGATAACTACTTTATTAAGAAATGATTTCTAATCAGCAATGTCTCTGGGAAGATATTCACTAGAGCCAATTTCAAAAGTCGCAGAAAAAAAAGACTGTACCATTCCCATTAAAACAATGGTCATTGTTCCACGAAGACTTGGACATCTGTGTAACTTCATTCATGTGAGTAGATCTAATAAAGGCAGTAGGATTACACAATCAAGCAAGGTTATGTACATGAAAGATGGATAGAAAAAAATGGGGTGGGGAGCCTAGGAGTTCTGGCAGTTTCTAAGAGAAGTAATATTGGAAGCACAATTGCAAGCCAGACCCATATGGAAGAATCAAAAGCGACCAGCGTGGTTGCACAAGGATCTTTTTAATGACCTGGAAACCAAAGTGAAGCATACAGGAAATGGAAGGAAGGACATATCAACAAGAGCTAGCATTGACACAAAAAAATCAGTGCAAAAATCAGAAAAATAAAGACACCTAAAGAACTTTTACTTATAAGAGATGTCAGAAACAATAAAAGGATTCAGGAAGTTGTAGGCCACTGCCCATCCGGTAAGTTGTTGCTTTGAATGGCCAAATGGCTCATTATCTACTTTGTTTCAGCCTCTACATGATAAGGTTGTCATCATCCCTAGTTGACCCAGAGTTTCCTAGTGAAACACAGGGAGGTGACAACCTAAACCGTTTACTAGATCTGAAAGGAATAGACCTTTTTGTATTCACAAAGCAAGTATTTATATTTGTTCCCAGAAACAAAAATATAAATTCATCTTCCTTACCATTGAAAAATGTATAACTTCATTTTTCTTCACTTTTGTGTTTTGAACAGACATGGTCTCCTGCGCATATTTGGGTGCAGGGGGGGGGGAACGTGTAGCCCGAATATGCACGGGGATCGGCTGGTCTGAAAATCGTCCCCCGCCCCCCCCAGAGACACGCGGGATGCAGAGCTCGATTTCCTGCTCTGCATCCCGCGCGTCTCTGCCAGCAAAATCGCAAGGGGGGCCTTTCAGACCGGCCGATCCTCACACATATTTGGGCTGCAGGGGGAATATGCAGCCTGAATATGCATGGGGGGGGCCATGTCTGAAAGCGTTTGTCACCAGGATCAGGGTGCCCCTCTTTCTCTAGGCTGTCCCTCGGATGCCCACTAGGCCAGCCGCAACTCAGTTGCCTGTGCCCACATGGGTTCCTCACTGCAATCAGGGAGCTTTCAGAGATCCACATCCCAGAAACGCGTCCCCTTGTTCTCCCAGCCCAGCCGTAACTCAGAGAACCTTCTCTGGCCACCCGTAGCTTGGAAGACTTCACGGTGGGCTTGTCTTATATAAAAACGGTCTGTCTAGGCTCTCACCTAGATAGGGTACCCCCTTATTGAACCCCCCAAGGCCGAATAAACACACAAGCATGCTAGGCTTGGTTATAAAACATATATTAAGTAAATATAAGTATAAGGCTGTTGATCAGATGGTGCAAGGCAATAAATCAAATACCAAACAAACACATTCTAAAATACACTGAAGTTCCCTAACTGTCCTCTTACCATAAGGCTCAATCCAGGTCCATCAGAGTTTCTCACGGCCTTGGTGTTGAGGCCGGGCTCAGTCCCTTTAGTGACTTGGAAAGTCTCTAGTTCATGGTTGTGCAGCCTCTCCTGCAAGCTGCTTACTCCTGGATGGCTCACCACTGTCACCGGGATTCCACTCTTTCTCTAGGTTGTTCCCCGGATGCCCATGTGGGCACAGGCAACTGGGTTGCAGCTGGCCTAGTGGGCATTCAGGGGACAGCCTAGAGAAAGAGCGGGACCCCGATCCTGGTGACAGTGTTCACTTTTTAGTTTTTGTATATGAACAATCCTTCAACCATTTCAGGACCATAGCATAAATGATTCAATTGACTAAATGCTACTAGTGAACAACTGCCTCACACCCCAGGAGCAGGAAAGGTGTTAACACTCCATAAAAACAAGCAAGTGGATTTGGAACATTTGGGCTGGCCTTTGCATTGCCAATATGGTAATAGTTCCAGAGCTGCAGGGAAATCACTTGCATCAGTCAACTTCAGAATTTTATACCAAAAATAAGAATAATTTAAATTGTTTTGGGGAGAAAAAGAAAACATAAGGGTATCACATTTTAAATGACTGGCCTGGCTTTTGTGTGAGGGCAGTTTGATTCCACCTAGATGGGTGCCCTGTTGTGACAAGTGTCCATTGAAGATTTTTGGATAGACAAAAATGCAGAATCACAGAACTGGTGATAACCTCAAAGGTCAGAGTCCAAACCCCTGCTTGGATGTAGGATGACTAGAGCTACCACATCCCTGACAAATGGCTAACTAGCCTCTGTTTGAAAACATCTAGCGATGGAGAGCTTACAACCTCCCTTGGCAATTTGCTCCATTGCCAAACAGCTCTTACTTTAGGACGCTTTTCCTGAAAACACTGTGGTCCCAGGATCCAACTCCCTTTGAAAGTCTTTCCTTTTCCTCTTGTCCTTTCCCCACTAGCTGAGGACCACTCTTACAAGGACCAACTCGCTTATGAAAAATCCAATCCATGTGTGTGCATAAAATATACTTGCTTTTTTATTTTCTAAGGCTGCTATGCATTTCCCAAAACACTAAACCCGACAGGCCCTTCTCTCTTAAATTGGCAATAAGGCCAGTAAATCAAGGGATTGCTCTACTGGAGGGAAGAGCACGTAGAGGGGAACAGAAAAATGTGGCAACTGATGCAGTTAAGAAATTCTTTATCGACCACACGCACAACTGCAAGTAAAAGATACAGACTTGCCCCCAGCCGTTTATGCTCGATATAGCTAAAGGGGAGACCCTCATTCCACACCCTCAGCTCTGCTACACATTAAAGAGGCTTATGTTTAGGAATGGTACAGTTGTACTGGGAATGGTGCTGAAAAAAATGACAGGAATTCTGCAACAGACAAAACAAATTACAGATTCCATTCTGTCGTCACTACAGTTCCAATCATACTTGTGTTTTTCTCTTCCAGTCTATTTAAACAAAAAACAGACCTTAAAAAGTTAGTAAGGAAAACATATCCTCTTCTTGAGTAGCAGAATGATGAGCCCAGTATAAATCCCTTGTTTGTGGTAAGCTACATTTGTGTCGCCGGATAAATAGAGTCAGTTATGTTGAGCTGCTTAAACTAAGTTTTAAAACATTGTTTCATAGAATCCTAGGGCTGGAAGGGACTTCAAGGATCTAGTCCAGCCCCTTCCTCCAAGGCAAATTTCCTCAGCTTACAGAACCACGGATAGATGCTTGTCCAGCTGGGTTTTAAGAACATCCAAGAAGGGTGGATCCACAACCTCCTTGGGCAGCTTATTCAATTTCCCACCAGTTCTCACAGTTAGGAAGTTTTTTCCAAGAGAGGTAGCAATCCTAGCAGTGGGGAACCCCAGGCTAGTGGGCCAAATACAGTCTGTGGCTGATTTTTATATGGACCCTTACTAGTTTATCTTTTTGTTTATTTAAACTTATATTTATTTAAACTAGGATTTCTAGCTGAGTTAATTAGTTTAATGTTAATGGCTAGACATTAATTCTAAAATAAATTGAAGTGTGAGCCGCCCTGAGCCTAAGGGAAAGAGTGGAATACAAATTGAAATAAATAAAATAAATATCCCACCAGCAGGCTACAACATTAAAGTCACATTAAAATAGAACCTCCTAAAACAACGTATACAGTCCCCTAAAAGCACTACCCCAATCAAATTCCTGTATCTGGACTGTGCATCCCGGTGAGGGAGTGCAGTCCGCGGTCCAGACTGCACTCCCGCACTGCTCAGGGAGAGAACAGAGAGAAGGATGCGCACTTGACAATCAGAAATGGATTCAAGCAACAAATCAATGATCAGAACCGTCACATTAATTATTTATTTGTTTATTATTAAAATTCCCCCATCCCAAGCACATGCTCTCTCGCCTTCACCATCTCGTCCATAAAGCTTGTGCTCATTTCTAAAGTGCCCTGTGGGAGGGAAAAGATTCCCCATCTCTTCTTTATACAGTGTCTCGTTTAGATAAGCCAGCACCATGACCTCCAGTTTGGAGCCGTCTTCCAACAGTGCAAAATGGAAGAGCCCAGTCTCTCAACCTGACAGCAAAGCTCAACAGAAAGCTATCCTCCTCTTGTTCTCTTCTCTAATACCCTGAATTGTCATGCACGCATGACTCATTCTGACATTTACCAGAAGGGCATCCAGCACACTCAGTATTAGAGCCAACAAAATTAGCATGCATTTGATTTTCTCCCCATAGTTTACATGTGCCGTAATAAGACTAATTTCTGGCTTAATTAAAATCAGTCAGTTGCTTCTGGACAACAAAGTAGCATTGCTTCATTTCTGACATTCATATGCATTTATTCCCCTGTACATATTAAATCACTTGCATATGTCCCTCATGTTTAAACAAATGTATCATAGGGTTCTTGTCACTTAATGTTATCTATCAATTAAGATAAATGTCTATTTGGTTTATTTTGCTGTTTGATTAACAACATGTTGCCCCTGATATTCCCCACTTTGCAAGAACCAACCTTTCCAGACAGAATGGGCCTTGGTTTCTCTGTTTGGCAAGAAGGAAATTAGGGACCATCTATCCAGTAATGAGATGAGATGAGAGAGAGAGAGGTATCTAGTAAAGCAGGTAAGCCCGTCTAGTCTACAATACCCAAACCAAAAATGGCAGTTTGGGTAATACAACTAAAATTACAATTCATGGAGAATGCTGGCTTTGTGGGAAATGGCCCATTTGCCACTTTTCAGATAATTCAGCAACATTTATTTATTTCAATTTTTATCCCACTGTTCCCTAAAAAAGGATCAGAGCAGATATAAATAGATATAGATCTATATATATGGAACAGTGGGATAAATACTTAAATCAGTGTTCCTGAGTTATCTGAAAAGTGGTGCATATGTAACACACACACACACACACACACTAAAAAGTGCATAAAGACAAAAAAAACCAAATAAACCCAACCCTCCCACAACCCCCCACAAAACCCACCCCCTCGTGTCACACATTCAAACCTCCAAATGACCTCGCCCAGTAGCCTCATATACAAGTTGAACAAGGGAAGTGACAGAATGTAACCATGCAGGACCCCACAGGGGAGGTCCCAAGAGGATGATGAGCAATTGCCCATCACCACTCTCTGGGACCTCCCTGACAGGAAGGAGCGGCTCCGGCCCGCCGCCCCCCCCAACCAGGTCCTGCAGTCATGTCAACACACCTCATGATCAACAGTATCAAAGGCTGTTGAAAGATCTAACAGGATCAACAAGGCAGAATTCCCTGTGTCAGTCTCCAGGCGCAGGTCATTGACCAAGGCCACAAGTGCAGTCTCAGAGCCATACCCAGGGCAAAAGCCTGACTGAAATAGATATAGATATAGATCTATATCTATTTATATCTGATGATATCGAGATGAGCCTGGAGTTGGACAACCTAAAAGGGAAGGTTAGAGCGGCCGATAGCTGGCCAGGGAGTCAGAATCCAAAGATGGCTTCTTAAGCAGGAGGCAGAAAACCGCAGTTTTAAGGATGATGTCCAACACCCTACCCTCCCAAAGGGAGGCACTGACAACCCCAGCCTCCCCATTATTTCGAGTTTCCATTTGGCGTTTTCAGGAGTGCCGATAGAAGCAACAAAACTGATAAAAGTGACAAAAGTGACAATAATTATGATGAAAGTGTCGCAAAATAAGTTTTAAAAGTGCAGAAAGTGTTGGAAATTCACCAATGGAATTACCAAAAGGGTGACTGAGCAAAAAGAATCCCCAGTGCAGAAAAATAGCACAAATGTTTGGCAAGGTTTCTGAAAGGACAACAAATCTTGTTGATTCAGGAATGACCATTCTCACACCAGTTCTAGGAAGGATCACCAATTGCACTTTGTTGGGTACCCGTTTTGTTTTCTCCAGGATTTGGATTTTTTGGGTTTGGTTATTTTGTTCATTTCAGTTGGCAATTGCCAAAAATGACAACTAAAATGTCTGAAATAACCAAACTGGAAAACCAGAAAACTGGGGAAAAAACAAAACAGAATACCAAATGATTGGATACACATGTACCCATTTTGGGTTGCGGGTAGTGTTCAGCTACATTTAGCACTAAAAAATACAAGTAATGCACACACATACTAAAACCACTACCCATTAGGGATGGGCAAACAGATCGCGGTTTGGGTTCAGCCGTTCAGTTCGGCTGCATTTGGTTCGTCCGTTCGGTTCGTTCGCCAAGTTCAAGTTCGGCCGTTCGGGAAATGTTATGGGTGTTTTTTTTGTTTTTTATATATTTTTTTGTTTTTTTATTGGGTTTTATATGGTTTTCTTTTGTTTTTTATTTGGGATTTTTTGTTTTTATATGGGGTTTATTTTTTTAATCTAATATTATATATATCTACCTACACTAAATCTAACTGCTATTAACTATTCTAAATGCTATGAACTAAATGGATTATCTAATAAGTACACAGATTTACTCCTACAAACACTAAAACTAAATCACTAACACTATCTCTATCACTGTCTACTATCCCAACCTATCTCTCTCTATATATATATATGGGATGGGGGCGGGAATCACAAACACAAGGTTTCAGTTTAAGGTTTAAGTTTCATTTCAGTACAAAACTGAAATGAAACTTAAAGCAATCTAATAATCCTACTCAACGCCTGCTGTTCAGGAACAGAGACTAGCTCAGAAGGTGTTGGGAAGGGGGGAGGCAGATAGTTTCATTTCTTGCAAGCCTCTCCACCCCTGGTGCCTGGAAGTCTGCTCCTCGGTGCCTAGTACTACCCCTCCCTGTCACCTTACAGTGAACCTTTTTTTGCCACCTGAACTCACCCGAACGCGATCTGAACTGACCAAACTGTTCGGCCATTTTGCCGTTCGGTGTTCTGTTCTGTTCGGTATGTTTGTGTTCGGGTTCGCGTTCAGTTGTCCAAACAGGCCGGGTTCGGGCCAAACTCTGAACTTCCAAACAGCGTTCGCCCACCCCTACTACCCATTTCAGCTCTAATATCTATTAACACACAGGGAACCTTGCCAAGTCAGTCTACATAAATCTGCACAAGAAGCCTTCACCTCTGGCAGAAGAAGCAGTGGGGATGGGACTCAGATACCAGGGTGGCTATGAAAGCCATCATCTTTATCATGCTCCTGCAAGTGGAGGGACAGCAAAGCATAAACATGGGAATCTATCCTGAAAAAACACCTTTTATTTTGGTTATGCAATGTTAATACATGTTATTAAACCCTACTTCCTGTTATCAGATAAGACTGGCAACACAAACTTCTAAGTCCTAAAATTTAGGACATAATCCCCCATCCCTTGAAATCAATGGCTCAGCTCCCCTTGACTTTAATGGCAGAGGACTGCACCCTTACACTGTTTTCTCATGTGTGTTAATATGGACCTGTTGGCATCATGGGGAAGTCCAGGACTCAAAAGATGCGCAACTTCCATCTCATGAAAATGCAGGAAATACAGATCTTTTTCTGCAAACATATGCATTCAGCAGGGTAGGGAAAAGGTTCTCTGTTCGATGCACATATTTTCAGGCAAAGAGCCATATTTCCGCCATTCTCACGAGATGAAAGCTGCATGTCTTTTGAGTCCCGGATTTCCCTGCAGCGCCAAGAAGTCCGTATTAACACATGCGAGAAAGCACCCTTAGTGTGCAATAACTTACCCAGGGTTAAAGTACATCATGCATTACCCCATCTGCTACCTCCTCCCTAACCCTCTGTTTGGGGTAACATGGTACATTGCCCCAAAAGGAAAAGTTGCCAGAAGGAAACACTTCAAATGGTCGCTCCTTCTGATAACGGGAAGGAACTGGGAGTCGCCAGCTGCTGATGGGTATTTTAATCCTCAGTTAGGAACGGCCACATGAACAGACTTTAGGGCCACTTGCTCACGTTACAGCGGTCGGCAATTCTCCTGGTGGGGCGTCTCATGGCCACGAAACTTACGCTGAGGAGCGTGGGGCTAAAGGCCTCATCAGCCACATTCAGGGGCTTTTTCCCCTACAAATGCCAGGGCTTGAAATCCAGCCCTGACATTCGAGGGGAAAAAAACCGCTGGACATGGCTGATGATGCTTTTAGCTCCGCACCCACGTGCAGAGCTCAGCATAAGTTTCCCAACCAGGAGATTCCCTGCTGGGAGAATTGCCAGCCGCTGTAATGTGGGCAAGTGGCCTTAGTCTCAGGTAGTACTTGAGAACTGATTTCAGGCAAGCTCTTGTTCATGCCACTGTAGCCTAGTGGGTAAGGTGTTAGACTTGGTACAGGCAGACCAAAGTTCAAATCCTATTTTAGCCATGAACTCACTGGGTGGCCTTGGGTAAGTCACTATGGATATTTTCAGATGTTACGAGATCACGCTCAACCACAGTCAATACACTGTGGTGGGGAATGGTCCCGTAACATCTGTTGGGGAACCGGAAGTCCCACCCCCCCAGATGTTTACCACGGTCAATCGCAGTGGGGAATCACATTCACCACGTGATCGGCTGAACCGGCGGGGCCGGCACCAGTCGCGTGCTGAATGCGACTCCCCGCCACGATGAAGGGGCCCCTCTTGTCTGGATGGCAATCACGGCCCGGAATTCCTGGAGGGATTTTGGGCCATGGTCAATTCGGGCGGGCACTGCGGCTGCATTGGCTGCGGCGCCCACCCATCTCCCCAGAGGGCGGGCGGCGGGGGAGCGTGGGGGGACGGGGCCATGCGGCCGCATGTTGCGCTGTGCGGCCCTGCCCCCTCCCCCATTCCCCGCTAGGATCAGCCAGCACATCTGTTGGACGTGACGGGCTGATTCCAGCGGGGAATCAGAAGGGTGATTCCACGACGGGGCGAATGCCGTCCCGTCTCGTCTGAAATCACCCTATTTCTCAACCTCTGTTCCCCATCTGTCCCTCTCAATGGTCTCCTCTCCCTTCTCTCTCCTAGATTAGTTGTGCTAAGCACATGTACATACATGTAACTTCCCAACTTCATGAATGTGTCTCTGTCTCTCACTCTGTTCCCCTCTCCCTCCTAGATTGTAAACACCTTGGAGCAGAGATTCGTCTCTAATTAATTATTGTTCGGTGCTATAGAAATGATCAACGGTAACAATCCTATCATCACAAATAAATAAATACATAGTGCAGCATCCCCTTTATGTTGTGACAAATGTCCTTTATAGCCCTTCTACCACTAGCCAAGGCAGCTACACTACTAGATAATTACGGCTTCCAACAACAAAGCTCTTTTAAAGGTGAAAAAGCAGCATCCCCACATGCATTATCTAGCAGAAGTCACACAGCTCCCTGATGAAGAAAACACCCATTTAAAAGGCTTGATGAGGTCCATTTGTCAACAATTTCACACACCATTTGCCCCCAATTCTTGGAAGCAGCATTTTACTATGTGCTCTTCCCCAAGTAAACTCCATGTTGCATACAGCTTTGGATTCATTAATCATCTTTTCAACACCACAAACTCAAGGCAGCTTTCTCGGTAGGAGACCAAGGAAGCACTCTACTCTAAAGTGAACAAAGTCATGGGGAAATGAGAATATACACATTTGTCTGAAGAACTGAACAGATCCCCTTCTTGAGAAGCTCCAGGTAGCTCCTCAGTGCTTGGGATCACCCACCCACTAGGAAGCAAAGGGGGGAATAAAAAACAGGGAAGAGAAGTTTGCAAGCATAAGAATAAGCATGTAATTAGTTACACTTCTTAAGGTCTTCATCTTGCCCATAAATGTCCCCCTACAGCACAGCTTCCACAAATGCTGTCACCTCCAGGTTTGCTTACAGGACCCTCTTAATTAGAGCATGATGGAGGCCCTGCACTGCACAATTAACCTGTGGAACTCACCACCAGAAGATTTTGTGAAGGCCAATAGCGTAACTGCTTTCAAATAAGGACTGGATACATTCTTAGGAGAATAGGGCAATTAATGGTGATTAGTCAAGCTGCTCTGGGGAGGAGACCTCTGGCTATGGGACTCAATAGCAGGAAATGGATCAATGGAGTCCCTGAAGCAATTGAAGCTGCCACTTTTGCAGGCAGGATGTTGGACTGAATGGACTGTTGGTCTGACCCAATATGGCACTTGTCATGTACTTAGCGGATACCTGGGTGTGCGGTTCATGGGGATGGGGGAGCAACCGTGACCACAACACCCCCTGAAGCCAAGAGTATGTGGGATTTGGGTGATTGGAGTTTCAGGGGGCAGCAGTGGGTGGGGCCATGTCAGGAAGGGGTGGGAGAGGGTCTTTACTCCATCCCTACTGTTGTGCCAACTCTGGGTAAAAGCCTGAGGAAAAGTGGCAACCCCACGGGTAGGAGCTCAGTCAGCAGGGAAAGATACGTTTCGAGGAAGTGAGCATTTCTATTTAACTTAGCCTAAGCAGAGGCAGTGGTTTGCGAGTGTATGAAAAATAAAGACTGGCCTGCCTTTACCCTTTGAGGAGTGAACAGGAAGGAGTAGAGAACAGTGACAGGTGACAATCTGTCCCCCTTAAACTGCTGTGTGAACATGCTTCTTTTTAATACTTCTAAAAACATGATGCAAGAGATTTAGCTTCATAAATAACCAGCTTAAAGCCATTACTGTTGATTGTCAGCATTTAGCTTTTTTTTTTTTTTTGCTTTAAACAAATTTTTTTTAAGTGCACTTGCCAGGATGCCCAAGGGACAGTTGATGGAAAGTAATTAATATGATGGAGAATTAGGTTTGTGGCACGTAAGCAATACTGCTGGTTAAACTGGAGACTGAAGGACTGTAATGATTTAAGGAAAAGAGACAGATGTTTCTGCTATTTTTGCAAAGCAACAGGGAGAGAGGTTCAGTGAGTGAAAAACAGCATGTCCTGTAAATAAACAATACAGTTGGAATGGAAAAAAATAAATAGTCGTTTTTCCTTGTTCTCTTGCTAGTGAATAAACCTTTCTGTGACTAGTGGGACTTCTCGCTTCAGCACGAATAGCATCACTACACAAAAGACTTCTTTGCTGCATCGTCTCTGAAATTTAGCTCATTTCATCTCCTTGCAATGGATAGTTTTCAGCTTCCAGAAAGCAAAGATTGTGCTGCTGGATTTAAAAGGCCCTGTCTATATTAGATACCTGCTCCTGGAACCTCATCCTGATGGCTATCTGCACTCAGAAGCCACCAACTGTTTAGAGATCCCACCCTGCACCTTACATCTGTGGGTGATTGGACTTTTGCTCTGACGGTTCCTTCAGTGTGGCACATGCTCTGTCCAGGTATTCATCTTAGCTCCTCCTTCCTCACCTTTAAAAAGTGCCTGAAGACTTTTTAAACATTTATTTTCCAGGTGCTTTTATGGGATCCACTTCTGGAATTTAATCATTTTTTCCCTCCTCCTTTTAAAGTTTTTTAATGTCTTTTATTATATTTTATTAGATTTGTATTGTATTTTATTGAATTTGTTTTGTGAAGTGCCCCAAGCTACATCTGGCCAGGAAAGGGGGGGGCACTATATACTATTATTCTTTTCAGTTTTTCCAATGAAAACCCAAGATGTTTTGGTGTGAATGATGGAATATTATCTCAGAAGTATCCAACCTGAGGAGGGTACGTGGAGGTTGGGGACGCCTATTTGTGTGGACATAGCCAAAGAAGGCCTCAGTTTGTGCCAGGATTTGCCAGAGCTCAGCCCTGGCGCATCTGTCCAGATCCTGTCACGGTTGCTACTTAGAAAGACCTCACCCAGGGCTGGGTAAAGTTTAATGAGGGCCAGGATTGGGGGTGGCGGATGCTGCCACCACCACCCATCAGTTCTCCCGCACGTGCCAAACAGCTGATGGTGGCAACTGCAGCCCCCACCCCACCCACCTGAAACAGCACCCGCCTCAGCCTCCCCCCAGACAGAACTGAAACTGGGGCTGATGTAGATGGGCAAGGAGGGGAACATTACTGCCACCCATCAGCTGCCTGACAGCAAGTGTTTTGACTATGGTAGCAGTGGGGCCTGGCTGGGCAGCTCCACTGGCTCCTCTGATCCATGCATCTGGGGTGTAGGAGCAGAATTTCCAGGACATGCTTGAGCACTGACACTTAAAAAATAAATTAAAAAAAATAAACCCACAACAACCCAGTAATAATGTACTGAGCCTAAACAAAACTGTTGTTCTCAGATCATCTTTTGATTAAAAAACATCTCAGCTGCTAATAGAACCCTGCTGTCAGTTGCTAAGTGCACAGGCTGGATCTGTATTTGATGGATCCCTTTGTTAAATACTGCCCTTCAGCACCATTGCCACCCATTGAATGTGGCTACTCCTCTTCACACTCAGTGTCTTTCTTAAGCACTATACATTTTAATATTTAGCACAGAGTTACTATCCATCCTGGTTGGACAAGCATCCATCTGAGATGTCATAGGCAGGGGATATCTCCTGCCTTGGAACAGGGGAATGGATTGGGGCGACTAGATGACACTTGAGCTTCCCTTCCATGCCTAAAATTCTAGGATTCTATTTTACAAATGCCTTTAAATCCCTGGCCATACATGCAGTCACTCGACATCTACCATCTTCCCATTTCAATACAAATTCCCATTTGCTGAGAAGGGATTTAGGTCTTGCTCTCATATCCCATGAACCTGAGGTAGCTCTGATGGGCAAGTAAGCTCAATCAACTAAATAAGTCCAGCTGCAAGCCAGCTTCAAGCTCAGTATGCCAACAGACAATCTGTTTGCAAAACCAGATAAGTCCATTAGCTATGCCTTAGAAAACCATTATTAGATAAGTAAGGTAAGCTAGATAGGCCCTGTGGTAAAAAGCCTTTTGCCCCTGCCTTTACCGCTAGAGGGACCCTAGCAGGAAAGTGTTGCATTCCTGATTAGTGACTGGTTTGTCACCACATGGCTGGACAGAGACATCCCTGCCTTGGACTGGGTCACAGACCAGATGACCTCCCATGGACCAATCTCAGCAGAGGGGGATAGGATGTTAAAAGGGACAAACCGCCCCTTCTTTGATCTCTTGCCTTTTCCTGCTCTGACATCTACAAGATCTGGGCTTATGCCAGATCAGAACTAAGGACTGCACCCCATGTAAGTTATCTGTACATGGAGTTATATGCAACCAGATTGCCTGCCTGAACCAGTACAGTTTAGGTAGTTGTGGGTTCAAAAAGGGTCCTCATACCCCTCAAACTGGACTCTGGGGCTTGCTCAATGACTTCTCTTACTTTCTTACCCTTTTGTGCATTTTTGTACCTTTTTAACCCTATCAGTAAAGTCTAAGCTTTTTCTATTCCTAACTCCACTAGGCGTGTGTCTTTGCTTGCAAAGAACACCTCCCTTCGCCTGGAAGGCATAGCTACCAAAGAGGGAGAAAGGAATTCCCCTCTGGCTCTTTTAGCCAAGACAACTTTTGACCAAGATAAGCACATCTGGGTTGCTCCAAGGGTTCTGCCTCCTGGAAGGGGGAGAACACTAGATAAAGGGGACTAGGGTGCCTTGGGAAGCTGTGGGCTTATAAACGTCTGGGGTTCACATATCCTGGGTTGTGTGAATCCCCTCTGATTTCTGGAATGCACGCAGTGGCAGTGAAAACTAGGTTTTTATGGGGTTTGCCAGCTGCAGGGGACTCCGGATTAGAGATTTGGATGAACACAGTGAGGTGGGTGGGTCAGCTGTATAGCGCCCCCTTGCTGCATTGTGCCACATGTGGCGGCAGTGGTGGGATAACCCAGTCAGGTAGTACACGCACAGTGGGATAAAATCCACCAGCAAATTTTCTTTTTGACTGGAGTTTTTGAAAGCACACACAGGGGAAAGAGGTGTCTTAGAAATAAGTCTTGAGCAACAGAGACCTTGAATTTGGCTTCAGGTCAACTGGATAGGGCTTAGTTAAAATGACAGAGCATCATGAACAACGGAACAAGAACAAGCTGGAGGAGGAGTGTGCCCAGAAAGGTGTCGCATCTGTGGGTCTGAAGAAAGAAGTCTTGGCTCAGATCCTGGCAGCACTGGATCAGGTCAGGGAAAGCAGCCCTGCAGCCTCTGCCAAGCCAGAGGCCGTGGCAGGAACCAGAGCTACCTTTTCCCTAGGGATTCCCAGATGGACCCGGGAGGAGCAGGACCTGATTCAGGAGCAGAACCACCTTAAAGAGAAGGAGCTTGCAGTCCAGGAGGCTCAACACCAGGACGAGCTGAACCTGCAAAAGGCCCAATGACAGCATGAGAAGGAGCAGCAAGAGGCCCAGGAGAAGGCATAGGAAGCTCAGTGCAAGCATGAGGCTGACATGCTCCAGAGGAAACTAACATCACCCCACAAGCTGACACTCAAGGACTTCACCTCTTTCAAGGAGGGGGATAACCCAGAAGTGTTCCTGAGCATCTTTGAGAAGCAGGCTCACAGATGGAACATGGGGGAGGATGAGTACATGCGTTACATAGCAGGGTTGGTAACGGGGACTATGTCTATAATCCTTGATGGTTTGCCCACTGAATCTGCTAATGACTATTCTGCTTTTAAAGAGGCTGTGCTTAAGCGCTATTGACTGGGCCCAGATTATTTCAGGAAACATTTTCTCCCACTGCTACTTCAGCTGGGGCAATCTATGGCTGAGTTTGGGGCCCAGCTGGTAGATGCCTTAAAGAAGTGGGTGGATGGGACTAAAGCTGTGTCTAGGGAGCAGGTGCTGGACCTCATGGGGCTGGATCAGTTCTATTTATGCTGTCTCCAGGAGATTCTGGGCACCTTTTAAACAAGCGGGTTGTCATCGTGTGACCCGCTTGCGTGATATTTCAAAATCCCGCAAGGCGGGATTAGACGAGATGGAAGTCCAGGATCATGCTGATAGAAGGTGGTTGTGCATTGTTTCCAGACTGTGAATTAAATACCTCACAATCGAGGTTGTTTACAAGTGCCCTAAGCACCTGGTCTGGGATTAAAAAAAAAAAAAAAAGTCAGTGAAACTGTGCAAACTTTGCTGATACAGCTGCTGCTAAACAGACAGGCTAGACAAAAAAACCTGCCCACTTTGGGAAGGATTGGAAAGAGATCCAAAAAGTTGGGATGGGGGGGAAGTAACCCCCAAACGGGAGTCTGGGACCCCGCCAGTTGAACATAAGGTGTCCCATTATTCGGCAAAATCCCCTAATTCTGATAAGAGGGGCTGCTATAACTGTGGGGAGCTGGGCCACATTAAGGCCAGTTGCCCAAAGCTGCAGAGCTCACAGAAGCCTGTTCACAGTGCAGCAGTTGTAGGCACAGGGGAGGAAACCTAGAGCATCCCAGTGTATCGCATCAATAGAATTGTGAACATGGAGGAGGTGGTGGATTACCTCAAGGAGGAAGTGACTGTAAGAGGGAGGACTATTGTTGGGGAACTAGACTCTAGAGCAAAGGTGTGTCTGATCAGCGGCAGCCTAGTCTCCCCCACAGATATAGTCCCAGGGAAAACCTATTGCATCAAACCGGTGGGGTACCCACCATTTGATGTGCCTGTGGCACTCCTGTCCATAGAATGGAGAGGCTGGGGAATGTATCTAGACATTGGGTTGTGGGAAGATGCCCCTGTCCCTATACTAGTGGAGAAAGACATCATAGGGCCCTGCCGGGTGTCAGTAGGAGCCCACAGTCAGAGCTGGGGAAGCCACCTCATTCTGGAAATAGAAGATGGGGAAGAGGGGAGTTGCCTGGGGTCAGAAGGTGGGTTCAGGGGCGAGGTCTCCTCTAGCCATCAGAGCCAGCTACAGAGTGGGGCTGAGCTCAGGAGTAATTCTCCAAAGGAACAGCACCACCAGCCGGAGGTTGGGGATGCAGAAGGAATAGAGGACTTGGGGGAGAGCCTAGAAGGCAGTCCTGGGGTGGAGAACATAGAGCCCAAAGAGGAAACAGTAATCCTAGGGGTGGACCTAGAGGGTAGCACCAGAATAGAATTTGTAGAAGCCAGAGAGGGTGCGTCAGAGAGAATACGGACCTTGGGGGCAGGCCTGAAGGGCAACCCTAGAATGGAAAGTGTAGAGTCCAAGGGTGGGGGGAGGAAACGAATTAAGGGACCCCAGAAAGGGATGCTGTACCCCTGGGTGTGGCAGAGAAGGTTAAGCTGGAGGTTTTTGCGTACTCTAGCCTAGCGAGCTCAGAGGATTTTGAGCCAGAAGTTCTAGAAGACCCCAGCAATCCTTCTCTCAGAGGATTTTAAGTCAGAGGTTCTAGAAGACCCCAGCATGGAGCAGCTCAAGCAGTCAGTTTAGGAACAGGAGGTGAAATTCACGCCTGACTGTGGGGAACAAGTAATCTGGGATGAGGGAAAAGCAACTCTGCAGCCTCTTCCAATCATGGGACAGCCTTTTGAGAGGGTGGGTATAGATACAGGGGGACCCCTGAAGCAGAAGACAAGGGGGAAACGCTCTATTCTGACCCTAGTAGATGTTGCAACTAGATACCCTGAGGCCATTGCTCTAGCTTCTTCAGAGGCCACTGTGGTTGCTGATGGCCTGATAAAGATTTTTTTTCATCCATGTTTTCCATCTGAGATATGGAATGACAGTGGAGGAAATTCCCTAGCAGAAGTAGTGGAATGCCTAGGGAATGACAAAGGTGTAACTTCCCTAGCAGAATTAATGGAATGCCTATGGAAGTTCTGTGGGCTTAAACACCTCAAAACCACTGCCTATCTTCCACAGACTCATGGGCTAGTGGAGATATTCATTGGGACCCTGAAGGGAATGTGGAGGGCTTATGTGGAGATATTCATTGGGACCCTGAAGGGAATGTG
This sequence comes from Sphenodon punctatus, assembly GCA_003113815.1. Lineage (NCBI taxonomy): Eukaryota > Metazoa > Chordata > Lepidosauria > Sphenodontia > Sphenodontidae > Sphenodon > Sphenodon punctatus. The sequence goes on from QEPC01010227.1 coordinate 3,089,453, forward strand.
GAGGGCTTATGTGGACTCTCACCCTAACAATTGGGATGAGGAGCTCCTTCATCTGTCCTTTGCTTACAGAGAAGTACCTCTGGAGTCCTGGGGCTTCTCGGCTTTTGAACTGACATTTGGGAGGCGAGCTAAGGGACCCCTGGAGACTCATGCAATGGCCATGATTCAGCCTGGGAGGAACCCCAAAGTGGTCTATGTAATCCGGTTCAAACCACATTGGGACAGAGATTGAATGGTATTCAAGATCTCCCCTGCTGACAGCTTGGAAGGGGGTGATGAGAAAACAGACCTTTTAGTTATAGGCTCGGGGGAAACTGGGATTGAGGATCTCTCCCCACCTGAGGAGATTTTACCCCAAGATAAGGAGAAGCTGAAGAGAGTCTGGAAAGATTCTGGAGTAGTGTTCTCCCAACCTGTGGTAAAGGCACCTAACCCTAAGGAACTCTTTGTGGCTACTGATGCCACAGAAGTAGAATTACGGGCTGTGCTCTTACAGAAGCCTTCGAGGTTTAGTTTATTATGCCCTCATATTTTCTAGCTCCAGACTTCCACAGCTCTACTGATGAACTCGGGGCATTTGAGAAATTTTCACTAATGTAGATGGAACTCAAAAGGATTAGAATTCTATAGGATAGCACTATATACTACAGAATAGTTTGGACGTGTTACATAACTGAGGAAGGGCCCTGTGGGGCCTGAAAGCTTGCATACTGTTACCAACAGACGTTGATCCGATAGCAGATCTCTGCATGACTGTCTCCATTTCTTACATTTGGAACCAACACAGCACACCCTCCCCCCTCCCGATTGTTGAATCCTGAAGCGGCCATGGCAGTGGTACAATAAACAACCCTTTGACCACAGGTGGCGTTGAAATGGCCCCAGCTGACTTTATTGGACAGAAATATTTAGCTTGGTTAATGGCTATCAAGGGGATCCAAAGCCCAAGCAGGCATGGGCCGATTGATTTCCAGTTAGTCCCACTCCCAGGCTCCGATCCTCTGCCACCGAGGCTGTTGATAAGCCTCCTGCCTCAACTCTAGCCTGGGATATGTGCTGTCTTTTCTAAACATCCCTCCCATCCCACATCTGTGCCTTCTGCCCTTTAGCGGAGTCCTTTGTTGGGGTATGTGGCACTCCAGCTGCCTTAGGCAATGTGGGGCAGCCGATGTGGTCCCCTCATCCACCCTTTTAAAGCCATACGTGCTCCAGGAGTGGTAACTCCAACCTATTGGCATTACACCCTGAAGGATTAGCCTCATGGATCCCAGACTGCTAAAAGACTGCCAGCAGCTATGGCAATTGAGAACATGGCAGTATGCGGTTTGAGTTATCGACTAGAGGAAAAAAACAAAGGGGCGGGGAGAGGGAACTTGCTATGGGGAAGGTGAAAAAGTCCAGCACCACAATGGCCAATTCAGGAATGAGGGGGAAACTCCTTCCCAGCACTGCAACCATCAGGACAACGAGCACAGCCCACAGCAGGGATATGAAGCAACAGCAACGAGGGTGGCTGCAGACTTGATCCTGATGCACGAGGTTTTCCCGAGATGTGCCTTGGGATTTAAAGCACCAGGGCTCCCATAAGATCTCAGGGGACCACTAGAGCATCCCTCCAGCTGTAGGTTTGATCCTGGGGAAGGGGTGTGTGCTAATGAAACCCTACCTACCCAGCCTTGCAGCAGTGCTCAAACGCACACCCAGGTCAGAACGCTGAGGCTGGCACCGCTCCCCGCAGGCCCAACCCCAGGAAGGGAGAAGGGGGTGGGATGTCATTAGCAGCTTTAGTCCTCATGTTGGTGCGTAAAGTAACCAGTTCAATCAACAGTGCCACTGTCAGGACTGCTCTCCAGCAAGCGGTGAATAGTCGGACCTGCAGTGTAGGACTAACGTAACAAACTGATGTGAACCTGCCACATTTAGCCATGAAAGAATGGCTTTGCTCTCTAGACTTCATAGTTTCTCGTAGCGACACTGATATATACTGGAGCACTCACAGTTTACTGCAGAGATGGGAAACTTCAGACCTGGAGGCCAAATGTAGCCCAGGACTAGTTTTTATTTGGCTCCTTTTCGGATCCTAAATCTGGCCCCTGGATCCAGTTCCTACCCCCAAGCACTGTATGGCTAAACTCAGAGTTCGGGAGCAGAGATGTCGACATGCACACACACAAGGCTAAGGGACTAATCTGCAGCACAGATTCATGATCTGCATCCTTCTCTTCCTGAGCTCCTCCCTTAAGCACTCCTGCATCCAACTTAAGCACTCCTGCATTCCAACTTCCACACAGTCCTCACAGCTTAATTTCAAAAGGAGCCCATGGGAGGAACAAGTTTTCTGGTAAACCCCTGTTTTATGTGTTGAAAGACACATACGAGAAACTCCCCATCTCTCAAGAACTCCCTTACTCTCCTCCTAATGCTCTGTTAATTAAATGCCATTTCTACATAAACTGCTTCAAGAGAACTGCAGGGGTTAACATTCAGTTCTCCTAATGGCCTCCACCTTCCCCTCCTGCTGAGGCTACATAGTTTGGTAATGTTGGATTACAAGGGAACAAGAATCCTGCGTTCAGCTGTATGTAAAGAATGTCTGTGAAAAAGTTACATAGTTGGGTTTGCTTTTAATTAGGGATGGATTCCTCATCTGCATTGTCCCAAGCAGAAAATCAAGGCCAGCCCCTTGAAACAGAGCACCCTCTGCCCTTTCTGGGCCTCCACTAGGTTTATGTAAGATCTGAAACAATGCAAAAATAGGAGAACTGGTTTTGGGGTTCTTTTGCATCAGCTGCTCTCACAGGAGTACAGCTCCACAGTTCAGAGCAAATCACTGAAAGCCTCGTTTAGCACAGGAAAACATGGGACAGGAAAAAACTCCTGCAAGCCAGACAGATTTTCTCAAAACATGTAGTTAAACATCCTAATTTCCTTTCCCTTATTGACCAGCCCAGCACACATGGCCGCTTCAACCTTCTGTGTTGGTGGTTTTGGATGCTGCAAACAATTTTATTTATCATTTAGATTTCTAACCAGCACTTCCACAAAGACTCAGAGTGGGTAACATAAAATATACATACAAATCAATCCTTTCAAAATATAAAATTTCCCCCCAAAAACAAACAACAACAACTCTTCAGCCCCTATCCTTGCTTTCTAAATGCCCAGCCATGCAAATAGGTATTGCGTTACCGCTAGAAAATGATTGGGTTTGGGTTTTGGCCAGCCTCTGGGGAAAGGGAGTTTCAAAGCCAGGGAGCAGCCACTGTAAATGCTCCTCTGTGTGTGCCTTTGCCATATGGACTTGGAGCACTGATGGAACTTGCAAAGGAGCACTCCTGGCTGACCTAAGGGATTACAATGAAACATAGGGGGTGGGGAGGAGGTCGTCTTAGAAATGTAGGACCCAGGCCAATAAGGGCTTTATAGGTCAAAACCAGCACCTTGAACTGTGCCCAGGATGCTATTGGAAGTCAGTGCAGACTCTGAAGCATCTTTGTAATGTGCTTCCGGAGGTGACCCACCTCCATCAGAAGATGGGCTGCTGCATTCTGCACCACTACGGCCTCTGAATATTTCCACTCCCGTTGTAGGTCCCTGTTGCTGTATCCTAGGGGCGGGGAACCGTTTCCCTCCCAGAGGCCACTCTGAAAATTAGTACAAAGTCTGAGGGTCATATAGAAATTGGGAGTGTTTAGGAAGCGTGCTCAGGAAAAGGAGGGTCTAGATATGGCTCCATCCTCATCTCTTCTCCCTTACCCCAAGATCAGTCTTTCAGTGCTTCAGGATTGGAACTAGATCCAGGGGCCAGATCCAGGAACTGGAAAGGGATCACATTTGGCCTCTGGGCCTAAGGTTACCCACTCCTGCTATATCCTGTATTGATACAAGTGGTCTTGGCAAGAATATTAATCCTACCATCCAAGTGCTGAATTAGCCACATGGCCTCCAAGTATGAGTACTAGTCAACGGGGCTGATCCCATGCCGCGCGCGAGCCATGCGTGTGTGCGCACAAACTACGTGCATCTCCAGAGATTACATTGTACCTCGCAGAACCTCCGTGGCTCCCGCTTGGGATTGCAGCCAATGAGACTCAGGGTGAAAACAGACATGATGCTAGCCATCCTTTGTGGTCATTTATGCATGTTTCAGGGCNTTTAACCACCCTTGGTGGTCATTTATGCATGTTTCAGGGCTGCATAGGGCACCAATACAGCCCTGCAACATGCATAAATAACCACCAAGGGTGGTTAGCGTCATGTCTGTTTTCACCCTCAGTCAATTGTATGGGGACGGGCTTACAGTAGCCCCATGCCCCAATCGACTAACTATCACAGGAGCCTCTGCTAGAGGGAGGTTGTGTGCAGGCTCTAGATGACAAGCTCCTCTAAGCCAGAGTTCAGGGCTGGCCTCCTCTAAGTCAACCCCAGTTCCTAGACCATAAATTGTGCAACTTTGGATTCAGGTCTAACAGGAAGGAATTTTGGGTGGGGTTCTGCCCCATTAGCCCCTGCTGATGAGTTGAAACTGACAGAACTATTTCCAATATAATCATAAAGGTGGTTTTGGACCAAGACTTCAAGGAATGGATTCCACATGGGGTGTGTTACAGCCATGCAATTGCATGGGACCCTCAGTGCCCCATGCAATGCATGGATCCTGAGACAGTGAGGGATGGGCTCAGGGTTAGGGATTAATCCCTCCTCTCCTGGCCACCGCATGCCAGAGGAAAGAAACAACCTTGAAATGTGCCCAGAATGTTTCTGGGAGCCAGTTCCGACACCAGAGCACCGGTATGATGCACTTCTGGTAATCCATCCCTGTAAGAAGGCAGGCCACCCCATTCTACACCATCTGTACCCCCAAAAAACTGTCTTCAAAGGCAGCCCCATGCAGAGTGCACTATCGTAGTCTTGAGGTTATGAGGGTATGGATGACAATGGTCAGATCAAATCCAAAAGAAAGAGTCACAGGCTACAAGAGGAGGCCAGACCCCATCAATGACAGATCACTGGGCCAGCCAACCATCCTCACTTCAGTCTTGCCTGGATTCCATTCACTAGTGATGCAAGTCAATCTATATATGAATTAGCAAAGCAAGAGAACTACATTTATCAGTATAACAGCGTAGCGTGGGGCCACTCTGCCCCTTTAAGAGCAGGGGTAGTTTGAACAACATGGCCCTTTTAAGAATGACACCACCAGAAAATCTGGGGAGTGGGGGTAGCCCGCCAGCCAGAAGTCATCACGGAACACAGGTGAGCAAGGGGAACAGTGGGCCCGGACCCAGCGGAGAAAGTGGTGGAGCCAGCGGGGAAGTCGACAGTGTGAAGCGGATTAGAGGAAGAGTGACAGAGTCAGCAGAAGCTGGACAGAGAGAGCAGCACCAGAGTTGGAGTGGAGCAGCAGATTTGGGAGGCTCACCTACAAGGCTGGAGCTCAGGGCCACCCGGAAGGAAAGTTAGCCCTGACTCCGACAATGCGGCACAGTGCAGAGGGACCGATCAGCCAATCAGAGCAAACCAGACTATAGCTAGGACTGTGGCTTATGAAAAGGTACTGCAGGACCCTGAAACTGAGAGGATTGTGCCTGAAGACCATGCCCACCTGAGGGAGCAGCCATGTCAGTTATAGAAAGGCTTCGGATTGGATTTAGCCATTAGGGCCAAGGTACTCCCTTGTTACAATTGTGACTTAAAGTTCAAAAGTATTCACAGATTTTTCCCCAAAAGCCTATCAGAAAGGGAATGACCACTTAAATTGCCATTCAGAAACACTTGTTCAACACTCCTAGTTTTTTCATGTATCCCTAAAAGAAGGAAAAATCTACCACTGTTCGAAAGAATACAGATCAAGAAATTGACTAGAGCAATCAAGGACACCATGCAGGGAATGCAAAGAACACAACATCTATGAATGTCCAACTGTCTGTGATGCTGTAGCTACAGGGCACCCTTGTGTGGAGTAGGGGTTTAGACTAGATCAGTGGTTCTCAACCCTTTTGTGCTTGAGCCCCATCAAAACATATTTAAAAAAAATTAGGGGACCCACTGTCATGGGGAAAAAGGGGCAACACACTTATTTGGGGTAATGGGACACAGAATTTGTGGTACTGGGGGAAATATGGTTACTAACAAGGACAGATAGAGAGAAATATGAGAAGATTGTGAGCCTTACCACCCTGCTGAACTGGTTTGCCAGGGAGACAGGAAAACCATTATCAGGCAGAACGAGCATTTTGTTGCCAAGGTAATGCCCAAATGGGATCTGCAACGAGCTCAGAATAACAAAAGGAGTGGGGGGGAGGGGGAGAAGTGACCCAACCTGCAAAGGAGTGAAGGCACAGCATCTACACACACTCTCTTCCATCTTGACCAGCAAAGAGTAAGCAGCTTGCAGGAGAGCCTGCACAACCATGAACTAGAGACTTTCCAATTCACTAAAAGAACTGAGCCCGGCTTCACTACCAAGGCCGCAGGAGATTCTGATGGACTTGTACTGTGCCTTAGGGTAAGAGGACAGTTAGGGAACTTCAGTATAATTAGAATGCGTTTGCTTTATATTCTATTTATTGACTTGCACCATCTGATCAACAGTCTTATACTTGTATGTGCTAAATATATGTTTTATAACTAAGCCTAACATGCTTGTGTGTTTATTCGGCCTTGGGGGGGTTCACTAAGGGGGTACTCTATCTAGGCGAGAGCCTAGACGGACCTTTTTTATATAAGACAATCCCACCGTGAAGTCTTCCAAGCTACGGGTGGCCAGAGAAGGTTCTCTGAGTTATGGCTGGGCTGGGAGAATAAGGGGAGGTGTTTCTGGGGGTACGGACTTCTGAAAGCTCCCTGATTGCGGTGAGGGTTTCTGATCACTTGGGAACCCACGTGGGCACAGGCAACTTGGTTGTGGCTGGTCTAGTGGGCATTCGGGGGACAGCCTAGAGAATGAGGGGGACCCTGATCCTGGTGACACCCACCTTAAAAAAAAATCCACGAGTGGCCAAGTGGCAGCAGGAGGGAGTTTTGGTGAGGGGTAATCCCAGCCACAGCAGCAATGGGAAATAGGGATGGGGGCTTTGATTTCAGTTTAATCTGAACCTGCCTGGAAAAGGCATTTTTGGTTTAAATCAAAACACTCAAATCAGTCTGCCATTTATGTGGGGTCCCCCCCGGTTTCATATTTTCCCCATTAAAATCAATGGGAAGGGAAGTGAATTCATAAACCCACACTACTGCCACCACCCACACCCCCAGGAGCCCTATTCCCCCTGTCACGGGTTTGGGAGTCCGCACCCCCTGCATTTCCATCTGCATCTGCTGGTTGCAGGTTGGGTGGAGGGGAACCTGG
>QEPC01010227.1:3097837-3119876 GCA_003113815.1 Sphenodon punctatus
TGTGTAACCTTTGACATCACATAGTGTACATGTATAGCAACATTACATACATGTGAAACCTTTGGTGCCACACATTTACCAAACATGTAGTCCCATGTTACACGTGTGTGACCCCATGTTTCTCCGTGACACCCCCCCTCCCCAATGTCAAGAGAGGCTGCCTTTTGACCACCACTGTTTGGGTTAAGGGTGGAGGCCATTTTGCACATGCACACTGCAAAGCTGGGAGCTCAGCAGTGCGTCACAGCAAGGGAGCCTGCTGGGAGGCCCTCACAGCAGTGGCAGGCTGGTGGAGCTTCAATCAAGTCCTCTGAGGCCAGTAAGCACACGCCAGGGTCCCAGGAGTGGGCGAAGTCCGATCCACAGTCCCAGGGAATGGCATGGTGTTTTTCTTACCGTTTGGGTTTCTCTTTCCATTTGCTTCAAGCAAGCCCCTAAGACCCTCCTAGGACCTACTATTGAATCCCATCCCACTGGGCTAGATGACCCTTGAAGTCCCTTCCAAGACTGACCTTACATTCTATGAAATTCCACTGCAGTAATTTTAAAATCATGTTGTTGTTGTGGTTTTTGTTTGTTTGTTTATTTTTTGTGCATAAAATCATTCAAACAGTAGAAAGAGAAACAGCTCATGATTAATTGTGTAAAAATCATCACCTTTTGATGGACAGAAATTTCTTTTCAAGCGGCTCAACTTACTGAAGTTTAATTAGTCTTGCACGTAAAAAAAGTCACACCCTTTTCTGTGGATTCTTTTACATTTTAATTTGCCTTAGAGCATCAGAATGTTTGTACTTTACACAATGACCTGCGCTCAGAGTTGCGGTGGGGGTGGGGCAGGGGGTTCTTTCTATTTGATGTTAAAATAAATAATGTACTAATGTAGGATTAATGTACTAACGGCTGAGCTACTTTAACCATAAAAACACCAACACATAGCAAATGAATGCAAAACAAATCTGAAACACAAGAGCAGGATAATATAAATGCAAATATTGAAATCACAAATACAAATCCTTGACCCTCCATGCACAGCCCTCATTATGATTAATCATTTATCTAGCATTTTCAGTGCTTAAAGTGATTTATAATCTTTATCTAAGTTCTCCCTCAAAAACCCTGGGAGGTAGGTCATTATTATTCCCGTTTTACAGATAGGAAACCAAGTCTGAGAGATGTGTTAACAAACAAGACAATAGCCCCCTGAAGTCCAGGTTCACTCTGTGCAGCACACATGCATATGTTTAAGCATGTAGACCCTAAAAAATGGTCAGTTCTTATATGTAGTTCTTGTGTGTGGGGGAAGCCACCACTCAGCACTCACTCAAAGGTTTAGCCCAACAAACCAAATACACAGGCAGGCATTCTTCCTTGCTGCGCTCCACACACCAACCCCCCCTTCCCAGTATCCTGCCCCATCATGACGTACAGCCATGCCGAACCATGGGAAGAAGCAGCTGCTCCAGCTGTTTCTTTCTTCTGGGATATCACTCTGGAAAGCATTCCAGCCCCTGCTATTCCAGCCCACCCACAGAGGTTCAGGCCTCAGTTTATACCTGCCAGCACTTGGCAGCTGAAAATAACCTTTTGTTACGCACAGAACCCCAAATTCATTCAGCAAATCGCATACTTTATTGAATGCCTACAGTGAACATGGAAAGCAAAAAGCAAACTTTGAAATCAAAAGCAATCAGTTTGCATGTTGTCACCACTCAGTTTCTCGCATCCCCGTCTCACAGCGATGTACGCACAGGTAGCAGCACAGTTTTATTGGTGTCGCGCTTGCCATGGGGTTGGAAATCCCTCACAGTTCGCATAAAACCCACACTCAACCATGCACCTTTTGCATCCCCTCTCCAGCATCTTCTGCATTACCATACAGTTGGAGTGGAAAACATTCCTGCTCACCAAGGTGCCCTGCACTTCTGGGAACATCCAAACCTCATATAGAGCAAGAAGCTCTCCATCAGTGGGTTCACATTCCCTGTACCCCAAGTCATTTGTTTCCCTCCAGAGATTCAGCTCCACCATCCAATTAAGGCACTCCCAGTGGCCCCACAGGTATCCTCTGGCTGTCATCAGGGCAGCGATGAGGAAAGACAGCAGGGATGGTCCAGTCTCCGTTAGTGACTTCCTTACCTCTGGCAGTGCACAAACATCCAGAAAAGTCACAGTCTTGAACTCACCCCACTCTCTCAGCTCATCCAGGGCTCTCACTTTTCCATGCTGCTGAACTTTGAGCTGTAGCAGGGTTGCACTGTGTCTGCTCTCCATCATGCATACGTGGAACCTCACTGTGGGCATGTGCCACCCTAGGAGCATATAAACCAGCCTTGCAAAATGGACTTGACAGTTCTCTCTGTACATCACGTCTCACACAAATGTCAACAAATGCCAGGGTATCCATCACACACACCCCCAAAGCCTTATCTAGGCCCCATGTCCTGGGCGGCCATCGCACCCACCAACAGACAAAAGCAGAAGCCATTGAGTTTTCCCTTGCAAACAACCTACAGGAATAGCTTTCAATGGCACCTCCCTCTAGCAGTCTCTTTAGACCCCTTTTGTCCCAGGTTACAGTCCCTGGGGCTTATCCCTTTCTCTAGCTAGTGCCTGCAGCTCCCTCACCTTCTGGGTCAGGCTTCTCCAGCTCTGGCTGTTACCTCTTTCTGTAGGAGAAAACCATCTCCAAGTTCTTGCTCTCTTCACTTCTCCCAGCATTTCTTCCTCTGAGCTGACTAGTGTCACACCCTCACACAGCTGCAGTCTCAGTTAAGCACTATCCTGTACACCTGGCAGTGCCTGCAGCTCCCTCACACATCTCTTGGGCTGGTGCTAGCTGCCTTAAAGAGCCGGTAGTACTCAGAGACTCTGGCCTGCCAGTAGGGTGGCCATACCTCCCCTTTAAAAGAGGATGCATATGAAAAATACATGGTGCAGGGCTGCACTAGAACCAGTACAGCCCTGCACTATGTATTTTTCACAAGTGTCCTCTTTTAAAGGGGAGGTATGGCCACCCTACCTACCAACCAACTGAAGTCCTGGCTTATGAAGGCCTACAATTTTGTCTGTCCCCCAGAGCAAAGGTACTTCAGCAGGAAGTTCAGCATCACCTGCTCTGTTGTGGAGAGGGCTTTTGGACTTTTGAAGCAGCACTGGAGAGCAATTATGGCCAGGATTGATTTTCAGCTGAAGACCGCTCCCCTTCTAACCACCATTGCCTCACAACATCTGTGAGATCAGCAGGGTTGTGTTGGAGGACCCCCCCCATCAAATGCTTAGCTCCAGCGAGCCAGCACCCCTGTTCCAGGACCAGTTGAACAGAGCTGAGCAGTGCATAGCCAGAGAGATCTGGGATGCCTCATGCCAGCACATCAATTACAATGCTAGCACAAACGCCCAGCCTTAAGTGACAATTTACCAGTTTACACAAATCAGTGACATTTTAATGATCCTTTTAAAAAGTTTAATAAAGTCATTTAAAATGTTTATTTAAAGACATTCAATAAAGCCCTTAGAAATGTTTCCAGTGTGTCAGTGTTTGTGTTTTCCTTTGGCCTGTTCAGTCCCCTCGCAATCTCATGCTATTTCCCGCCCTTTCCTTTCCCTTTGTGTTCCCTATTGACACTTGCAGGTGGCTGGCTGTAGTTCTGAGGCTCTTCAATTTCCTGTTGTCAGAGGATCCCTGTTCCTAGACTCCAAACATGGCCCCGCCGGCCTTGGGAGGTCTCATTCCCCTGCTTACCTTAGCGAGAATCAGACAAGGAAATGACAGCCACAGCATTCTTCCTGATTCCGGTGTGGAACATCCATGCAGATGTCTGAGGAACCAGCTGGGAAATCAGGCTGTGCTCCAGTGCAAGGTAGAAGCTGTGGTCCTGGAAGAACAAGATACTGGCTTCTGCCTTACCAATGCCATGGCCCTACAGGAGTGTGTTGGACCATGGCCGTTTCCTCCTCACTAAATTACCTTTCTGCAGCTTCAGTCAATTAGTAGCTGACCCCACCTTCCTCCAGGTAACTATAAGAACTATCAGCTAAGGGTAACATGGGCTGGTTATCTGTAGTTACAGGTCTGAATCCAGTTGCTGCTTTTGCCTAATTTTTAGCCAGGTTTGGCAATTCTCCTTCTTGGTTTCTGGATCTCTCTTTCTGGCTCTGTTCCCCATACCTTTCCTCACCTTGTGATTCTTTGTATCCAGTATTTCCTTTTCCCTTGTTACTTGCCCTAGTGTCTTAGCTCTCACAGTGTTTATTAGCCCCTTTCCCTTCCTCAGTCTCTGGGTCTCAATCCTCCCTTTCTACCATACACTTCTCTGTCTTTGTTTTCTGGCCTGCTGCTTCCCTATTGTTCCCTGGTAGTTCTAGTATTCCCAGCTCCCTCTTCTCTTAGGGCTTGTCTTGTGTGTTGCCCTGGTCCCTCTTGTTTATGACTCTCTACCCCCTGTGCCTCTTCTAGCTCCCTTTGTACCACTGCTTGCCTTCTTTGGTTCCCGAGTCCTCACCCATTTCTTCTCTCTTTCATATTTCCCCTTTCTCTTCAGCCTCTATGATGAGCTGATTCCCCTCGGCCTTATGAACTGGAGCCCTTTCCACCCGAGTGCAGCTGGGAGGCTATCCCCCTTTTCTACCCCAACCTGACACCTATTAGCAGACCTAGCTGAGTCTAGGAATGGCAATAGGAAGCACAGATGTGCTGTCAGCTACTGTGGGCATTTTTACACACATCTTAAAGTGTGGGTCTTTCAATCTTCTGGGTTTACAAGTCCACAAGTGAGACCACTTTCAGACATGCCCCCCCCGCGTGCAGATATTTTGGTTGTGGGGGGAAATGTGCAGCCAGGATATGCGTGGGGGTCAGCTGGACTGAAACCCCTCCTCCCCCTTGCTTTACCAGCAGAAACGCACAGGAATACAGAGCTTGATTTCCTATGTCGTATCACCATTCTCCACAATCCCCTCATGCCCCACCCCCTGCCCTCATGTGCAAGTGTCTGACCAGAGAACTCCCTACCACCTCCCCTACTCATGGTGCACCCACCACTCAGTTCCCTTCCCACCCCTAGCCCCCAAAGCAGCTTATTGCTATGCCATACTGCCATTCTTCACAGCACTCCTTCCCTTTTCACACCCCTGCTTCCTACCCCATTCCCATCCCACCCTAGGCCCCAAAGCAGCTTATTGCTGTGTCATACTGCTGTCTTCCACTGCCCCATGCCCCCAAACCTCACACCTTTCCCAGATTAAGCACAGAAACCAAGGACTGAGAAAAATATAACATTATTTAACAATATAAACTTTAACTTCATGATATTAAAAAACTATTCATATAGCAGCATTATGATACTTTCCCTTTTGTTCTCTATTCTTTTTGTCAAATGCTTTTTGAAAATCCAAATATACAGTATCAACCAGATCGCCCCTATCCACACGCTTGTTGACATTCTCATAAAATTCTAATAGATTAGTAAGGCATGATTTTCTTTTACTAAAGCCATACTGGTTTTTACCCATCAAATCATACTTGTAAATATGTCTAGTAATTCTTTTTTTAACAATGGTCTCCACCAGTTTACCCAGTACTGAAGTCAGATCAGCCATATCCTTGTTTGCCTTCTCGAGCATGCTTTCTGACTGCTTGAACTGCTGTCAGAGGTGAGCCCGTGCCTATCTTCCTGCCGGCAGTCCAGGAGGGCAGTCCAGAAGCTTTGCATTCTGCAACAGAAGCTGCCTGTACTTTCTGGTCATGGTCACATCCTGGATCTTTTCTGCTTGCCACGTGGTCTCCCCAAGCAGCTCCCTCGACAAATCCTCCCTGCACTACTAGTTGCAAACCAGCAGGCCCTGGTTGCTTTCAGCACTTGTTTATGAGGCTTTTGTCCAGAGGACAAATTGGAATCCCTCCGGGCCAAAGTCAATGGGTCCTTAAGCGCAACCAAGGTGATGGTTTGACACCTCCAATCATTGCTTGGGAGCCTTAATTTTGCATGCAGGGTGGTGACACTAGGGTGGACCTTCTTGTCATGCCTTTACACCAAGCTTGAGGGCAATCCACCTCCTTACCACGGCATCAGGTTCACCAAGAAAATGAAGGACAACCTGGAGATGTGGGCAGCCTTTTTAGCAGGATATAAAGGGATTAGTTTTGGGAGGGACCAGCTTTTGCTGAAGGCAGAGCTCCAGGTGCACTCTGACGCAGCAGACGGGTTCAGCTTTGGGGTATTTTTTAGGGACAGGTGGGCGACGGCCCTCTGGCCGCATGAATGAACCAAGTCTGGGGTCACCAAGGATCTCACCTTCCTGGAGCTCTTTCCCATCATGCTGGTAGTCCACCTATGGCCAACGGAATTTGTGAACCACACGGTGCTCTTTTGGTGTGACAACCAAGCCATTGTACACATCATAAATATGCAGTCCTTGTGGTCCCCATGGGTCATGAGGCTGGTCAGGGCATTCGTGCTCATCTATTTGAACTTTAACATATTGTTTCAAGCCAGGCATGTTCCTGGTATTGACAATGGTGTAGCTGACACCCTCTCTCGCTTCCAGATGGAGTGCTTCTGCTCACTGATGCCTTGAGCCAGGGTGACCCTAGAGCCACTGCCACCATCGGTGTTGAACCTTGGTTCTTAGAGCTGTGTGCTGCCATTCAGAGATCATTGGCGCCACAAACAAGGGCTGCCAATGACAGAGCATTCAGCTAATTCCAGCAATACCAGTCTCTCCCAAGAGTGTGGGGCCAGGTTTCCTGATCCTGGAACCTCAGATGCTCCAATTCACCCTCCATCTGAGGCGGAGGGCGGCAGCGTCAGGCACCATAGTTGGTAAAGTGCTGGCATTTGGGTTCATGAGCAACCTCGCAGGGTACCCACACCTGGACAGGGTTTTTTTCACCAGGCGCCTACTAGAAAGCTGGTCATGTGAGCGAGGTAGTACCCCTGACCGCAGGATCCCCATTACCCTCCCTTTGCTGCTGGAAATATGCAGGGCCCTCCCACAAATTTGTTATGATGATTACGAAGTTTGTTTGTTCGGTTCAGTGCTCAAACTAGCATTTTTCAGGGCTTTCCGCGTGAGCGAGCTTGTGGCCGAATCATTCCAGGGACACTACAAGTAGGGCGCTTAGAAGTGATGATATCCAGATCAGTCCATCTGGAATGTCCCTGTGGATCTGCCACTCCAAAACCGATCAAAGAGGCAGGGCACTGACAGTTAGGCTGAATAGGGCTGGAACACCAGAAATGTGCCCTGTCTCCTTGCTGGAGGTATACCTCACCATGTGACCCTGTGCACCTGGCCCATTATTTAGGCATGCCAAGGTGAGGTTCCTGACCAGGTATCAATTCATGGCAGTCCTGAGGGCTGCACTGGCCAGCCTGGGTCTCCCAGTGACAGACTTTGGAACCCACTCCTTCCGCATAGGGGTTGTATTTATTTATTTATTTATTTACGGCGGTTTTACTCTCGCCATAGCTGAAATTTGAATAAGTATAAGTATAAATATAGTATAAAATCGATATAAAATCAATCAACAAACTTGAATACATAGTTATATAACCAATATAAGTACAATACACAAAATCCAATTGCATAAACATCATCTGGAATAGGTAACCACCCCTTTGTCCCCGCCAAGCGGAAGGGGAACAGAGAAATTGTAGTAGGATGGTAACCAACCTTAACAGTCCCAAGAGGCGTTTCCTAATCAACTAGCATGTTGTATCAGCAACCACTAGTTCTCCCTGTCTGAGTTTGATTCGCTCCCTGCGTTTGGTTGCCAGCCTGACAAAAACTGCAATGGCCAAGATTGCATGCCTATCCGCCATCCTCAGTAATACCTCATAAGTTTCACTCTGTTTGGCCCCTCCGCCATCAGTTAGCATCGGGGTCAACCACACTGATCTCAATGCAGTGAGCTGAGGGCAGTGTGACAAAAAATGATCCATAGTATCAACCTCATGCAGACAGCATGAGCAAAAACGTTGGCCATGGGGAATCTGTCCATACCTGCCCTCGACAAATGCAGAGCTTACCAGATGGAATCTTAAATTCATATAGCACCGGCGCAGCTCTGGGTTGGCGAGGAGATCTAAATATTTCTCAAAACCAAAGGAGGTTTTAACTAGTTTCAGCCCCGGTGCCACTTTCCACTGAGAAATCCTACCTAAGTCCTCCTGCCAAGCCATATCTTGAAAATTCTCTGGATGACCTCTGACTCAATAGCTTTGAGTCCTCTCCCCCAGAAACCCTCAAACGAAAAACCCAGATCCCTGAGTAACCTTCAGAGGTAGAGCACCCAAGGATATGGGCGGGATCCCAGAGATGTTAGCTCCTCCCACAAACACTGCACCAAGAGTGCTGTCTCCTGTTTGGCCAACAGCCGTAGCCAAAATCTGACATAGGCCTGTTTGGCCCTTGCCCCCAAGGAGACAACACCTACCTCTACCCTCAGTACTGCTCCTGTGACCCCAGGGAGTGCCTAAGGAGACGTCGGAGGAAGGAATTCTGGGTTCTTTCCAGGGCCCGCTCATCCAAGTTAGGGATGAGCTCTGTCCCAAAAATTGTCGTGGGTGGAACCTTGGCACAATAAACCCCAATGAAGGATGACAAAGGGACCCCCTAGACAAGGTGGCTGCTCTAGCGATGGCCCCAGCTGCCCTTAGGGCCTTATTGGTTCTTGTCTGCAAATGCACAGCCCAAGAGCCGCCGGCGGAAAAAAACACGCCAAGATAGCTAAATGATTTTACCACATGAAATTTTCCCATCGCAGATCTCCAAAAGTGGGGAGGGTTCTTCTGGTCTACTATCATGATCTTGGATTTCTCTGGATTGATTTTAGGCCATTTGTCACGCAATAGTAGTCATGAAATGCCCCAATAGCTTGGCGCAAGCCAACCTCTGACTGAGCCATCAGAACTAGGTCGTCCGCAAACTGGAGAAACCCCAACTGGGTATCGCCGATCTTAGGGGAGTGAAAATCTGCTGACCTGATAAAATCAGAGAGGTCAGCCAAATAAAGATCGAATAGGAGGGGGGCCAAGACACAACCTTGTCAGACCCCCCCTCCTAAATTGAAACCCAGTAACACTACCTCCCCCTCCGCCATCCCTCCCCCTCACCTGAGCACTATTGCATAGGGGTTGTCAGTTTGATGGTTGTGGCAGGGATGTTGGACTGGGGCATATGAGCGGTGGCTGTTGGGAGCATTCGAGTTTTATGTTTAGCATGCCTCCTCCTGCTGTCAGCGCTGATTTATCTGTTTGTTCCCCCAGGTGCTCCCTCTCACCACCAAAGGCAAGTTTGGATCATCGGGCACAGCCTGGTATGCTGGGCGGGCAAAGTGGCTGGCCAGACCCAGTGGGGAACACAGCTGGGCTTATCGGCATGAGCAGAACTCCGATGGAAGAGCTGTAGCGGCATGAGATGGCATCAGCTAATTCCCAGTCTCCAGGTGCCACACAGCCCCCCCCACCCCATGTCATTGTCCTGCATTTAGGCGAGAATGACAAATCCCAGTTGAAAGGTGTACAATTGATAAAAAAAAACATCAAGAGAGATGTGTGGCAGATAAAGAAGCTCTTCCCATTCGCTCTTACAGTCTGGACTGATCTGGTAAGCAGATGTCTTGGGGCGAGGGGGTACACCCAAGGAAGATAGATAGAACCAGGAGGACCATCAATAGGGACACAGGCAGGTGGTTGGCAGGTGTAGGAGGGGAATGTATCCATAACGACACCCTGTCGCATAAACGGCCTGAGCTGTACCGCCGGAATGGAGTGCATCTGTCCCCGGAAGGGAACGACTGCTACCTGAAGGCCCTGAAGGAGAAGCTAGTTTGGGTATTGGATCATTGTTAGGTAAGTGGGGGTCAGGTTCGTCTGGGCAGTCCCGGTGACCCCTTAGTGGCAGGGGTCCAGTACTGCGGTTTAGAGTATACAATAGAATTATAAGAAGTATGAATTGTTTCCTTAAGAGATGGGGAGGACATGCCTACCACAAAAGCAGGGTATGGCAAGCGGTGGGATAGCCTCCCTGGGAGGAGTGTCTAGCGAGGGTGGTAGGGATAGGTATGGTTCCTAGCCTGCAGCACCTTCCTCCTCACTCAGGTCCAGAAGGATTTGGTCCCCCTCACATGTGGCCGGCACCGCGAAAGGTGTGTGTGTGTGTGGGGGGGGGGAGACATTGTGTTTGAAAATGAATTGGTAATTGAGGGTATATTGAAACCACCCCTGTGTTTCTGGTTTGATGGACGATTAAGTACTGGACCCGAATTGTACGAGGTGATTTGCCCCCACCTATTTTAATTATGTAATTTACGTTTGGCTTTAATAAAGAGTGTGGCCGTTTAAACTCAATCTTTGGTGTCCTGTCTCCTTTGTGATACATTGGCAATGCAAAACTGAGCTTTGTTCCATCCACTTTCAAAAACACTTCAGAATTGAGCTTGCCCTAAAAGAGCACTCTCTGCACTCTCAAAGCTGTTGCACAAAAGTCAGCCATTCTTTCAGGAGTAGAGGCGATTCTGTCTGCTAAGAGACATTTTAGCAGAGCTTCCTGACTGCCACATAATCCAGTTGGGCTTGCAGCATTTTCTGTGCATTTATGGCCTGTGCGTTTCAGATACTGTAATGTTGCTAAATTGCACCTTAAGTAAGGTATTGGAAGTTTTTGTAATCTGGGCTTGCTGTTATGGTACTTCTGTTTTCTCTGCTATTGTACTCCTGCCACTGAACACATTCAGGTTATTGGAGACAGGTCTCTGTCCAGGGGGCTTACAATCTAAGAACAAGTCCTGTTTGCCCCCATTTAGGTGTGTCTTTCTTTGAATGCCACATGGCGAGTGTTGGGTGCCCTTTTCTCCCTGTCTTTCCAGGAGGGGAACTGGGGGAGTAAAGCTGGGGAGGCTAGGTGAGGAGGCACTCTGTGGGGGATGTTGGGGCAATCCATGGGACAGAATCCACATTTAACTTACGTCATCTGTATTTATTTACTGAATGCATGTTTCCTGTACTTATTTTTTTCTAAAAGTAATGCATTTGCCCCTTTTGCTTCTCAAAAGCTTTTGGTGTGTGAAAATCCAAAGCTGTTAGTGAATGGAGAGTGTCAGGCTCCACCCCTGCCCTGCTAGACTCCACCCCCTATAGGTGTACAGGAGCATGCGCGCTATGTGCGTGCGCACATGGGGCCTCACAACACCATTAAGTCCAGTATCTCAAATTACCTAAGTGCACCACTTGACTGGAGGAGAGGTCTCCAGATGTGGAGTGACGTATGCAAAGCTGTATACAAGCTATATGGTTGTATTCCTTTCCTTAAGGATGTTTTGTTGAATTTTAGCTGTAAGAGTAAAGACTGTGAATGATATTGCAACTCAGCTATTGGAATGTAATATTTATTTGCCTTTAAAAACAACGCACTGCCCTGCACCTGTCACGCTGGAGGGGGGGAGAAAGGGTACCCCGGGGAGCCCAGGGGCGAAGGGGGGGCAACCACTCCAGGACAAAGGCTCTGGTTCTCTGCTCTGCAGGGCACAGCAAGGGTAAGATGCCCATCAGGATAGTGTGTGGGCCCCTTGACCTCAAAGAGATCGGGCCCCTATCATCATAGGGCGCGGAACAGAGTTTCCAAGAGACTAGTCCCCTCACACGTGGCGCTTTCACTCTACTCACAACCTCGAAGTAGGGGGGAGGACTCGTGGGGGGAAGGAGAGACTTGCAAGGGAAAAGGACCCACACTTTTAGGACAGTAGGGAAGGGGCTCTAGTGCGTCCAGGGGAAGGAGACAAACCCAAGGGAGGGGGGAGGGGCTCGCAGCGTCACTCACTCTTGCACTCACGAAGGAAGGAAGGGGGTATAGGGATCCAGGCACACTCTTAATACACTCACACACATGCTATTAGAATTCAAAGGCAAGGTCAATAATCCACACAATGCACTTATCTGTCGCAGCGGGACCAGCTTCTCAATACTCTGATTACCGGTGCTGTTCCACTGTCAGTGCCGGGTTTTAATCTGGTGACTGCACCCCCGGATGTGCGCGCAGCCTTGCGGAGCGCCGCACTGTCGCTGGGCCACCCCCTGCCGTGCTCAGCCTTCCTGCGTCCCCCGTTGTCGAGGGCGTGTCTCCATCCTGCTGTGACGGTGTTTGGAGGTCCGCTAGGGGAGGCGCAGGTACGGGGGCCCTGGCGGATTCTGCCGTGGGAGGAGCCGGCGGGCGGCCCACCAGCTTCTGAGCTGATCGCCACCCAGTGGCTCTGACAGCACCCACCCAGTGAGCTCATGACTAAAATGGGATTTGAACCTTGGCCTTCTAACTCCAGTATTTTATCTTTGGGGTGAGGAACCTTTTCCTTCCAATTGCCCCATGCTTGATAAAAATGGCCACACAGAGCTAACTATTGTCCCATGGCTTTTCAGTCCAGAAAGCAACAGGCAGGAACTGCATCTGTCAGATTATTAACGCATTACTCAAGCCAATAACATTGCCAGAAGAAGAAATTTCAAAACCCAAGGAAATGTCTTGACTGCATCACTGTAATTGAAATCAGAACTGACTTCCCAGAAAATGTTGATGGAAAGGGGCAGTCAACCAGTCCTATTGGGTTACAAGTGGTCACTGGAAAAGATGGTAAGGATAAAAGAAAAGGAGAGGCAAGATAAGGAATTTCTTCTCCAAAATGCACAGAAATCTGAACTCACATTCTTGTCCTCATAGGTTGGGAAAAGAGACCACATGTTTGATGGGAAAGATGCCTTCAAAGAAAGGTGTCCAAAAGGAACAAAATTTAATTATAGCTGTATGCAGTTCATTATACAACAGCCTCATGCCTGATTCAGTGATGCTTCTGGAAGCTCTGACTCCAATGCTGTGCCAAATAAATTTGACTGTGGAGAGAAGCTGAATTTAAAGCTAGATCTAGATAAAGAAGCAGAGCACTTGGTGGGCCTATGACCCCCCACGATTAGCAAATCTATTTACAGCATATTAAAAATAAGGATGATCTTTTCTTTTTCCTCTCTCATTCCATTTAGGAGACTCATAGCAAAGTCAGAGACTTTGCATTATAATATTGACATGGTACAGTCACCTGCAGTGCCCACCCTGAAATGGATTGATTGCTGGACAATAGCTACTTCTCATGTAAAATTAAACAAGATGATAGTCCGCTGGAGTAGTGCATCCACGGGCAGCCCCCTGCCCATATTTCATGGGCTTGTGGCAGCTTCCACCAGTGGCCCTAGTGATTTCCCTCCACGCAGCCACCTCTCAGCAGAGAGGTACACACTAGAGTTCTCCCTCCCCCCGCTGGTGGGGCATGCACAAGGCTGTGGGAGAACCTAATTGACAAGGTGCAGACACATGGGCAGTGGGCACCCATTAGCCCTGATTGGTTTTCACAGTGGGCCCACGATGTCCCTGGACTTCACTGTGAGTGGCAGCTCTGTGGTGACCATCTGGAGGCCACCTAACAGATGGGCACGTGCCTGATGAAAGCTAATGTGGGCTATCATCACTTTGTTTGATTCCACCCAAAGAAAGAGATGACATCCAGATTAGAAATCTGTGAATTTTGCACTGCCACGATGATAGTAGTTAAGTTTTCATAGAATTTGGTACTTGGCCTTACTCTTGCAGAAACTGCCTCCAGCATTGCTGAAGATACAGCCTGAGTGGGGAATACTCTGAGCTAGCCAGTGTGACACCATCATTACTGTCAGCTAGCCAATGGGGTGCTGCCATGGAGCCACAGCTGCTGAAGAGGAACAGTCCACAAATCCTTGCTGCAGAGAACAGTAAGCTTTTCTGGGGGATATTCAAGGGGCATGTGTGTTGGAATGTAGTCTCTTTAAAGTAGGGTGGCCAGATATGCACATTTTAGAGGATGCATGAGAAATACAGGATGTAGGGCAGCATTGGTGCCAATGCAGCCCTGCAACCTGGATTTCTCATAAGTGTCCTTTAAAATTTGCATATCTGGCCACCCTACTTCAAACACATAGACAAAGCAATATTTCTCCATTTTAAAGCAACCATGGCATCTCTTTCAACTTCTAGTTTTTGTGGCATGTCTTTTTTTTTTTTCTTTAAAGAAAGAAAATAAATGAGATGTCTAAAATTGATGGAATAGCATGCTGGAAAACTAATTTGCATTCAGAAATTACCATAGCTTGAATGGGCTAATTAATTTGCATAATTTATTCTGCAAGGTGGATTTTTATCTGCAGAATACACAGAGCCCTTAATGTTCTTTATGAATTGCAAGACAGATGCTTTCCCTCCCTTGTTAGCTCAAAGGCCTCAAGCTATTTCCAAGGTAGAGTGGAGCTTTGGGTAAAAAT
Source organism: Sphenodon punctatus (assembly GCA_003113815.1). Classification (NCBI taxonomy): domain Eukaryota; kingdom Metazoa; phylum Chordata; class Lepidosauria; order Sphenodontia; family Sphenodontidae; genus Sphenodon; species Sphenodon punctatus. The sequence goes on from QEPC01010227.1 coordinate 3,112,177, forward strand.
TTACTAATTTCTTTATTCCAATATTAGTCAAATAGGTCAGAATTTTTTTTTATTTTTTTTTTAATTGCTGTGTCAGCATCTTGGCCAGCCACATGAAAGAAGTGTACAATGTGAACTCAAGTCGAGCTGACAAAAAGGGAAATCAGATTGGAGGTGACACTGTTTGGCAGTTGGTGCTTAGGGCTGGGAAAGAAATTTTAAAGCTTTTTTTAACAAGGTCCACTGCTGAAATAGGTTTCAAATACCTTCAAGGTTAAGCACAGCAACAGCCCTACTCCTTTATGCTCTGTGAAAAGAAAGGATGCAGAAAAGCTCTCTGGATTCAGCAGACAAACCCATAAGAGTCCGCAGACCAAGTGCACACAAGTTGAATACACATGAGGATCTGAGTCTTGGACTGAAGCATCCCTTCTTGTGGTTTTTATAGGAATAAAACAGCAAACCATAGCATTGCCTAGTACATCCAGTTCCTGCAAGTAGAACTGCTTGAGGTTTTCAGACACCCCATTATACAACCGTGCTTGATGAAACCTTCCAACAACAAGGATCCACATGTTGGCTGCAATCCACAAGCCTGATGGCCTTCAATGGGACTTCACCGGAATAAGTGGTTTGTGGATCATGGCCATTGTCTCTTTAATTCTTGGTTGACTTTTTTGGAATAGCCCACTGAGACCATAGCAGTCTCTCTCACTTAGTCGATGCTAACTGGCAAACCCAATACGTGTTAGCAGCCCTTTGGCTTCATACACAATTTTAGTAGCCAAACCGATATCCTCTTTGCCAAAAAGCAATCTCTCCCAATTTTCATGGGAGACATTAGCCAAAAATAAGTAGCTGCTACAAAATCCCTAGTAAAAAACAAAGGGCAAATGAATACTCCCTTAAGCAGGGAATGAATATTAATTGGGTGTTAGCACTAGTGCTAGAACTTCAAGGAGAATTTATTATTAATACCAATAAAAAATCCTCTGGTTTAAGAAATTAGTTGCGGTTCGATTAATAATTCCAAACCCAACCTTTGGGGGTGGGGGGAGGAACAGTATTTCCAAACAAAGCCTTTTACAGAAACAACCATAATTCAAAAAGCATGGAAATTGAAGTTTAAGGCTCAAAACACAACTCCTTTCCCTACCCCTTTCCCAACAAAATTTCCGAGCAAAGCCATTAACAGAAACAACCATAACCCCCAAAGCATGGAAACTGAAAACTATATCGCAAAAAAAAAAAAAAAGGTCACCTCCCAGTGGCAAAGCAGTTGAAAATTTCAACATTAAAGATAGGCAGCAAACAAAGAAAACTCCATCTCGCCTTAACTAGTAGAGCATTATTATTCATTATTATTATAGTATTATGTTCTATCATTTATATAACACTTTCAGGGGTTCACTATGCTTTACAATCCTTATCTAGTTCTCCCTCACAACAGCCCTGTGAGACAGGACATTATTATTCCCGTTTTACAGATGGGGAATGGAGGCTGAGAGAGTGACTTGCCCAAGGTCATCCAATGACTTTGTGGTTAAGGTGGAATTTGAACCCATCTCTCAGGTCCAAGTTCAACCCCTTAGCTTGCACTTGAGAAAGAAGTGGGGAACACACTTTCAACAGTCTCTTTAGAATAAAGAAAACAGAACAGTGAAGGCTCCGATATCTTCCCATTACAGTTGTGTGGTGCAAGGGATCAAGTAACATTCTATACAGTGGCTTTCCATGAAGCGAAAACAGCTTTGAATGGAATCTCAACAGCACTATGGGAAGGGACCTGTGTTCACTGCATGTTCCCCATGGCTGCCAATGCAATGGGAAAAAGCAGTGACTGAACAGAGATCCCTGACTATGGGGAGCTAAGAGCCAATTTTTAGACACATGCTAGGACTTTTTAAATTGTCAGAGAGTAATCTCACTGACATACTGACCATCTAAATACTCGACAACTAAAACAAATAAAATACCGGCCTAGAGAGGAAGCATCTTGAGAAAATAGCTCAATTTTTCAACTGCCCCGGGTTTGGCTGTTTTAGACCGTACAGGCCCACCTCTTTATCATCATTGTAGAATGATTTATTTATTTAAACTTGTATCCCACCCTATCCCAAAGGCTTGGGGCAAGTAACAGCATATACAAGAAGACATACAATTAAATGGTTTTTTAAAAAAAACTCTACCTCTAGTCCCTACCTCCACCTACTAAGCACTTGGGCAAAAACAAAGGTCTTACGTTGCCTCCAGAAAATGCTCAGGCTTTTGCCTGGAAAGATTCTGGAAGCCCATGCAGACTCCTAAGCAGAGCACAGGTATAATGTGCTCTTGGCAGCCCATCCCCAACCAAGAGCTGGGCCACTGCATTCTGCACCAGCTGATTACTATGGTTAACAGGAACACAGTCCTGTGTACACTTGGAAGGTCTGCCTAGAAAAATAGTTACAAAAACACAATTTAAAATGCTATTCATTATTTGTGATTAAGAGGGCTCACTGTCTGTCACTCCTGGCACAAGAAGGAGATTGACTGGTATATGGTAGCAAATGGAGGCAGCTCTTTTTTGGTGATAATGTAGCCTGCCAGCACTTTCAATATGAGCTGCATTCTGCCCTGGTTTATAACTCAGGGGTTGTTTTAGTGTATTTTATCTTGTCTTTTAAAATGTTGTTAGCTGCCCCGAGATGCTTGTAGCAGGATGGGGCGGCATATAAATAATAATAATTAATAATTAATAATGTAATTAATAATTAATACTTAATACTTAATAATTCATAATAAAATCTCCACTCTCTGTTGCCCATGCTGGCTAACCTGAGGATGCCTCTCAAAAACCAAAGTGAACTTCCTGGATTTCATCTGCTTTAGACATACAAGTAACGTTATTTAAACAGACTTTTAAAATGTCTTTCTTTTTTTAAAAATTGTCCCTGTCTGGGATGTTATTCTCTCCATGTTGCTTTTGGCCTCTGCCTGGAACTTGCACCCATTTGTTACTAGCTAAATTCAAGACAAAATTCAAAGGACTATAAAACATCATGTCCATCTTTGCCAATATTGGTTGGTTCAGCTTCTACATTGCTGGATTTTAGGTTCCAGTTTTGTATGATTTATTTCCTTAAATCAGTAGTTCCCCATAGATTGTTTTAGGAGCACTCTGGTTTGGAGCACTCTGCATTTTTGCAAGAACCAGAAAAGGCAATTTTGTAATGCTGTGAGTGATAATTTGCTTAGTTGTAAGCTAGGAAGAGCTGGCTGCTTCAAAGCGCTTTTCGAAATTCTCTGTTAAGGGCATATCTCCTCTGGCTGCATAGCTGGGTCAAAGCACTGGGGCCTTTCCACCCCTACAAGCCAAAATAATGACTAGCTATTTTCAACCAACTAAGATGCTGTCTGCCATCCTACTGAACTGAACTTAGCCACCATTGGTCTGAGTGTGAATTACCTCTAGGTTCTATTACTGCAATGCCATAGAATTAGGAAACAAAGGTGTAACAACGCAGGTTGATTATGTAACTAACTGGCCGCAGGACCCAGCTCCCCAAATAATAAAGTACAGAACTTTTTGTCCCCAAGGGCTCTTTCTTTACAAAGGGCCAAGTGTCCGTTCCTTCACTCCTATACACAAATAGTCCAAAACCATTCCTTTCTCCTCCTTGCCTGCTGCTGGTCCCTTCTCTGGATTCTCTGCTGGATCACTTCAAGGAGCTTGTGGGAACCTGTCTGAGCAGACCCTGCCCAAGGAGCACAGCATGAGCCAAATTTAATCCCTGGCTCAATTTGTAGGTGCTGACTTTTGGTCTAAAAAGCACTGAATAATTGCTGACTAGCTCAAAGATTACTCACCATTTCATCCATCTCCATGGCGTTGAAGATGACCATGGGTAATTTCAGATGTTACGCGCTCCTGGGTCACCACAGTGGATTCCCAACCATGGTGAGCCAGTTAATCCCGTCCCATGGTCCAGGAAAGCCCTGAACAGACGTGACGGGAGCGGGACCACGGCAAAGAAACGGACAGACAGACCATGGCTTGGGGCAACACAACAGACGTTACGCTGATTCCGGACCATGGGCAGACCACCCAGAAGCCACCGGGATGGGGCGGGAGGCAGATATGGCCGACTGAGGGCAAAGGAAGTCAAAAGCACCCAAAGGCAATGCCCATACAAGGGAAACAGGAAAGGAAGGGGAGGAGGGAGAAGAGCGGCAGAGGTGGCACACACAACAGGCACAGGGAAGTTAAGGACACAGCAGAACACAAACCAAACACACACACCTGGGCGCAAACACACCCGAAAGGGAAAGGAAGGAAGGGGGGAGCACACTGGGAAGACCAACACACACAGCACCACGGACACGGGGGTGGGGATCCACGGGCCAAGGAAGTGGAGGAGACTGGGCCGAGAACAGTCCAGGACACGGTGAAAGGCACCGAGAACCCCACTGACAGCACAGGCCGCACGGGACACGCAACAGCAACACAGACACCCTAAGTCACAGGGGCCCCCACGGGGACAGAGCAGGGTCACAGGGGGAGGGCAACCAAGCTGGAAAAGGCACTGGAGTGGTCCAAGGCAGGTCCATACGGCAGGGATTCCCCGTGCTGATGCAAAAGGCACGGCCAGGGATGGATAAAAGATGGAACCGCCGTGCAGCACAGGCAGCCCCCCACCCCCAGAGGAAGCCGGGAGGCTCTGTCCAGGGGCCCCAGACCCACACAGTCACGGAGGCAGGGGGCAGGTCACAGACACAGGTGAGCAGGCGGCCGTGCAAGGAATGACAGCACCACGGGGAGAGCCGGTAGCGGTGTCAGGCAGCAGGAACCAGCCAAAATGGGGGCTGGACATGGAGAGGAACACCACAGGCAGCGAAGGCCAGGAGATGCCCGTGGAGGGGGCACAGCGACACAGGCGAGCGGGACGGAAGTAATTGACCCAGCCAGAACAGCAGTGAGGCCGGGATGGCAAGGAGCAAGCAACCAGTGCCCTGAGCCGGAAGGGAGGTGCAGGGAGCACATGGTGAGGCACACAGCCATGGTAATGAATACACAGGGGGCCTCACAGCCAGCTGCACGGGGTCACGAAGGGGTCCGGGATGGGTTGGCCTATGAAATGCACGTAGTGGGGCCAGTGAAGCATGCCCCGGCGGTAGCCCATCCCCGTCATGTGGTGGGCAATGAGGTAGTAGGCCACAAACGAATCCTGGCTGGTGAGCCCAACCTGAATATCAGCACGGGTCCACACAGCAGCCAGCTCCACAAGCTCTGGTGCAGTGGGTTCTGACAGGGTATAATCAGCAGGAGGGGGCCATGGCAGGTGCCCAAGTCCCAACAGGTGGTAATACGCCACATGACCGCTGGTAGCCACTGGCCCTGTGGATGCAGCCGAAGAAGGAAACAGCCACGACAGGGCCTCCCTCCTCCAGACAGGTCGTGAACCCGGCCAGGCTACACACTGAGAGGGCTGACATGGTCTCTGTCGGGGACCATGCCACATGCAAGCACCTCATCTCTGAAACGCGTCCATCGGGAAAGGGATGGAGGCCCAGCGCCTCAGCATGGAGCCAGCACTCATGAACGCTGGCCTCATAGCCAAGGTAGTGAAGGCCGAAGCTCAGATTCATATCGGCACCAGAGAGGGTATCCAGGCAGCACAGGAGCAGTTGCACATCCAGGGAATGCCACAGGTCACAGAGGACCATGGTCTCCCGGAAGGTCCAGCTATGGGGGGGCGCCACGCAATCCGGGGTGCGGGAGCCCCAGGACAGCACAGCCGGCCATGGTCCGGCAGGCAGAGGGTATACCCAGCAAGGAAAGGGGGGCCCCACATTCCCATGGGGGCTGGGGAGGTAAACAGGAGACCTCCAAGGACATGTGATAAGCCGGCAGGCCGCAACATGGGATGGCTAGCAAGCGATGCATGGGGAGCGGACCCAGCACAGCTGCAGGAACTGAGCACACAGACTGTCCAGCAATCACTGATAGCAGGGAGGTGATGACAACAGACAACCAGCTGCGGACAGCATGGAGGGGCGCATGCGGGCCTGGGGCATGAACCCCCGTGCCAGGAGTGCACCTGAATCTGGGGGGGGTGCCCTCAGCAGCCACACACCTGCCACCGGGCGACTGGCAGCAGGGTGGGCAGGCGGGTGGGACGTGTGCACAGGGGCCGCCCCACAGGTGCAAGGGTGGGGCACGAAGCGGGGGTGGGGCCAGGACATGGGCAGGAGAGCCGTGCACCAGATCGCCCCATTGCCATGGCTCCACCATGGACGCGGGCCAGAGGGGAGCATGTTGGCTGCACCTGGCCCTATGTGCAGAGTGGTACCGGGCACACACCGATCTCCTGCGGCTCTCAACAGACCAGCTCCACCTGAGCGTCTGCATCTGGAGGTGTCTGGCCAGGAGCACTGCGGCTTCCCGGCGTGCCCACCACAGCCTCCGGCGCTCCCAGGCCAGGCTCAGGGCCCTGCAGGCATCTGGGCATACCAAGAGGCCCTGCTCCTCGCCCGAGGGCAGGCAGCTGCTCTTCGGGAGGCAGCCGGGCAACACCACTGATGCCGGGTGGCCATGTGATGCACTGCCATGCTCGCCATGCCCACACAAAGGCGTGTCTGGGTCACGGACCAGGCACAGGAATGGTGGGCCGGGGCCCTGGCATGGTGGGACGATGCAGCATGGAGGGCACACTTCCGCATGGACAGGCGGTGCCTCCTGCACCTCGCTGAGCTGCTGGCACCCTGGCTGGAGCAACTGCACACCCCCATGCGCACCTCCATACCGATGATCCAGTGAGTGGCCATAGCAGTCTGGGCACTGGCAACACCAGATTCCTGTCGGTCCGTGGCACAGCACTTCGGTGTGGGACTGAGGACTGTCACAGGAATCCTCTGTGACTTTTGCGAGGCCATGGAGGGCGTGCTCCTGGACCACACGATCCAGCTTGTTGACCAGGAGGCCGTGCTAGCCAGCTTTGAGGCTCGTGGCTTCCCCAACTGTCTGGGCACAGTGAATGGTACCCACATCGAGATCCTCCAGTCCCCCAATGGGGATGCTGCTGAATATATCAACAGGCACGGGTACCATTCCTTGCGGCTCCAGGCAGCTGTGGACCACCAGGGCCGCTTCACAGACATCTTCACCAACCACTCCGGCCACAGCCACAATGCCTGGATCCTCGCCATCTTGCCCCTCTATGCACAGATGTACCAGGGGGACTTTGCCAACATGAGGATGTCCAGGATCGAGGGGGTGCTGATGCCCCCCTGCATCTTGAGGGACCTGGCCTATTCCCTCCTCCGCTGGCTCATGAAGGCATACCTGGTTTGAACAGTGCCTCCACAGGGTTCCTGCTTCCCAGGAAACCTGTGGAGGCACTGTTCAACGCCTGGCTATGCGCCTCAAGGACAGTGGTTGAGGGGGCCTTCGGTGCCCTCAAGCAGCGCTGGAAGTGCCTTGCTGGTCATCTGGACTTTTCTGTGGAGACCTCGGCCCTCGTGATTGGTGCCTGTTGTGTCCTGCACAACATCTGTGAGACTGATGGGGCTGCCATGGAGTTCCCCATTCCACAGCGGCCACCAGGACCTGTGCCACTCTACGTGAATGCCAACAACCCGAGGGAATACTGCTATGCCAAGCAGATCCACACTGTCCTGGCAAGGCAGATATCCAGCAATGCCGGGACCTGAGTGTGCTGGGGCGGTCCCGGTTCCCCCCC
>QEPC01010227.1:3142641-3160747 GCA_003113815.1 Sphenodon punctatus
AAAACCAGACAGAGGGCAAACAGGAAACAACCAGCATCCACCACGTGCAGACAATCAACAGGAGGAAAGGAACTTAGGTAAGAAACCCCCCAACATACAAGGAGGACAAGCAGGAGAGGTACCCACACAAGAGGAGTGGGAAGGGCATAACACACAACAAACACAAGGGGACACAACACCAATACAGACAGAGAACAAACAGCAGAGCAAAGAACAAACAGCAACAGGAGAGAAGAGCAAGGGGCAAGAGCCAAACACAAGTCAAGGGGAATGACCTGAAGCTCCGCACCTGCCCCAGCTCCCAGTAGCCCTAAATACTCTAAGGAGCCAATCAGGCTGGGGCAGCTGGGTCCACGCCCCCCATCAGGGGCAACAGGGCACAGCTGGAAGGAAAAGAGGGAATGACAAGGCAGGGAGGGAAACCACCTTCTGCAGTAACACCCCAGTGGCGCAGGAGGCAGCAAGAATCTCAGGCAACCCCCGAGGCTAGGAGTTCAAGGCCCAGCCGTGACACAAAGAAGGGACTGCAAAAACAATTAGAGAAACTATTGGAGTATTGTAAAGAGAATGAACGAGTGCTTAATTTCAACAAATTCCAAGTTATGGCCATGGGGAGGAAGCACCGAACATATATCTGGTTGGTGAATGGGAAGGAGTTCCCACAGGTGGACTCTTATGTATATCTGGGGATTACTTTTTCCAGTAACGGCCTATGGGATAAAAAAAACAGGTAGCACTGAAGGCGACTGCAGCTGCCAAGGGTATACTTAGACTGGTCGTAAGGTCTGTGGGAGTTCACACTTCTTGTGTTCTGAAGGTCTATAGGGCTAAAGTGCAGCATTTGTTGACATATGGCCTTGAGGTGATTTCAGATGATAACTTCGACGTGCTTGAAGTGGTACAGAATAAATTTCTGCGTAGTCTATTGGGGGTACCTCAGGGTGTTCCAGGAGCGGTGGTTAGGGCCGAGATGGGCACGCTAGCCATTGCTTGTATTGGAAGGCAGATGTGCTTCCGTTATTGGATTAAGCTTTGTGCTCGCGGAGGTGCTGTTTTGACCTCCCTTTGCTTGCATGAAGAGCTGGAACATGATCATGCCCCCTTTTACCCATGGCTGTCCCAAATTTTGCTTCATTTAAGGAACTTGGGTTTTTCATTCTCTTACTTGATTGAGAAGGCTATATCTTGTCAGAAAAATGTATTGATGTGCTGTAGAGTGGAGGATGTATCGAGACAGGAGGATTTGGCAGTGGTGGGCACTTGGAAAGCGGCACCTTGTTATTGCCACTTTAAACGGCTCCATCAGTTCGAGGGGTACTTGGATAAACTGAAGGCCAGGTGTTTACATAGGATGCTTACGCAATTACGCATGTAACTCTTTAAATCAGCTATTACTTCTGGCCGTTACACTGGCAAGCCCTACCATGAACTGCGATGCCCTTATTTGAGTTTGGAGGTTGAGGATCTGCATCATATGCTTTTTGCTTGTTCTTTGTACGAGGATATCAGACATAGTTGGTTAAATCCACTTTGTACGGGGAAGGATTTCCTCCCTGCATTATCTAAAATGTAATTTCTATTGGCCACCAAGGACAAGTCAATTATGACTGCTGTAGCACTTTTTGCTTTGTTGGCTGCTAGAGTACGAGAGGATGTAGTAAATTAATATTCATTGGATGCTCCTAGGTTCTGAAGTTTTTACTTCTATTTTAATCTATACTACTTTAAGTGGCATAAGAGATTCAGTCATTAGGGTTTAGTATTTCCCTGTACTGCTGTGTTTATATGTTTATTGCTTTGTACTGTTGCTGTATAATATAGTATTGTGGTATAAGAGACCTACTTATTGGGATATAGTATTCCTTTTTTTAAGTGGGAATTCATGTATTTAATTCACCATAGTGTTTTATGTTTTATAGTATTGTACCGTTCTTTTTTCTTTCTGATTTTGTTTTGTTTGTTTGTCTGGCCATGGCGCGTGCTAGTGCCATAATAAACTATTCATTCAGTTAGGCAGCTCCTTATATTCTAAATTGTAAGCCCCTCAGAGTGGGGACCTGCCTCTAATCACAACTGTTCAGCACCAGGCACATTTCTGGAGCTAAAAATAAATAATAATCAATCCCAGCATCCTGTCTACAACAGCAGTAACTTTGGTTGCTTCAGAAAAGTGCATAATATTTATTTATTTTAAATATTTCTGATTCGCGCCCCATGCCTACGGCATCTCGGGGCGCCGTACAATTCCATAAAAACATAATAAAAACATTTTAAAACACAATAATTTAAACTTAAACAGGATTGGGGAATGAAATTTAGAAATAAAACAAAACAAAAAGTAGGGGAGAGCCAACACCCTATCCCCCCCCCTCCCCAAAGGCCTGGGCATAACAGGTCATAATGAGGTGATCCATTTCTGTTATTTATTCCAGCTCCCAATAGTCAGAGGTCTCATTTCTTTACCAACTGGACTAATAGTCATTGATGTACCTATCCTCTAAGAACTCAGAAAAGAGAACCAGGCAATGAAGCAGTACAGAACAATGGGCTGATGTGATCAGACGTTTAAGCAAATGCAACCATAACAGTACAAACAATAGCAGAGCCCTCCCCAAACTGTGGAGGTGGCTAAGACTTTTACCAACCACCAGTTAGCAAGACCTTTACCCACCCATCCACAACTGGAGGTCTAGAATCTCACCAGTGAGCACATAAAACTGGTAACGTACATTGCCCAGCGTGGACTTCCAGTCTGGTGTGATATGCTGCTCCTTGACTACTCAACCTCCACCTTCCAGTTGGACTCTGTCAGGTCCAAGTCCTAAGTATTAAGTTCCTGTTAGTAGTACCCTCTTCCCCACACTCATGAAGGCCCACAACCCAGAACATGGTCCTTCCTCTTTACAGATGCCCTGCACGCTCACTCCTCCAAGATGGTGCCCATGCCCACCCCTCCAGCGCCTCCCAACTGTCATGCAATTCTCCAGGCTTCTTGCCCCCCTAGGTCATTAATCCTCCAGGGCATGGCTGCTCAGAGGAAGGTGCTGTCTGTTGGCTTAGTACACTAGTTTCTAAATTTTGCACCTGCACTTATCTGTACTTGCAGTTCAAGTACAATTGCATGCCATTTGCCAATACACCCCCACCCCCTTGTCCATTCTGGATTGCAAGTCACTTGAGCAAGGGACCCATCCCTAATGACAGCTGTTCAATGCCAGGCATTTCATATCTGTGAAGATTATTAGGATACTTGGATTAATTAAATGACTATCCAAATAAAATTTTTCGCTAGTCATGTGATATTCACCTAATTTGCCAATTTGGTTATTTTGCTTTGGTAACTCCCCCAAGTATTTTGGTTACTTCATTCATTTGGTACCTTCACCCGAAATAGTGTTGCCACAGTAACTGAATTGCCAAACCAAAGTTACCAAATAAACAAAGGTGCTAAAGCCAAAAAACTAATACAAATATTTGTTCCCACAATCAAAGCTAGAAACAAACAGCACTTCAGATCTACTTCATGAAGATTGATACAAATATACCGAATTTGGTGAGTTATGTATTTGAAACAAACTGTTTCTGCTCTAAAACCTATGGAGGTGTCTGCAATCAGAGAAATGAGAGGAAAAATTTAAATACGGTTAATAAATAGGATATTTTGCCTTTAAATTTATTTGAATTTTCATCGCATCCTGCCCCTTTCAAGCCAGGTTACAATACATAAAAACATATAGAATACAGTTAAAAATCAAAGATTCAAAATAAAACCAATTAAGAGTGCAGTACTGGGACCAGGAAGTAGGGTGAGGTCTCCGGTTCAAGGCTTGCCTTAGCCATGAACCCACGTGGGTGATCTTTGGCCCATCACAGAACTCTCAGTCTAACCTACCTTACAGGAGGATTACTGTTAGTTTAATGTTAATGGTTAAATGTTAATTGTTAATGTTAGTAAATTGAAGTGTGAGCCACCCTGAGCCTAGGGAAAAGGTAGGATACAAATTTCAACAAATAAATGAATGAATGATAAATTCCAAACCACCCCAGTCCCACTCCCTTCCCCCACCTGAAATATCTACCTAAATAAAGTCTTACATTGCCTCTGGAAGATGAGCAGGCTTGAGTTTAGACAAACTTCCAGGGGGAGGGAGTTCCATAATTGTGGAACAGCTACCGAAAATGCCTCTTTGCATGTTCTTACTGCACAGAATTGATGGGCAGATGGCACACATGTTCTTGGTGGATGTCAGAGGCCATGATGGGATATGGTGGAGGAGGCAGTCTTTCAGATAGGTGGGGCCCAGGCTGGTTAATGCTTTAGAGGTCAAACCAGCACAGTTCCTTGAATTGTGTCCAGAAAGCTACTGCACCTTGAATTGTGTCCAGAAAGTTACAGCACCTTGATTTGTGTCCAGAAAGCTAAGTTAACACAGACTGTGGAGCACCATAGACCTCAGAATGTGCTCCCCCAGACACAACTTCAATTTCCTTCCAAATGTAGACTGAATTTTGGTCCTGGGGAAGTTTTGGAACTAATATCAAGATCTCATTACTTTGGTTCTCTTGTACCCGAATACCTCACTATGAGAGAATCTCTTTTCTTACCAGATTGCCAAAATAAAGCCACAGACTCACGTCTTAGTTACTTAGCTTTACTTAATAAGGTATAGAAGTACATTTATACTATAGTTTCAGAGTTACAAAAGGGACTAAAATAGTTCTTAGTTCAAGATAGAAAAGTAGTTATTTGCAAAGAAGATGGAACAGTGTACCAGTGTCCAAGAGGCGCTGAACAAAGACTTACAGTTTCATAAGGTTTTTATTGGACTTATGGTATCATAAGAATGTATGACATATAAGATTGTATGACAACATTGTCATGGGGAAAAGGGGGCAACACAGACATTTGGGGTAATGGGACACAGAATTTGTGGTACTGGGGGTAAATTTGGCTACTAAGAAGAACAGATAAAGGTAAAGATTAGAAGATTGTGAGCCTTACCACCCTGCTGAACTGGTTTGGCAGGGTGGGGGGGACAGAAAACCCATTATTAGGCAGAACAAGCAGTTTGTTGCTAAGGTAACGCCCAGGTGGGATTGGCAACCAGCTCAGAATAACAAAAGGAGCAGGAGGGAGAAGTGACCCGAGCCCCCTGCAAAGAAAAGAAGAGACAGGAGCTCGCTCTCTTCCATCTTGACCAGCAACGAGTAAGCAGCTTGCGGGAGAGACTGCAAAACCATGAACTAGAGACTTTCTAATTCACTAAATGAACTGAGCCCAGCCTCAACACCAAGGCCGTGAAAGACTCTGATGGACCTGGACTGTGGCTTAGGGTAAGAGGACAGTTAGGGAACTTCAGTGTATTTTAGAATGCGTTTGTTTTGTATTTGATTTATTGACTTGCACTATCTGATCAACAGCTTTATACTTGTATGTACTAAATATATGTTTTATAACCAAGCCTAGCATGCCTGTATGTTTATTCAGTCTTGGGGGTTCACTAAGGGGGTACCCTATCTAGGTGAGAGCCTAGACGGACCGTTTTCATATAAGACAACCTCACCATGAAGTCTTCCAAACTACGGGTGGTCAGAGAAGGTTCTCTGAGTTACGGCTGGGCTGGGAGATCAAGGGAGGTGTTTCTGGGCATGCGGACCGCCGAAAGCTCCCTGATTACGGTGAGGGTTTCTGATCACTTGGGAACCCACGTGGGCACAGGCAACTGGGTTGTGGCTGGCCTAGTGGTCATTCAGGGGACAGGCTAGAGAAAGAGGGGGACCCCGTTCCCTGTGACAGACATCCAACTATACCAGTTCTCTCTAGCTCATAGAGATCTCTAGATATACTGAGACCTCTGACTTGGCTCTCTTCCCTAAAATAGAACAACCCATACTGCACATTGTTATGCACTAAAGGCATCAAAGAAGAATATTACACAAATCATCTCTCCTATTCTAGAAAAAAAGAGATTTAGATCTCAGGAACCAAGCAGATTTGGTGCACATGAAAGTCACTCCCTTTGATTAAAACAGGAATCTGAAGAGCAGCCAGAAAGCCAGCACCTCAGAGCTAAATGAAAAACAAACTAACCTGCATTAGTCAGGTTTTCCAAAGCATGGGGATAAAAAAAAAAATCGTCCTTCCCTCCCAGCTTTTTGCCAGATGGGACACAATGCCTGTATGCCATCATTCTGCAAAGCACATGAGAATCTCCCTCGGTACATTCACACTGGCCAGGCCTACAGGCGTTGCTGAACCTCTGTGAAATAATCAGAGTTAACTTCAGTTTCTTTTTACTGGAAGGACAAACAAAGTGATTTCTCAGACAGAAGGGACCTGGACTCTTCTCAGTAAAGGAGTTGAGATGATGTCCCCAATGAAGAGAAAGATACAATCCAATCCAAGGAAAGGAACTTATTACTGGGGTGAAAAAGAGTTTGCCAGACACGCGAGCATGGTTTTTATTTTGCTTGTCAAAGTAGAATGCATATTCTCCCTTCAGCTTGCTGCAAATGGAATTCAGTTGGGCTTCCCCTCCCCCCGCCCCCCAACAGCCACCAGCCCAACATCTGCATGAAACTCCAGAGCCACGGGTTGATTGGAAAGAGAAGGCTTCAGTCCTGCTGATTGCCAAAAAGGAGAGTTAGGAGATGCGGGGGAGAGAGAAATAGGGAATGTTATACGTTTGTTCAGCATATGGGAACACCAGTGGTTACATTAGGAGAAAAGTAAGACAACAATCCTTCCCCTGTGCCACTTCAAAATAAGATCCCTGTCCTCTTCCCTTCCTGTATTGCTGGTTTCTGAATAAGTAACCTTAGAGCTGTCAGAACGTATTGCAAATAACAAGATCCAGTGTGTCTGGGGAATTTTTGTGTGTCCTTCTCTCAGGGTACAGCTGCCAATCAATGGAATTTCAAGCCTCCCACCTTCCCTTCCCTAGTAAACTGGGAGGCAGTATCTGAATCAGAGGCAATATGTTTTGGATCAATTTCAGTCATTCCCACTGCTGACTCAGCGATTCTCCATCTCTCCATTTATGCCGCTGTTATGTCCCCGTCTGGACTGTGCACCTCCCCGACATATGGGTCAAATTATACCTCCCTTTGAATATGTGATTTCAATCACCTTCTCTGCCTAGCAGCTTGTCATGGCCCCAGCCAAGAGAAGGAAGCCCCTGCTGGGAGCTAAAGAGATTACACATCGAAAATGCTAGGGGGATGCCACAACAATAATGGCTGCTGCTAGCAGGGCCAAGGGTGGCTGATCAGCAGTTAGTAGACACGTCAACATGACAGACGTGGAGAGAGGAAATAAAATGTGGAGGAGATTAGTTTTCCAAGTCTGCTACACTGTTTTTATAATTAAGTGCAGATTCTTGAGTTTTCACTCCTATTTATTATAAATGCTTTTTAAAAACAGTACGTGCCAGGTATTAATACAAAGAAAGGGTGCGGGGTCTCTGCTAGTTTTTCAAGAAAAACACCAGACCCCTCCCACCTACAAGTATCTAATTATTTTAGTGCTAGTACCTTCTGGGTCTCCACTGATGACTTTTCAGCATAATGATTCTCCGGCATTGAGTGGTGCCCAAAATCATTCAACACAATGGAAGGCCATCAAACCATTGGGCGGAGGGAGAGAGACAACAGACAGCATGCCACCAGTCTCCTTGAAGTGTGTAAGATTCATGCCAGTCCTCAGGATGATTCCATGGGTCCTCCATGCCTTTGCTACAGGAGTGAAGAACAACAGGTTCATGCTGCAGGAAGTCAGACATGTGCTGCAAGATGTGCCGGCCCACCCTCTAGCAGCAGGAGCCCTGGGCTTTTTCCTGTTGGGGCTGCTCTCTCAGGACACATGGAGTTTGAACCCAAGTCTGCTGGCTCTGAAGCAGCTGCCTTGCTCAGTGAGTGTTAGTCCAAATCTCTTATGCTTGGTAACAGCCTGGCCGCAGAGTTCCTGACTGGTTGGGTGTGACCACTGCTTCCTAACGGTAAGAACTGCTGAAAGAAATTGCCCAGGAAATTGCCCACTCCTTCCTTGGATATTTTCAAAACCTGCCTGGACAAATATCTTTTTGAAATGCTGTAGGCATAAGAACATAAGTAGTGCCGAACTGGGTAAGACCAATGGTCCATCAAGCCCAGCATCCTGTTTCCAACAGTGGCCAATCTCTTTCTTTTGGGAGAAGTACCTGACAGCGACAGGTCACAATGAGCAATTCATTTGCTGTTGTTCCAGCCCCCAACAGTAAGATTTTACATTGCCAAAACCAACTTGGCTCATAGCCATTAATGGACCTATCCTCCAAGAATTTATTCAATCCCTTTTTAAAACTAGCTAGTTAGCTACACTACTCACTGTGACTACTTCCTCTGGCAGTAAGTTCTGCAAGTTAATTGTGTGCTGAGTGAAAAAAAACAAAACACTTTCTCTTATTTGGTTTAAATCTGCTGCCATGGAGTGTCTCCTTTTTTTCTCACACTGTTAGAGAGGTTAAATAACAGCTCCCTACTTACATGCTCCACACCACTCATGATTTTATAAACTACAATCATATCCCCTCTCTTGTCTCGTCTCCAAGCTGAAGAGCTGTAACCCTTCATGCCTCTCTTCATATGGAAGCCGTTCCATACCCTTGATAATTTTTGTTGCCCTTTTCTGTATCGTTTCTCGTTCTACTTTGTCTTTTTTGAGATGGGGCGACCAGAACTGCACACAATTTCCAGGTACCATAGATCTATATAGAGCCATTATTATATTTTCAGTTTTATTCTCTATCCCTTTCCAAATGATTCCTAACATTCTGTTTGCTTTTTTGATGGCCCCCTGACACTGAGCTGCGGATTTCAATGTACTGTCCACAGTGACTCCAAGATCCCTTTTCTGAGTGGTAACTCCTAATTTAGAACCCAGAATTGTATACATATAAGTTTGGGTCAGTTTTCCATGTGTACATCACTTTGCACTTGTCCACATTAAATTTCATCTGCCATTTAGATGCTCAGTCATCCAGTCTTGCAAGATCCTCCTGCAATTATTCCCAGTCCGCTTGGGTTTTAACTACATTGAATAACTTAGTTTCATCTGCAGATTTGATCACTTCAATCTTTGCTCCCTTCTCCAGATCATTAATAAATACATTAAACACACTGGTCCTAGTACAGATCTCTGGGGCATTCCACTAGTTACTACTCTCCGCTGTGAAAACGGATCATTTAGTCCTACTCTTTGCTTCCTATCTTTTAACCAGTTGCTGATCCATGATAGGACACTGCCTTGCAGTCAGAGGGGGCCCTGCAGGCAGGCCAGTCATGGCAGGCTCAGGACCAGAGTTCTGGGACCCTGGGACAAACTATCTCTGAGCCTTCTCCCCACCAGAGATTCACAGTGCTCAGGGTGTCTGCTTCCTGTGATGAGGAAGGGATGAAGGAGCCTGCTCCTATGATGAGGGAGCAGGTCCCTGCAGAGAGGAGTTAAAAGGGAGGGATTATGGAGGGCAGTGTCATAGGCAGCCCCACACTTTATTTTTGCTCTGGGCCCCGCTAATTCTAAGGTCAGCCCTTTTCTGAACCCACCTCAATTTGTCAACGTCCTTCTTACAATAAGGCACCAAAAACTTGGACCCAGTACTCCAGGCGAGATCTGAGCAGTGCTGAATAGACTGTATTACTTCTGCCGACTGGCAAGCCATGCTTCTGTTAATGCAGCCTAAAACCGCATTAGCCTTTTTTGCAGCCGTCTCCCACTGCTGACTTGTGTTCAGTTTGTGTTCAACCACAATCCCTTAATCCTTTTCACATGTGCTGCCACCAAGCCCATCTTATACTTGTTCAGCATTCATCTAAGTGAGCAGGTTTTAAACTGTTCTCCCTTCCTAGTGATCTCCTATGGTGCTATATCAAGAGAGAAATTAGAAGAGTGAGAAGTCTTCAATGAGAAAGTCAAACTGCATGCTCATGGTGGCTCAGTTTTTGGCAAAACACCCTGGTCCTGAGAGAGCATAGATTTCTTTCAGATTCCCACAGCTCCAATTAAGTTGCATATTACTCAGGGAGATAGTACTATACAACAGTATTTTGCAGGGACATTCTTTTATCTGCTCTATAAAGAAGATGGGATATTCACAGGCTCTCAAATAACCACGGGAATGTATTCAAATGAATACAAACAAAGACATTCTGTTCCCCAGATGAATCATTTCAAATCATAAGCATCAAGACAAATGCTCCCAAATGAAAGGATAATATTTTTGTTGTAAAGACAAAACATCTCTAGCATGATTTTATACCCCCCTTTGACTGCCTCATGGAAGAGAAGCTGTATTAATTTTCCTAAAATGATTTCTTAAATACAAGGAATAGCAAAGATCTGACAATAGCTTCTCTCATCCTTGGTCTGTTAAAATAATACTCATGTGAAATTATGAATTGTTTTGCTTTTGTAGGTATGCATGGCCCTTTGCTATCATAGAAATGAAGAAAGAAGGAGAGATCACCCACAAGAAAGAAGGGTTGATGTTGTTAAAGAAGTTCTGGCAAAAAACAATATAAAACTACAGGATGTGATTAACGAGGTTAGAAGTCATCATTCAGCCTCATTGGACATTTTCAAACGTGACAGTGGCCGGGTGCATTGCCACGCTTTGCCACGGGGGTCACCATCATGTTAGTTTCCCCACACCAGATGTTGGCATGGGAAAATCTTCGACTCACAGCCCATGCTAGCCTCCACCACAGCCAGGATCACCACCTGACCGGGAGTAAAGTGGGTTTTCATGTTCGAAAGCCACTTTACTGGACCTGGTCTGGAGTCCCCGCAGGTTCTGGGCACACTGGGGGCCATCATTGGCCAACATGGCCACCCATCAGGGAGGGGGGTGGGCCGCTGGGCGCAGCATGACAGCAGGGCCGGGCAGATGCTTACCCTACTCTGCAATCCTCTGAGGGGGAGGCAGGGGTGGCTTGGCGGGAGGCAGCATGGAGTCCTATCACCCCTCCCGCTAGGATGGCCAGATATGCAAACCGGAGCCAATGCAGCCCTGCAACCTGTATTTCTTATGCGTGTCCTCTACAATTTGCATATCTAGCCACCCTATCTCCCCCACCAGCCGTCCCTCGCCTAAATGTTCTGTTAAAATTTCAAATTTACATGAATTAACATGCAAAATTATGTAAATTAGCATTCCCAGGGTTTTTTCCCTACACACAAGACTTACAAAGAGCAATAGTCTAATGCCCCTGAGATATGTAGTGCACTAGTTCTGTAAAAGTCAGCTCTTCAGATAATGGGTCATTAAACAAGAGGTGTTCTAATTTGAAGGAGAAAGTGGCAGAGAGAATTAAAATACTTGTCTTATCTAAGATTTTAATTAATATGAACTCACAGGTGCAAAACACAGTTATGGTTGGTTAAACGTTACATTGTACCTACCAGCAAACTTTCTGTCACGCGTTTGAGGGTCCAACACCTCACTTTCCTGGGTTGGGTGACTCAATTTCCCTCACTTGCAGCCCACCTGAACCAGTTCTCTCTCTGGCTGGTCCAGTTCTGCAAAGGGTCCAGTTCTTTTGCCACCCAAACTCCCAGGGAGCCTCCCATTCACACTCTCTCTGTGTTCGCAAGAGCTTCCAAGCTCAAGTTGCTCACTTGTGTTCCCAGTGCTAGACCACAGACACTTCTTAATAAAGATAAGAACGTTTATTGATTACATAAGCAAGAATAACTTGACACAGAGTGGCTAATAAAATGAAAAGTAATATAACGTATTCCTATTCTATACTGGGTGAATCCCTGTATAAATCTTACCCCATAGGAAGTCCATAAGCTTGAGGTTATTCTCAGTCAGGTGTAAGGGCTGGGCGCTTGGTCTCTTAGTTGGTAGAAAGCAAAGTCCTGTCTCTCAGTGCATCTCTTCCAGCAGTCTGGCTGGCAGGTGAGCTGCTGCCTCCAAAACCCAGCTCAGTCAGAGGTTGAATTGAAACTTCAATAATCACTGCCCCCTATGGCGTTCAACTGTCCTTATATCCTTGGGGGGAAACCCCTGGTATCTTCTCAACCCTTCCAGAACCTCCTTTGTTCTCTCTATCAGCGTCTGTGTACCTTCTCTCACGTAGGCACAGGAAGAGGTACATTTGCAAGTGAATGTCCTCTGACCTGCATCTGGCAAGTTGTTTGTGACTTTCTCTGAATCCACATTCAGTGTGACTCTGTGTTTTTCATTACCTGAATTGAGCTTCCAGTTCTCAGTTTACATTACATGATTACATGAAGCGAGTTTTCAGTTCTTATCTTTAACATTACATACATGTGTAAGTTTCAGTTTTATATATTTGTTAGACCTATAGTCGAGTATCTCTTCTGTGTGGGCTTACGTTCCTTTGTGACACTTTCTTCAAAGGATTGTAATGGCTTAATGTTAAATGGACACAAAGAGATAAATACATTCACTTATCACAGTGGTGTCAGGTCCCTGTGCAGGTGGGGGCCTGGGCGCCACTTTCCCTGCTCTGCTGGTGGGCAGGAGGCAGGGCGTGTGCACGCTGCCACTTGTTGTTGATTGCCCCAGCAGTGTCAGGAGGTGGCGTGGCTCCCGTGGCTGGCAGAGGGCGGCATGGCATTCTTCTACATTAGAAGTGGAGACGCTGCAGGTGTCAGGGGGTGGGGGTGGGCGGAGCCTGGGCAATAATACCTCCAGCAGCAGAGGAAGACATTGCCTGTTATCAGGACGCTGAAAGACTGACCATTGGATGTTTGTGAGCATGTGCCCTCCTCGATATCTTGGATTCCTTGACCCCCCCCCTCCCTTCCTGCTTGCCCATGTGTCTGGTCTAGTGAGTGTGCGAGAGTGAGTGTGTCTGTATACCTGTATACTTTACACCTTCAATCCTGAGGGCTCTTATTCCATGATTGGGTGGACGAGCCATTCTAGGGTGCCTGAGGGCGGGTGGCCTACTAGGAGGCGGGCACGTATTTCCCCTCCCCCCACACACACCTAACAAGTGGTTTTGGGAACCCTGCATGGCAAAGCTTCCCACTGCTTGTCTCTCAAATTCTGTTTTTTCTTCTGTCCTTATTTAGTACTTTATTCTGTAAGCCACCTCAGGCTACCGTTAGTAGGAGGAAGTTGGATAATAAATGCTTTAAATAAATAAGTAAATAAATAAATAAATAAAAAAAATTCTGTGAGGGTTTTTTTCCATCTTGTCAATGCAATTACACAGAATAATCATTACTCTACCATAATGGCTTTGGCTGATTGGAATAAAACTGATTTGATTTTGAATTTGAATAATAATTATTAAAATTCTTCTGGTAAGAGATGCATCAGCAAAGAGTTTATGGTCTTGCAAAGAAAATAATAAAAGTTTAAAATCTCTCATGCTTTCTTAATACCCTTTACTATAGCTTGGTTGTAACAAGTGCACCAAAATCACTTGGTACAATATTGGCATGTACAAATGCTGTTGAGATTAAATGAATACAGTGGCCCCAGATTAACAAATTGAATTCAGGCAAGGCAATCATTTCTGACAACGAATATCTATTTCGAATGGCAGTTGTAAAATGTTTCACATCAGTATGTGATGTGCCTGGGTCATTAGATTCAGCAGGAGCATAACTAAGGCCCTTTTTAAACGGACCTGGGAGGTACCGTGTAGCTGGAGGGATGGGTGGAAGTGGTGGCTGTGCATGTGCAGCCCATCACATGGACGCACACCCACCTCCACCCATCTCCATGCATGGAGGTACCTCTGTTTTCCCCAATGTCTCTGAACATGGAAGATGGGTGGAGCGCAGGAGCGTGCACGCACCCACACCCATCCCCGCCAGTGGTTATACAGATGCTCCCTTCCTTGCCCACCCAGTTGCACACGTGGTCGAGGTTGGGGAAGGGTGGGGGAGTCTCATGTGAAAAGGGTATATGTTTAATAGGGCCCTGGGGTGAGTCAAGTTACTGGGCCCCCGTACAAACAAGGGGCAAATCAAAGTCCAAGCTGGGGCACAGGAGGTGAGGAACGAGGACAGGGAGGAGAGCCAGGGCACAGAGGGTGCTGGGGAAGGAGGTGTGGGGGACACCAGGGTAGCTGCAGTGTTGGGGAGGCGAAGCACAAGAGGTGCCAGGCAGGGGGAGGCCAGAGCATGGGGAAGGTGTGGAGGAGGTTGCTGGGGCAGGGGCAGCTTGGTGACTAGGGTTGGGAGGGTTTACCCTGGCAGGGCTGGAATCAAATGTGAGGCCCAGCAGGCAGTCATGCCTGAGTGTGCTCTCGGTGGGGTGGCCCAACTAGCCACCAATAGGGTGGCCACCGACGCATCCCCAAATACAGGCCATGGGAGGGAGGAGAGAATACAGGACATGGGGGAGGAAGAGCTCAGCTGTCTCAGGGCTCCCTTCCCCAGCACAGGCTGAGCAACAAGCACTAGGTGAGGGGTGGGGAAGGGGATGCAAAATCCCAGCCATGGGTGCATATTAAAAAAAAAACCTCCTGGATGGGGTTGGGTGGATCAAAAAAGTGGTCCATGTCCTGGAAAATCAAGATACTCTGGTAACCCTAGAACTCCCCACCCTCACCCCGCTGCTACTCCAGCTGGCTCACCTCTGAGTCCAAATGCTGCCAACACCCCTGTTCCCGCCTGGAAGTCATGTCTTTGTGTGTGTGAGTGAGTGTGTGTGAGTGTGAGTGAGTGAGTGAAAGAAAGTGAACTAGATAAGGCCCATATAGCACTATAGAAATTAATGATAATATAATGATAATATAATAGACCTATGGAATTGGAAACTGGACAACGGTCCCTTCACAGTAATTCCCTGCACGTTCTTTTTATTTTGGGCTTGTTATTAATCTTGTTATTAATCTTATTTGATATCCTGCCCTATCCTCCAAGATTCAGGGCAACTCGCAACAATAAAACAACAAAATACACATAAATCACAGCTATAAAAACAACCCCAGCCACAACCAGCAAGTGCCTCTCACAAGAGAGGTTGTGGATAACCCCAAATCCCTCTCTGCCCTATTGCCTTCACATTAAAATTATATAAAACCGTGATACAAACATAACTTATCACCCCAGTCCAAAACAGATCCCAGTCCAAATTATAGCCCAGAAACAGAAGGTGATTGTGCATGTTATTAAATAGCCCAGGGTTTGGGGTTTCACAAACACACACACACACACACACACACACACACACACACCACTGCCTGGTTTCATATGCAAACTGGCTCTTCCCAAGTATGCTGACAAAACAGATTGCTAGTGTTTTTTGTTCTTGTTTTTTACAGACATATCCAAAACCACACGTTCTGCAAGGCCATAACTGCCCAACAATGGTCAAAATCCAGAAGATGGAACCAGCTGCAGTTACAGGAAAGCCTTGAGTCTCCTCTCCACTCACACTTGGGGAAGGTGTATGTGTACTGCACTTGTGTTGGCAGCCATCCTTACCAGAACCAGCAGCCACTGTGTTGGCAGGAACTAGTGCTGAATTGAAAATCAACCATTTACGGATCAACAGGGTATCTCAGTTCTAAACGTTCAATCATATTTTTTAGTCCAGGATGCATTTCGCAATTCTGTTGCTTCCAGAATTGCAGGTGGTCACTTTTTTTTCTTGCCATTTTTCACAACCTCCATAATCTTGCATTACTTTCTGTCAATTTCTGTGACTTTTCAGTACTTTTCTGTGACTTTCTGGTGCTTTCATGTCACGGTGTCTTGGTTTTCCTGGCTCACAGTCCTGTGTCTTTTTCACCTCCAAGTCCTCTTTACCAAATTGGGGCAGATGGGAGGAGAAGGCAGCGGTGCTGCTGTAACTGTCGAGTCTGGGTCTGTCTGTACCATGCCTGCCTTCTTCTCCCACCAACATGCCAGAAGATACCGAAAGTACCAAATGATGGAAATTTCCAAATGAGAATGAGTGAATTTAGCAAAGACCTGGTAATTTTCTGCATTGCAGGAGGCAGCAATGGATCAGCTGTTCAACTAAAACAGCATTTGCCTCAGTTCATTGTTTCCAATTCAGCAGAAACCAAAGCCATTGGCCATCCCCCAGAGAGCACTTACCAGGCTCTAGGGATGTGCAAACAGATCGCGGTTTGGGTTCGGTTGTTTGGTCCGGTCCGGTTCAGTTTGGGCATTTGGTTCGTTCGCCGAGTTCAGGTTCGGCCATTCAGTTCGGTCAGGTTCGGTTCGGCCGTTCGGTAAAAGGTATCGTGAGATCCCGTGATCATGCCAGAAACCAGAAATTTGAGTGCGTGCGGAGCTGTGTGGCGAGAGAGTGTGTGTTTGTGGCTGGTTGTTCAGTTTTGTGTGTTTGGGCTGTTTGTGTTTGGTTTGGCTGTGTTGTTTTGGTTGGTGAGTGTTGGTGGGTGACTGTTGTCTGTGTGAGAGCTGTTTGGGG
Source organism: Sphenodon punctatus (assembly GCA_003113815.1). Taxonomy (NCBI): domain Eukaryota; kingdom Metazoa; phylum Chordata; class Lepidosauria; order Sphenodontia; family Sphenodontidae; genus Sphenodon; species Sphenodon punctatus. The sequence continues at coordinate 3,159,051 of QEPC01010227.1, forward strand.
GGGGGGGGAAATGAAGAAGACTGTTGTCTTGATTCCCCGGCTGGGGGCCGACTCGGTGCTCCTGGAGCCGGTGTTGGTGGAGGAGGAGGAGGAGGAGGAAGTGGTCGCTGGTCCAGCCCCTGGACCGTCGGTGGTGGTGGCCGGTTCCTCAGATGAGGAGCAAGCGGCGGGCACAGGAGGTGCTACCAGGTTTGTAAACTTTTTTTTACTTTGAGGACAAGAAAGGCTCTTAGGCTCTATTCATTAGAGCAAGCTCACTGGCGTGCAGGTGGGTGCGTGGGTGCGTGGTGGGCATCAGTCAGGCACAAACAGTGGGCATCATCGGGTAGTAATGGATGTCTGCCACAGAGAGAGAGGATACTGTAGTATGGGGGGCTCTTCCAGCATTCAGGTACGAACATCACCCCAACCCAAACATGTGCCAGGCTAGCAAGGGTCTCCACTCTCCAGTTGCCATCCTAAGCACCCCCAAATAAGGGCAGGATTTGCACGTGCCAGCCAGGGTCTCTCCATTTGCCATTCCTCCCTAGCAGCACCCCAAGGAGGGCAGGATTTGCATGTGCCAGCCAGGGTCTCTCCATTGCCATCGCAAGCACCCAAATGAGGGCAGGATTTGCATGTGCCAGCCAGGGTCTCTCCATTTGCCATCCCGAGCACCCCAAGGAGGGAGGACTAGAGCCATCATCATAAATGCATGATATTACTTAGGTGTTGTTTATGTGTTCCTGTTTCAGAGAGGAATCAGATGCCAGTGCTGGTGCCACGCCGTGCAGGACACCCAGGCAGAGGTTGCCAGTGCCACCCCCAGACAGTCGGCAGACAAGGTCCAATGTATGGAGCTTTTATGAGAAGTAGAACGGGTTCGCCGTCTGCAAGGTAAGGCACGGGGGCTGGAACAACAGGGTATGCATATGCAATATGCATTGCCCTCTATGACCTGTTAGGGATGGAAGTCCCCTGCAGACAGAAATTGGCCACCCACCCACTTGTGGAGGCAGAATTTAGGCAGGGCTTGACACAGTATGGCACTTCTTATGTTTCTATCTTTTTATGCTCTTTAGATCTGCAAGAAAAGATTCCGGAGGCAGAGAGAGGGGACCACATTGGGGCTAATCTCCCATATTGAGAAGCTCCACGGCAAGACGGTGAGGCGGCGGGAGAACTCTGGCGTGGCCGTGGAGCCTGAGCAACAGTGCCAGATGAAGGGGGGAAGGCAACCCAGAAGCGATGGCATGTAAGCCCTTCCCCCGCCTTCTGCCCCGATGTGGAGTCCCCTGGGCCCCGGGAGTCTGCTGCAGCCAAGGCCTTTAGGGCCGAAGTGGAGAGGCCTGGATGCCAAATGATGTCAGCCTTTTGCTGCCTGGAGAACCGCCTGGTGGAAAAGTTCCAGGCTCTTGAGGCAGAGAAGAAAAAAGTGGAGGCGTACTCCCAGTACATCTCCACCGAGATGGAGAGGCTGGAACTCTACCACCAGGCGGTCTCCAGGTGGCATCGGGACATGGAAGGGGCCGTGGAGTTTGCCGTGGCCCACGGCTATGAGATAGAAGAGCACAGGGTGGCTGCCCCTCAGCCCTGTGCTGCGCCCTGCCGTCATTTGCCTTTCCCCCAAGTCCCGGGGGACAGGCCCAGAGACTAATCGTTTCCTTTCTAAGTTTCCTTTTAGTGTTTGGTTTTGGTTTCATAATTTTGTTGTTGTT
>QEPC01010227.1:3172602-3187086 GCA_003113815.1 Sphenodon punctatus
GGGCAATGAGTTTTGTTACTTGCTGCGCCCGCCTCAACGCAAGCCCCATTGGCTCCATGCAGCCTAGCCTGTGGCCAATCGCAGACTGCGAAGCCAGTGGTCTGAGGAGAAAAGGGATGGTGATTGGGCAGGCTGGTTGCTACTCCAAGCCTCTCCACCCCTGGTGCCTGGAAATCTGCTCCTCACCTGACTCCCCCTCCCTGTCACGTTTTGCCTTCCAGTGACACATTTTTGCCACCCGAACTCATCCGAACTGACTGAACTGTTTGGTCGTTTTGGAGTTCAGAATCAGGTTCGGTTCAGTTCGTTCGGGTTTGGATTTGGGTTCGGGTTTGGTCATCCGAACAGGCCAAGTTCGGTCTGAACTCCGAACTTCCGAACCGCGTTCACCCATCCCTACCAGGCTCTAGTCCTCTCCAGCATGTATGTGGGGGTCCATAAGAAATTGTAAGAGCTGACAGTGGTCTGTTTGGGAAACACTGCCCTAGGGGAAACCACAAGGTGCTTTCAGACACCTCCCAACTCAACTCCCACCCCACTATACATGTTACAGGGCACCCATAAGACAACACTGCAGCCGTGCAACATGTATTGCGGGTGGGTGGGTAGTGGGTGGAGAGTGTCTTGCCTGAAAACACCCACAGTGGACTGTGCAGGTCAGCACATGGGTTGTTGGGATGGGATTTCTACCTATAACCTAAAAGATGGAGACAAAGGAGTTCCGGTGATAACTTTTATTGGACCGACCTCTACTGGAGAGAGTATGCAAGCTTTTGGACCAACAGAAGTTGGTCCAATAAAAGAGATCATCTGAACTACTTTAACTCCATCTTTAACATTTGGGACCTACCACGATCTCTCATAACCTAAAAAAAGATTTAAATAGCTCCATTTGAAAAGCAGCCACTGTACATATTCAGCCATTTAAAAAAACAAAACATTTCAGCATGCTCACACGTGTTAGGAATGTAAGAGTTCTGAATTTGTAACTTGGTAGCTTAGTCTATTTTACCATGTCAAGAACCTGTCATGGCCTATCAGCCCCCCCGCAAAATGCTATCCTTTAAAAATATCTAAATATGAGTGCACATGACAGATTGAATAGCCCCATATGGTTGGCTACACTCTATTGGTTTAGAAGCATGGATTTCTTTTTATTTATTTTTTTAATTGTGTTGATACTGTACATATGAACAGGTAAATTATACATAATTTTAAAATAGGCAGTGCATGAGAAAATTGTTTGCAGATTGCAAGACAATAGCCAATTATTTGACACCATATGGAGACTATTTGGGGTCTGGAATCTCAGTGATGATAATGTACAAGATAAACAATTCAGCTAGAGTGAAATTATTCTCTCTTCTATATGTATAATGTAATAAGTGAGCCTGATCCCACTTACAGACTAACTCAAAACATTACTTTTCAAGTGACGCTCATTTTTATTCTTCCCTATTCTCAGGTGTGATGTGCACCCAAGGGCATCAGGGACAATGCCCCTCTTGTGCCCTCTACCCCGCTCCTGTGCCCCCTACACACACAGCCTTACCTGCAGTGCTTGAACTGCTTCATTCAGTGCTTCATTGCTTGCACGCCCACTTTGACCCTCCGTGGGTCACAAGAACTCCTGTCGGGGCCCCCATCAGCTGCCGCAGCTCATTTTCACAAAGGAGGAGGCCTCGCATCGGGAAAGTTGCTATTGGTAGTTTGTTTACATTTTTGTCAGCTGTGAGCTGACTGAGCTGGCGCAGTGAGCTGAGCTGACTTTGAGCAGCTTACTCACTCTCTCCCAGCCAGCCCCACCCCCCAGCCTGGAGGAGGGACTGGGTCAAGCAGCTGCCAGTGCCTGCAATTCATGGAGTCCCATAAGGGACAAACATAATTGGAACAGGTTTGGGCAGCTGGGAGGAGCCGTCCAAGTGCATGTAATGGGAAACTGCAGTTTCCCATTACAGCCACCAGGGGGTAGGCTGTCAGAGTCCTATGGGCTTAATATTTAAATGGCGCCTGGAAATCAATTGCAAATGCCCTGTCAATTGTGTGCTTGCACCGCTGGATTAGGCAATTGGGGAGGTTGGGCAGTGCTAGTTTTTGCGAGGGCACGCATGCTCAGTGAGGGCACGGGCTGTTTTGCTTTGCTGAGCTGCGTGCATTGGCGCCATTTTATGGAGTGTCCTGGTGTGGTTGGGGGGGACTCTGTTTGGCTCAGTCACACCCAGTTGCTGGACACCCCTCCCCCTCGCCCCCTTTGGGACAGAGAGACTCTTTTGGAGCATTGGACCAGACCAGTATCCTGATTCCTACTGTGAGAAGTGGGGTGACTATTAAATTTCGGAGGGGGAGAGGGGGGATATGAGATACTGGGGGGAAAGGGGGCCAGGCTGGGGGTAGGGAGGAGGTGGACTGGGAGACAACCACTGGGCCCAGAATGGAATTGGGCTGGAGTGGAGGAAGGGTGGACTGGAAGACACGGGAATGGGGAGAGGGGATGCACTGGGAGACAATGGGGGAGGGGGTGGGGAGACTTGGGGAGTCTGTCTTGGGAATGGGACTGGGGAGGGGGGTGCACTGGGAGATGAGGGGTGGGTGATTTGGGGAGTCTGGCTTGGGAATGGGGCTGAGGGGAGGGGTTGCACTGGAAGACATGGATTGTGAGGGGGGATTTGGGAGACGCATGGGGAGGGGGTGCAACAGATGTGAAGTGAACCATGTTTTGGGGGACAAGTGGAACTCCTCGCTGCTCCTTTGTGGTGTGTTGAGGATAATATGGTTGGCTTAAGATATGGTTTCAGTGGTGGTATGCTTTTGCTTGTTGTGTGTTTGCTGGTGCACTGCTGGATTGCCCCCTCCTCCCACAGGCATGTGCAAAGGCTACTCTGGGTTAAAATTGGTCCCTTTCCTGTTTTACATGTAAATTGTTTGTTTTCTGTTTTCTGGGTGGGGGACCTAGGGGTTTGGATGGAGGAAGGGTTTCTAAAAAATCCAATCTTTGCTGGAATGTTCCTTGCATTTTAAAATGGCCCCGCCCTTTGCAGTTTGGTGGGATGTTGTGAGTAGAGACAAAATGGCCTCTGCCTCTCTAGTAGAGAGGCCATTTTGTGAATTTGTGTGTCTACTGGTCGTGACTACTCTTTTTAAAAATGGTCCCGACCCTCTCATTGCTGTTTTATAGCTGCTCCCTGCTGCTGGAAAGTTGTTTGGTGGCAATGCAGGCCTACAACAGGGCAAACTTTTTTAAAAGGCCTGTTTGCTTGGACAGGTGTTTGGCTGTCGGGGATAGGGTGGTGTAGCTACTAGGGATGCTTATCTTGATGGGCCTGTTTTGCTTGCAGTGCTGGCCTGCACCAGGGCAAGCCGTTTTAAAAGGCCTGTTTGCTTGGACAGGTGTTTGGCTGTCAGAGATCTTGGTTAAAATGGTCCCTGTCTTTCCTGTTTTCCACCTAAAATGTCTGCTTTCTGTCTTCCGGGTGGAGGGACCTAGGAGCTTGGCTGGAAGGAAGAGTTTCCAGTGCAATCTTTGCTGGAATGTTCCTTGCATTCTATAATGGCCCCACCTTTTACAGTTTGGTGGGATAGTGTGGCTTTTCTGGAAGAAGGCCATGCCACATGTTGGTTGAGTTCATTAATGGCTAGTCTAATGGCCTGCCCGGCTGCAGCAGATGCTGCCTTTTACACTGCAACAGAACTGTGTAGCATGGTTGGGGGTCTGTGGGAGAAGTGGAACTCTATGCTGCTGCTTTTGTGCTGTGTGTGTATCATACACAGTGTAATAACAATGTGCCATTCTGTTTCTCTCAGCACTGCACGCTGCGGCAAGTTTTCTGTGGCCCTGGGGTTACTTATGTTTTGAATATATTCATGTTGCTGCATATGTGAGTGGCCAGGGAGTACCACTTCCTTCTGTCCTTCCCCCTTTCTGCACCACAGGGCTCTTCTTACGCACTGCATTATAGGAGTACAGGGGGCCAAAGGGCATACCAAATTAATACAGTAACACATGCAATTCTCTACTATTTCTCTGCAGTACCTTGGAGTTGGAGGACAGACCACTGTGTCTCTCTCTCTTGTCTGTGCTACTCTTGTGGATTGCACTGTCATTGTGTTTGCATCCTGATCCAAAGTATGGCAGAAGTTATCTAGATCATTGGTGATTCCTACATTTGCTGTTTGGAGCAGTTTGTCTGCGAAGAGGGGCTTAGCTTTTCCTCAGACAACCAGAATTATGACATCTGGTGGTTTGGAAGAGGAGGCATGAGATGGCATGAGATCGTTCCAGTGTTGGATAGGATTCAGAGGAGACGTGATGTTCCACCTCCAACGGGAATCGTGATCCACTGTGATGGAAATGATATGGGTGACCTCACTGGTCTAGAGTTGGTGAGTGCCATGAGACGTGACCTGCGCCATATCATCCACTCCTTTCCAAGGAGCAACATCTTGGTGTCTGATTTAATTGAAAGAGCAGCCAATAGGAATGCAAGGCCAAGCCCGACTGATTCTGGTGCACTTCGTCCATTTAGGAAATCGATGAAAAATGTGAACAGACTAATGGATGCTTTTCTGCGTCATCAAAGGAGGGTTACTACAATCTGGCATAGATTCTCAAGACATTAGCTATCCCTTTATGATGCAGATGGAGTGCATCTATCAAGAGCGGGACAGTTACATTTCTTTCAAGTGCTCCGAGAAAGCGTTCGTCAACACATTTGAAGACTTTAACATTGTACAAATACTATGTACGTTAATGGAGCTTCTGATTGGTTGTCTCTGGTGGTTTCTTCTTGTTCCCACAAAGACCAAGTTTAAGATAAATATTAAATTTTTTAAATGGTTTCTAAATAAAGTATTCAATAAATTGTTTGTTGTTTTTACTGTCTGGGTTAACTTTGCATGGGACAGTGGATTACAAAAAAAGGATCGCTTAGCATATGTGAAATAATTTATTTTTTGTTTGTTTACACATAAGACATCACTTTAAGGTGAGGGACAAAAAGCAAGGTTGGGGGGAATGATAATATCTTTGTGAGAGTGCTGCTAGTGCCAAATCCCCATTTCCCCCCTCTTTTGTGTCAGAGCCTACACTTGAAAATGAATACCGTGGATGCTCTTATTGCGAAGCCATTCACCACGCTGACTTATGAAGAGAAACTGCAGATCAAAGAGATGGGACCTCACCGTCCAGAACTGCAGATAGAATAAGCTGCACAGAACAGAGGGAAAGGCTATACACGCAGGTTCCACACATCCTGGTACGAGAAGTTCTGGTGGTTATGTGGCAGTGTTTCCAAGAAGTCATTGTTCTGTTTTCCTTGCCTGCTGTTTGGTGGTGATGCAGCGTGGACAAAGACAGGAGTCAAGGACATTAAGCACCTGTCTGAGAAGGCAAAGAAGCACGATTCTTGTAAAAGCCACCTTGACAATGTCAGGACTGGGTCTTGAACCCCCAGCCCTGGAGGGTTTGGTGCGCTGCCTTAAGGGCTGGTGCCACTCTGGGCGGGGATAATGGTCAGGTTCGGATGCTCGGGTTCCTTTCCATCTCTCCGCCCCCTCCTGTGTGACCACGCCTCTTCCCAGCTGTGCCTTGTCTCCCTGACTTTGGCTCCCGGCTTCCTGATTGGCCACAGGTGGATATATAGCCTGTGGTGTGGCCACAGGAAGCTGTGGGAGCAACTGCTCTTACCCATTGTGTGTGAATCCCTCTGTGAGGTCTTGTGCATCATTGTTCCCTCCTTTTGTCAGTGAGTCTTCTCTTCCTACGGTGTTGGTTGTTTGGGTGTCTGGTTAGTTGTGTCCTCCCTGTTGTGTTCTCTGTGTTTCCCCCATTGTTCTGTGCTTCCCTGAGGGCCCTGTTTCCCCTATTGCTGTGTGTTTCCCTGAGGGCCCTGTTTCCCCCATTGCTGTGTGCATCCCTCGAGCTCCGTCTTCCCCCATTGCTGTGTGCATCCCTCGAGCTCTGTTTACCCCCATTGCTGTGTGCATCCCTCGAGCTCTGTTTACCCCCATTGCTGTGTGCTTCCCTCGAGCTCTGTTTCCCCCCATCGCTCTGTGCTTCCCCATAGCTCGGCCCGGGTTGCCTTCCCCGTGGTCTTACGTTTCCCCTCATCGGTGTTCCTCTTAGGGTTGTTGGGTCTTGCTCTCCCTTAGTTGTGTCTTGCCTTGCCTCACCTCTCTACAGTGGGTATTCCCTTCTCTCCCCGCTTTTCCCCTCGTGTTGTCCTTAACTCGTTTCTCCCCATCTTCTCTGTGGATCTTGGAACCTCTCCATCCCCTCCTTCTTTGAACCCTTTTCTTTCTCCTTCCTGTAGCCTCAATGATGAGCCGTGCACTCTGAGGCCGGGTTCCCTGGCTGGTAAGACGAGAACTGTCTCAAAACACCCAAGAGACCGGCTGAGAGGTTTTCCCTTCTTGATAACCTTTCTTATCTGGGTTCCCTGGGCCCTTCCTCCTACTGTTCTCTAGTCCTAGATCACCTCACCCCTATTTCCCTACTAGTGTAGGTCCCTTCTCCCCTCCTCCTCTGACAGACAACTGCCTAAACCTGTCACAGTTGGGAAAAATAAACATCGCCGAGAGACTCCATGAAGGCTACCATGTCTTTAAGGAAGCATAATGAAGACGTTGATTGAAATCGATACATTCTGTACAGAATAATTGACTGCATAAAGTTCTGTGGCGCCTTTGAATTGGTGCTGCGTGGACATGATGAAAGCGAGGGATCTGTCAATCCAGGGTTTTTTAGAGGTGCAGTAGATTTACTTACCACAGCTGATAGTACACTACAGCAACATTTGAAGACTGCAACCATCTTCAAGGAGACTTCGAAAACCATGCAGAATGAACTCCTGGACTGCATGCTGGAAATTGCTCGTGACCACATAATTAATTAAATTAAAAATGGAGATTTGTGACTATCGAAGCTGATGACACCACTGATGTCTTAACCGTCTGCCAGTCTGTCATGAATTTCTGATACATTGATGGCAGGGGTTCAACCATGGAACGTTTTTTCAGCTTCACACACTTGACAGACTCCCGTGCAGAAACAATCACTGAGTCCCTGCTTGAAAAACTCAGTGCTGCTCTCCCAAGGAACTCTGGCAAACAGAAACTCATAGCTCCGAGCTATGATGGGGTAAGCGTGATGCGTGGAGAGCATGGTGGAGTCCAGTGAACTGTTTTGCCCATCAGCTGAACCTTATTATAAAGCAAGCCGTATCCAAATAAGACAAGTAAGGATTTTCTTTCAATGTCTGTCTGGGATTGCTGCTCTCTTCAGTTTGTCTCCAAAAAGGACTGAAGTTCTGGATGTAGTGGTGAAGAGAAGGCTCCCCAAAGTTGCTAAAACATGCTGGAACTTCAGTGTGTGGACAGTCAAGGTCATCTATGAGCACAGAGAGGATATGGTTGAGTGCTTTGAACAAATACGACTAGATAGTCGTGATTCCAAGACTGGTATTGAGGCCAGGTCATATATGAACATGTTGAAATCTGACGGGGAGTTCCTCTACTTCTTGTCCTTGTTCCACAGAATCATGTCGCACGCGGACATACTTTACAAGGAGTTAAAAAAAACACACCACATTGACTCTGTAGGTATTCAAAGATATACTACTGACTTTGTAAGAGTCATCAATAAAGTGAGGGAATCCATTGGAACCCTGCGCTCAGAGCTGCCAGAGAACGCTTGGATGGGCAGAAGTGCACCTAGCATGGACACACGAGAGCAGATCGCTGTGGAAGTGTGTGATGCTATAATGTCTCAATCACATGACAGATTTCAATTCACGAAACATCTAGAGAGTGCAACTTTGATGCAGGGGACTTCGTTTCAAAGGCACAGTGAGCATTTTCCCATCCAAGCACTTAATGCGGCAATGGAAGCCTACCCAATGCTGGAGAGAGACTGACTGAGGAGTGAGCTTGGGACTTTGTATGACAGGTCAGAATTCCGTTCCGCCAAAGATGCTTCTGCACGACTTGCTGTGTTGACCGACGAGAACTTGGACAAATCCTTTTCAGAGGTGGTTAAACTGCTGAAGATTGTGATGACAACACCTCTCACAACTGTTGAAGCGGAACGAAGTTTCTCAGCTCTAAAAATAATTAAAACCTTTCTGAGAAGTACTATGACAGAGGACCATATGAATGCTCTAGCAATGCTGTCTATTGAGCAAGTCATGGTCAGGGAAATTCCGGACTTCAACAACAAAACAATAGATCTGTTTGCACAACGCAAGGAACACCGAGCAAATTTCAAGTACAGGTGCTGAACAGACCTGAAGATGATCTACTCTGGATAAAGACCTGCACACCTGCACAATGAAAAGACCTGTTTTGCATTCATCCAGCTCCTGCCTGCATGATCTTTGTCTTTAAAGGGAGATCCATGCCAACATGGATGTTGCACCCAAGTAAACAGAAAAAGAAGCCGTTGTTGCTGCTAACTATTACATGAGGACTAGAAGGAGGGGAGACCACAAAATAAGACAACCTGTTTTGGAGCCCTTCAGTTCCAGCCTGGTCTGCATGGTCTCAGTTACGTTACAGTGAGACTGATGCCAACACGGAGGCTGGACCATGCAAACAGGAAAAGAAGGCACAGCCACCAACAGAACTAACAATACACAAGGTGGAGGAGACCACAGTTGCTGTTGCTTGCTTCAGCACGTGCGATGAGGACAGCCTGCTGCCCTGGGCTTCGAGGACAGAGCACAGAGAGGAAGATCAATGGCGCTGCAGAACCACCACAATGAATAAACCCAGCACCCAAAAGGCACCGATGGCGATGGCACACAAGGCGGAGGGAGGCATTTCTGGCAGCTGTGAGTCTGAGGATGAGAGCCAGCAGAGGACATCCCATGTTTAAGATAAGTATGGTTCCTTCTTAAGTTAAAAAAATTGAGTTAAAAAGTTGTCTCAAGTTAAACAGTTGTAAGTTGCAGGTTTTTTTTAATTTTTAAGATAACTGTGGTTCCTTTACTGTCTTAAGTTAAAGTTACATTTAAAAAAAAAAGAAAAAAAAAGTTAAGTTAAAAAGTTATGCCTTAAGTTAAACAGTTGTAAGTGAGATTAAGAGTAGGCAGTTTTTATATTTTAAATCCGCCCTTGCCCCCAAGAAGAGGTACAGAGGGCATTGGGAGCCTTTTCTTGGGGGCATGGGCAGGCCCACGGCTATGGGACACTGAGCAACAGAATGCATAAAAAAAGATAAAAGTTAAGGTTTCCACAGTTGCTGCTGCTTGCTTCGGCACGTGCGACAAGGACAGCCTGTTAAGGTGTCTTAAGTAAAATAGTTGTTAGAGTTTTAAAAAATTGTTGGTTCTACTGTTGTTTAAAGGTTGTTAGTTATTAAGAGTAGGTGGTTTTTATATTTTAAACCCAGCCCAGGTACAGAGGGCATTGGGAGGGTGGAACCTCTTCTTGGGGGCAGGGGTTGGCCCACGGCTGTGGCACAGCCTAAAGTCTTGGGGCACCCCCAACAATTCATGTGGGCTCCAGAACCCCAGCCATAGGGGCCTCTACAGCAACTGCCTCCAGATGCAGTGTTTGGCTTTAGAATTTAGTGGGGTTCTATAGGTCCACTGAAGCCTGAAGTCACACTGTGTCTGGAGGCCTCCAGAAGACCAGCCATGGGACCTGAACAGCGTATGGTTTCAACTTGGGCGTGAGGGGGACTCCAGGCAAATGATCGGTTACCGGTTTTATCAGTATCGGATTAATCAGATATCGGATTTATTGGTATTGGTATATTGTTTTTTTAACATTGCCGATTTCTCTGATCTTTAACATTGCGGTCATGCCGGCCATTGTTAAATGGCATCGATGTTAAAAATCCGAGAGAAACCAGCAATGTTAAAAAAATGATATACTGATATCGACAATTATCGGTATTATCGGATTAATCCAATATCGACAATTATCAGTATTATCGGATTAATCCAATACTGATAGTCCCACCCACAGTTTCAACAGTGATATCCCCCCACCCCTGTGTCTCTAGAAACAGTGGGACCTCACACTCTAGTGGGCTTCTTTAGGCCAACAAGTGCGAAGGTTTCACTCTATCTGAGGCCTCCAAAACACCAGCAGTGGGACCTCCACAGTGACAGAGCTCCACAGCAACATAATGCAATTTCCCACCCACCACTGCACCTCCAGACGTGTTGCGATCTCAGTCTACAGTGGGGTTCTGTGGATGCCTACTGCCTTCAAGACGCATTATGACTTCAGTGGGGGGTTCTTGATGCCCAATGGAGACTTAAGTCCTATTTTGTCTCGGGACTGGGAGCCTACCCTAGAAAACTACAGGCAGCCAAGGAGATCATGAAAATGAAGAGGGTTCCGGATAATGGTAAGTGATGGCATGGGGATTGGGAGGGTCTTGGACCTCTTCTTTGTTAGAGAGGTCCACAAAGAAGCACCATTAAAAATGTCATTCAAAATGCAAACATCTAAAGTAATTTGCTTCTTTTTTCTATCCACTTTGTCTGAGATCTGGCATGATTCCACACCTCGCCTTGCTCTCCTTGTGAACGGAGGAGAAAGTAGGTAGGAGCACGGCAGAAGAGAAGGCTGCAGACAACAAGGAAACCCTTTCCCCTACTGTATCCATCTCTTCCCTTTCCTCTTCTCGTGCATGAAAACCAAACCCTTTTCCTCCTACTTCTCCTCTGTCCTGTCCTTCTCTTCCCTTTCATTCTCTTCTGATTCAGCTTGTCACAGGACAGGGCGCTAACTCAGTCCTGTCAGTTCTCCAAGTCAGAAGGAAGACTTGTCCCAAAGCCTACACCTTCAGAAGACTACAGGTGGTCAAGGAAGCCATGAAAATCGAGAATTCGAGGGTTCAGGAAAAAGGTAGGTGATGGCAATGTGATCTATTTTTGTAACCTGCTATTACTATGGTTAATTTGGACCCAGTGGGAAAGAGAGAGTGGACAGGACCCCAGTAAGAGGGCTCTCTATCCCCCAGTGGCCAGTGCTTCACACAGCAGCAAGGAGTTCCCAGCATTAAGTAATGTAATGTCCATCCAATGTTAACCTTGGGAACTCCTTGCTGCCAGGTTAAGCCATGCCACTGGCCCACCATTGCCCCGGCTCTGCCCACTGGCGGCACATTCAACCCACCCACTGCCCCACCAGCCTCAAAACCCACCAGCCGCCACTGCCTATTCTACATCCCTTTTTATCTTCAGGCCACGCCTTAAAATATGATGTAGCAGGTATTGGTTCACCAGGTTGGTCTGTGTTAGGCCTATAGAGGTCAAAAGTCTTAAATAGAAAGGCATCATGGAGTATTTGAGACTGTTAGTGAAAATCACCTGTATAAAACCAAAAGAAGGGTGGTGTTTTTAGAAAACTTAATCATACATTCCAGAACACAATGCCTCTTTGTGTGAAATGGAAAGTGTTTGATCAGTGCGACTTACCAGCAATGACCTAAAAATGTGAAACCTGAGTATAAAGGATAGGGGATGAGGGTCATCCGGGACATGGGTGGATGTTGGAAGCTGGGGCACAGGGTCAGGATCAGAGAGGAGAAAGCAAGAAGCAAGGTTGGGGTCAAAGGCAGGGGCAGAGTCAAGGCAAGGAAACAAGGGCTGGAAAGCTTCCTGCTGCCAATTAAGCAGGGCCCCACTCTGGCCTCTGCCCAGGACATTTTGCAGGGCCTTTTTTCTCATGGGTCTTTTTCCAGGGAGGGTGGTCATCCAGCCTGGCCCAGTCTGAGGCCAGGCCTACCTTACTTAGGATCTCTGCTACTGCAATGAGGCACAACATGGGGTTCCAAATTTACCTCTGAAATTCCTTGCCGTAGAAGATGTAACAAGTTAGTGCATTCATATTGCAATCTTTTGGCCTAGCTCTACCCTGACCATAGACATCAATGATCACTAAGCTCAGAACTTGTACAGTCGTATTTTATCCTTAAAAGTACATGTTTGGTTTTTTTTTCCTTCAGCTTGTACTAAATTTCAAAGTTGCCCATGGGAGAGGAAAGATTTTCTACCCCTGCTTTACAGCATTCCCTTCTAGCTGAAGCTTTTAGACAGTTGAAAAACTGCGTGGGTGCTTGCTTAGACTCCCCCATTGTCCACACGGGGGAGCATCCCGTGTGGAGTGCATGGGTGCGCGCTTCCATGACCCATGCATCTCCACCCACCCCCATGCACAGAGCAACCGGTGAAAACACAGGCAGCTCCATATGGGGGGCGGGGGGGGGGGAGTAGGTGTGTGCTCATGTGCACCCACACTCCTGCACCGCTCCCATGGACTGCCCACCTCCAGTCACGGCCTATTTAAAATGGGCCAGAGTGATAACTGCAAAAGCCACACACACACACCCCCTCATTTGGGCCTTTACTTCCTGAATTTATGTACATTTAATACTTCTATTTTGCCTTTCTGTACTGGCAAGTACTGGTAAGACCTTGAAGCTCCCCCTTTGGGGGGAAAGGGCTTTCTATTCAGCAGTGCAGGGGCCTAGGAAAGTGGACAGTAGTTTAACATTAATCCCAAATAATAGGCCTGTTACATAAAAGCCAGCCAGCCCAGTGGGGTACCTTTCAAGTACAGCTGCCTCAAACCACTAATTAGTGAAAAACATACCTAATGTGTATATCCCCTGTAGTCCTTTTACTGGAGGGAAGTGGCAGCTCATTCTCTTTAATATATTAAAGTCAACTTAATTTAAGACAAAAACATTCACACCTTAATTGTTGGCCAGTGTCTGAAAAGTGTGCGTTAACCCATCTAGATAGGCTCCATTTATTTCCTTCTGGAGAGGGACGATGAGACAGCTTTGAATTTATCTTGCCAACGTTTGAATCAGGATGCTCTTTTTAAGGGCTCTTGAATGCAGAATCATAGAGGTGGAAGGGACATGAAGGGTCATCTAGTCCAACCCCCTGCTTGGATACATGATGACTACAGCTACAACATCCCCAAATGATAGCTGTCTAGCCTCTTTCTGAAAACTTCCAGTGATGGAGAGCCTACAACTGCCCTAGGCAACTTGTTCCATTGCTGCACAGCTCTTAATATTAGGTTGTTTCCCCCAAGATTTAACTGAAATCTACCGGCTTGCAATTTGATCCCATTGTTTCTAGTCTCTATACCAATGCAGAACACAGTGTTCCTTGATGTCTTCTTGGTGACAGAGATTTAGATATTTGAAAACTGCTATCTTGTCTCTCCTTAATCTTCTCTACACTATGCTAAATGTACCCAGCTTCTTCAACTGTTGCTCTTAAGACTTGGGGTCTTTTCAGACAAGACACTACCCACCCACCTCCCACTATACATGTTACAGGGCACCCAGAGGGCAACACTGCAGCCCTGCAACACGTGTAGTGGGTGGAGAGTGTCTTGTGTGAAAACGGCTTTGCTTTCCAGATCCTAAGGCCCTTTTTTAAATGGGCATGGGTGCGTGGGGGGATGGCACAGTAGATGGGTGTGTGTGGGGGTGTTCCCACAGACCCCCCACCAACTTCTACCCATCTCCATGCATGGAGCATCTGGCACTGGCGCCCGTTGCTCTGTGCGTGGGTGATGGGTGGAGGTGGGTGGAGCGCGGGAGCACGCATGCACCGCCACCCACCGGCTGTGGCATTCAAACGGACACCCCTCCCACCTGCACACATGGGTGGGGGGTTGTCCATTTGAAAAAGGCCTTTGTAATTCATGGGTGAAAACAGACATGGGTCCTTTTCCAAAGGGCTGCGGTGCGGGGGGGGGGGACGGGTGTGCACCGCAGTAGGTGTGTAATGCGTGGGCAGTCGTTACAGGGATTCACAACCATCTCCACCCACCTCCTCTGATCTTCACGCGTGGCGCTATCACCGTTTTGGCCGATGGCTCTGTGCATGGGCGGTGGGTGGAGATGGGTGGAGCGCGCACGCACCTCCACCCACCCGTCGTATGGGCATGGGGGGCGCGTCTCATGTGAAATGGGCTATGTATGTAATCCTGCTTTAACATTTCTTATGCATGTTGCAGGGCTGTCTTCCCACCCTATGCAACATGCGTAAGAAATGTTAAAGTGGTGTTAAAGTGGAGTTAAGGTACATGTCTGTTTTGACTCTTCGTTGCCCTCCTCTGAACCCCACTCCAATTTGTTAATGTCCAATTGAGGTCTGCCCAGTGCTGAATAGAGTGAAATTATTACTTCTGCTGACTTGGGAACAATGCTTCTGCTAATTTATTTAATATATTTATTTTATCAAATTTCTACCCCGTCCCTCCTAAAACAGCTCAGGGTGGCTTACAAATAAAAAAAACAAACACAAATATAATATACATCTAAAAACAATTAAAACATTCAAAAATACTACAATTAAAACAGGGCCAGGCATCACAATAAAACAATAAATAGGGTAAGGGGAGATAAAACCCCACTAACCCCCCCTCCCCAAAGGCCTGGGCAAACAGCCAGGTTTTACAACTTCGCCGGAATGTCAAAAGGCTTGGGACCAGGTGAGCTTCCTC
>QEPC01010227.1:3192457-3214616 GCA_003113815.1 Sphenodon punctatus
AAGAATTTTATAATTATTGTTCGTGGCTGTTCATTCTCTTTGGGCTTAGGACGCAGTGCTCGATGAGCTCGTTCTATTTCTGGAAGTGCTTCAAACCTTTCCCCTGGAAAGTTTTCTTTGAGGAGTTGCTCTATTAGGGCTTCCATCCCTTCTGTCTCTTCCCCCTCTGGAACCCCCACAATTCTCAGATTAGAGCGTCGGGACCTGTTTTCCATATCTTCCACTCTATCTTTTAAAGTCTGGACTGTTTTTTGTGTGCAGGCCAAATCATTTTCGTGATTCACCGCCTGATCCTCTGCCCTTGTCATTCTGTCTTCTAGGGCCTGAACATTTTTTGTCAAATTTTCCAGTTTGGTGTTTGTTTCCTCCGTTACTTGCTGAACTTTACTTATTTTATTGAATAGTTTGTCCCTATGCCCATTTGCCTTTTGTAATTCTGCTTTTATTTCATTTCTTACATCTTCTATTAGGCTCTGTATTGTTTGAAGGCCCTTTCCTCCCTCCTGCAGTGCCTCCTCCATGCCTCGTTGCTCTGCTCCGGCCGCCATTTTGCCTTCCCCCTCCAGCCCTGCGTGGTCACATTCCTGGCTGTTTTTAGCTTTACAAAAGCCTCTGAGCGTTCCTTTTTCGCTCGTTTTGGGTGGCTGGATGTTCCCCTGTTTAGGCATCCTCTTTTTAGGGGCTCTTTTGCGGGCTTACCAGGTGCTCTCGGGGCGGGTAATCAGCTCTGGGACGGAGCTATCGGCGGGAACGTCCTTTCACTCCTCGCGCATGCGCAGACCCCCCCAGGTTCTTTCTAAAGTTGGGGAAGGAGGAGCTGAGATGAACATCTGCTGTAGCTAGAAATAGATGTTGGTCCGATATCCTTGTTCATGGCATTTTTTCCATTGGCAGCAATGAGGAAAAACGCAGTGGACAGTGAACACAGGTGTGTGAATAAAAGGTATCCTCTCAGCTACATTTCCTCTTGTGCATACCAAATCTCATTGAAGGGATATACAAGGAGGGGGCTGTAGGGAAGAATTTCAGGGGGGATTTAGGCTTCATGATGATAATATTTATATAGCGCCAGCAACAATCAAAGATAGAAAGAGTGAGTTCAAGGGAAGGAAGCAGAGACAAGGGCATGTCCCCGGCTAGGGGATGGACCCATGATCTGCACCCTTCCATTTCTTCCCCTACTTTTAGTACACTTCTTAAGCACCTCCAGCCTGTACTAATTTGCAAAGTGATCCCTGGGAGGGGAAAGGTCCCCCAGCCCTGCCCTACATGGTTTTTAAATGCTTTGATATACAAACTCTCACCCTTGAAATGGTTTCCTACAGACCCCTCCCTGTGCTTGCCATTAAGCATAGGTTGTGTGTTCCTAGCCTGCATTTATATTTGTTTAGCATCAGATACTTGGTTTCCCTCTCACTTGACTTAAAGGCATTGCATTTTAATGTTTGATATGCCAGTGATATTCATCCTACTCCTGCACCACCTCCAGCATAGTTTCTTGAAATATAGCTTGGCTGCTTTCTGCCACCGGAGTAGGAGGTAATTCCATACATATCTCATGTCCAAAATTGACTCCCATTAATCTGAGGCTTGCACAAAGAAAACAGGCACATTTTTATGACAGAGGCTGCCTCAACAAAATATGATACAGTCAGATTACAAGACGATAGACTCTTGCAGAAAACAGCTAGTACTTGATAATTTATTTGTTTAAACCTACTGTGAAAAGTAAAAGACTAAGGGCCATGATCCAAGTAGTCCTATTGAAGCATTGTGGGACTACTCCAGAGTAGGATGGTGGATTGTGACCTAAGGGCTCTATTTAAAAACAAACACAAAACAACCTCCACACACCCCACACCCCAATCCTATGCAGGTAACACCCCAAAGAGGAAAACTAAAATCAAGGCATAAAATACATATATTAAAGATGTATTCAACAATTTAGCATTTGAAAGGACCATTCCAAGCGTACCACTGGCTCAAACCTCTAATAGCTGTACAAAACTCTACACTTACTGCAGAGGTCGGATGAGCAGCGATGGGATGGAGTACGCAGACAGAGGAGCCACATGAACGCACACTCGAATCCTCTGACCCCTACGGTGAGTGCACCTGCAAAGCAATACAGCTTTTAAATTAACTGTGCAGTTTTAAATAAGTGTTCAGTAAATAAGCAAATTTAACAAGAGTCTGTCTTTGACAATTGTTGATTTGCAGGCCCCAGAGTTGTATAAAGCAAGAAGCAGTCAATCCTCTTCATAATTTATTTCGTTAAGGAACAATAAATTAGCAGCTGAATTCTGTTTGAATGGTCTACTGTAGTGAACAGACTCCTGATCAAGTCTGTGAAATGGCCATTTCCAAAATATAATTTGAGAACATAAGAAGTGCCATACTGAGACAGACCAATGGTCCATCTAGCCCACTATCTTGGATGTTTTCAGACGTGACGCTAACCCCAGTTTAACCACACTTGAACTTTTCTTATACATGTTGCAGGGCTGTATTGGTGCCCTATGCAGCCCTGCAACACGCATAAGAAATGTTTAAGTGTGGTTAAACTGGGGTTAGCGTCATGTCTGAAAAAAACCCTTGTCTCCAGCAGCAGCAGGATTTGTTCCATTAAAATAACTTCACACGTTTGCCAACCAATCAGGGGAGTTTTCTTTGTACATTCAGATTTTTATTTTTTATTATGTGCAGCTGGTTTTAAGGCTGGGAGATGCTACAGAATAGATAGCAGTTGTTTTCTGCAAAATCGCTTCATCCAATTGGGGGAAGGAGATTTTATGACTTGCCTCATACAACCTCTGTGTGTTTGATTCTGCTATTTCACCTGTACAGCGATATGTTTGTGGGTCATTGTAAAGCTGCATCACCATTTTTGTAATATATACTTGTCACGGGGTGGGGTAGGGGGTCTTGGCAAGGGGGAAGGGAGAGAGAACACACACACTCCAGTTGCACGCCTTACATCCTAGTCCTGTCCTTGGCAGGTACATGCCGGAATAAGTGCCCGTCAGGATAGTGTGTGGGCCACAGTATATTACTGCAATAAGGCCCCTATCATCATTGGGTGTCGAGGTCTAGGACAGAACAAGGTCTCCACCTTTCACCTCACCCACAATCACTCTCACACCTGAGGTTGGGGAAGGGAAGCAGTGACTGATGGTGCAGGGAAACCGGCAGCCCGGGACCAGGCCAGAGGGGAAGGGAACAGGGATTGCTTGCGGAGGGAGGGGGTAGAGGAAGGACCCACGGAGGGGGAATCACACTCGGTAACACAAGCACTCTCTCTACACCCTTGCACACACGCCCAGTTAGCACACACTCTATCAGGAAGGCAGGGGAGGGGGTTCTCAATACTCAATACAAGTTGCACAAAATATGTCACAAACAAACACAAGCACTTAGCTTTTGGTTGGCTGGTCTGCGCTCGATCACCAGCACTGAGTTCTCTCAGTGCTGGTCTCTTATAGTACTGGCCCTGCCCCCTGGTGTGTTGCGTGCCACGCGGAGCGACGCGCTGCATGCGGGACAACTTCCGGGATTTGGAGGGTTACCCTGCCTGACTGGGGCTGAGCCGGCTAGGCCGTTGGGGTAGGTGGGGAAGGAGGAAGAGCCACAGCGTGTTGTGGCTCAGTGGGGGCCCATCCTGCCACTGACGAGCACCGGGCCGGAAGTTGCCCGCGCCTCCGGGGGGCCGTCAATCCCCTAGTTTGGTGGCTGCTGACAGTAGCCCCCTGGCCAAGAGCCCAGATGGGGCCAGGCTTGGAGGGATGTTGGAGATGGTAGCGGCAGACCAATTGGGGCGCTGACACGCTTGCAGTGGGTTCCCAGGACTGGTCAGAGGGGCCATACCCTATCCAGTCCACAAGGTACTGGAGGCAGCCATACTGGCGGTGAGAGTCAAGAATGGCCTGGACCCCATATTCCGGGCCAAGCGGTGTCACCGTGAGTGGACCTGGGGGTACAGCAGTTGTGGGATCCCTCGGGGGCATGGCCTTTTTTAGAAGGGAAACATGAAATGTCGGGTGATGCAAAGTTGGGGGGGCAAGCGTACAGTGTACGTGATATCATTGACTTATCGGATAATAGGGTAGGGACTTATATATCTATGGTCTAGTTCCACTGAAGGGCGTGCAAAGGGGTAATGACGGTGGCTAATCCATACAAAATCTCCTGGTTGTAAGGCTGGCGCTTCTTGCCAGTGTTTACCTGCCGCCCTCTTGTATTGTTGGCGTGCGTGTTCCAGGGTTTGTCGGGCTAGAGTTTGTGCGGAATGGATTTGGCGTACCATCGCGCCAGCGGCAGGGACGTGGATCGAGGGGAGGTCAGGAATTCCAATCTGTGGGTGAAACCCATATGAGACAAAAAACGGAGAGTTTCCTAAAGATGCATTAGGTGCATTGTTGTATGCAAATTCGGTAAGGGGCAATCATGTATACCAATCATCTTGTAAGTGATTAAGATAGCAGTGAAGATACTGTTCGAGATTTTGGTTGACTCTCTCCACTTGCCCGTTGGCCTGTAGGTGATACGCTGTAGATGGCTTGAGTGTGACATGGATGGCAGTGAAGAAGGCCTTCCAGAACCGGGAGACAAACTGGGTGCCGCAGTCTGAGATTATTTTGAGGGGCCACCCGTGGAGCTGTACAATGTGTCGGAGGAACAACAGCGTGGTACGATGTGCTGAGAGTAAGCCTTTACAGGCCACAAAGTGTGCCATCTTTGTGAAGTGGTCGACCACAACAAGGATGGTATTGTATGCTCTAGAAGGGGGAAGTTTGACAATAAAGTCAATCCCTACCTGTTGCCATGATCCACAAGGAGGTTTAGATAACTGTAGTAGTCCTAGGGGAGCTTGTCGAGGGATCTTGGTCTGGGCACAGGTAGTGCAGGCCTTCACATGCTGGTGGATGTCTGCGGTTAAGGAGGGCCACCAAAAGGTCCACCAGATGAGTTGGCACGTCCGCTGCGCTCCGGGTGCCCTGCTAGAGGTGCATCATGGTGAGCCCACAGAATTTGAGGGTGGTATGCGGCTGGTACAATGATGCGGCCATCTTTCTTGCATAGGCCCTCTCCACTGGGGTGGGCAGCCTTATGGAGGCAATCAGGGTCGGTAGCACTGGCTTCTTGAAGCTGCGCAAGTTGGGTGTAAGTAGTGGTAAAGACCTTCAGGTCCAAGATGGGGCCACGGCTTCGTTCCTCGCTGGATTGTTCCTCGTGAAAGAGTGTCTGCTAGAAGATTCAAGTGGCCCAGATGATAGTGTATCACAAAGGAAAAGCATGCAAAGAACACTGCCCATCATGCGTGGCGAGCGTTGGTTATCTGCGCTGTCTGCAGGAAGATCAGATTCTTGTGGTCCATGACCACTGTGACCGGGTACTTTGCTCCTTCCAGATAGTGGGACCACGTTGCAAAGGCGTCCTTGATAGCTAGAAGTTCACGATCAAATATAGTATAGTTGCATTCTGCTGGGGTCAATTGTGGAGAGTAATATGCGCAGGAAAGTAATTGCTTAGTAGTGGAGTCCTCATGTAGGAGGACTGCTCCCAGTGTCATACTGGAGGCATCAGACTCAACATGAAAGGGTTTCTTGAAGGTGGGATGTTGGAGAAGAGGGGTCAAGGTGAATGCCTGTTTGAGATAGGTAAAACTGTGTTGTTGCTCTGGGCCCCCAAAAAAGGCCTGGTTCTTTTTAAGGAGGCATGTCAGTGGAGTCGTTACTTCTGTGTAGTTTGGGATGTACTGCCTGTAGTAGTTAGTACTACCAAGGAAGCGCTGTAGGGCTTTCACCATCCTTGGGGAGGGCCATTGTAGAAGGGCATCAACTTTTCAGGGGTCCATTTTTATTCCTGTAGGGTTGATTATGAAGCCAAGGAATTTGACTGTTGTGAGGTGGAATGCACATTTTTCACCCTTACAAAACAGCTGGTGGTCTTGCAGTCATTGCAGTACTTGCCGAACATGCTCCGCATGCTGTTGTGCGGTCAAAGAACAGATCAAAATGTCATCCAAATAGGCTATGACTAAGATGTCTAAAAGGTCTCGAAAAATGTCATTAATAAAATGCTGAAATGTTGCAGAAGCATTAGTGAGAACAAACGGCATGACGCAATACTCATAATGTCCATAACGGGTTCAAAAAGAGGTTTTCCATTCATCCCCCTGCCGCACGCGCACTAAGTTATAAGCCTCACGGAGGTCCAGTTTGGTGTAGATACAGGCACCCTGCAGCCAATTCAACAACTTTGGTATTAAGGGAAGGGGGTATCTGTTTTTGACTGTGATTTTGTTCAGCCTGCGATAGTCAATACAGGGTCTCAGGCCCCCATCCTTTTTTTACACAAAAAAGATGGGTGCGCCAGCAGGAGAGCAGGAGTGCTGAATAGCCCTGCTTTGGAGGTTCTCATGTAGGTATTGGCGCAGGGCCGCAAGTTCGGGGGCTGCCAAAGCATAAATGCGGCCAAACTGGGGCTCTGTGCCAGGAATCAAGTCTATGGGGTAATTGTAAGATCGGTGTGGTGGTAGAGTTGCTGCTTGGGCTTTGCTAAACACCTCGAGTAAGTCGCAGTATTCTCGCGGTAGTCATGGGGGAGCAGGTTCGGCTGTAAGATTGGTCCCCATTGTCCCGCCGAGCGTGGGGTTGGCCTGCTGGCAATGCTGATGGCAGTACAACGAGGCAAAAGACAATCATTTTTGGGCCCATCAAAACTGTGGATTGTGAGTCTCTAGCCATGGGAGCCCAAGGACCACGACAAAAAAGGGGGTACTCACCACATCAAGGACTACGTGCTCTTGATGGGTCCCAATCATACACTGGAGGGGACTTGTCTGGAGGGTAACAGGGCCAGACACCAGTGGGGAACCATCAATTGATTGCACCACCTCTGGTTGGTCTTTTTTTGTTGTTGGAATCGCATAGGTGTGAACCAAGTCCCCATCAATGAAGTTCCCCGAGACCCCAGAGTCAACGAGGGCCCAGATGATGTGTGAGTGCTGCAGTCCCACAGAAAGGGTCACAGGTACCCAGAGATGCCAGGGTGGGTTTCTGACTATGGAGGGAATTCATCTTATGGCCAGGACGGCCCCTAACCGCTCTGGCTCTTGTGGTTTCCCGCCTTCCTTGTTTCTGACGGGAGCACAGGGCATTCGTTGATGAAATGGGATGGGTCTCTGCAGTAAAAACATGCCCTAGTTCTCCTTCTTTGCTCGCATTCCTCCTTTGACAAGGGCCCCCGAGATGCCCTCAGTTGCATAGGCTCAGGGTCATTAGCCTTTGTTTTTACTGGGGATGTCGTTGGTGGGAGCAGGGGCCGAGGTAGAAAAAGGCGAGGCTCCTGTCGCTGCTTCCAATGGCATTCTGACAGCCGATCCTCTATCTGCAAGGCGAGGTTGGCCAATTTCTCTCAGGTGTTGGGCAAGGTGGTGAGGGTGAGTTGATTCTTCACCTCATCCATTAGGCCCCTACAGAACATGACTTTTAAGATGTCATTCGGCCACTGCAATTCCAGGGCCAATTGCTGAAATTGCGTTATATAGTCAATAAGGCCGCCCCTCACCTACTTTAGGGACATAATAGCCATTTCGGCGTCTTTAGCCCGATGGGGATGATCAAAGAGGAATGTGTATTCTGTCACAAAGTCCCCATAATTGGTCAGGAGGGGGCTGTTTCCTTTCAACAGGGTCGTGGCCCACTCAAGCCCCCCCCCCCCCAGATTACCTATAATAAATGCCACCTTCACAGCATAAGTGGTAGGCTGGCATAAGTGGCAGACTGTAGGGTAAAGGTTAGCCTGCATAGGGCTAGGAACCCTTGAAACGACTTGCAGTCCCCAGTGAATTTTTCCACTCGGGGTCCCCGTGGTTCTCTAGGAAGTGGGGCTGCCACCGGTGCCGGAGCCAGCGGTGCCACATCGGGAGTCGGAAGGATCCCCCCGGCTACCCCAGCAACCATGACACCCCCAGCTGCCACAGCAGGAGCACCCCCTCAGCCCACCGCCACAGCTAACTCCTGGTGCTTTTCCTGAAGATCCTTGACCTCCATGGCCAGGGAGTGGACTGCCTGGACAAGCTTGGCTATTTCCACAGCTACATCCATGCTGCCCACCCGGGGATAAAGGATTTGCTGGTGATTCTGTCAGGGGGGGGGGTAGGGGGTCTTGGCAAGGGGGAAGGGAGAGAGAACACACACACTTCAGTTGCACGCCTTACGTCCTAGTCCTGTCCTTGGCGGGTACACATTGGGATAAGTGCCAGTCAGGATAGTGTGTGGGCCACAGTATATTACTGCAATAAGGCCCCTATTATCATTGGGCACTGAGGTCAAGGACAGAACAAGGCCCCCACCTTTCACCTCACCCACAGTCACTCTCACACCTAAGATCAGGGAAGGGAAGCAGTGACTGATGGTGCAGGGAAACCGGGGGCCGGGACCAGGCCAAAGGGGAAGGGAACGGTGCTTGCTTGTGGAGGGAGGGAGGAGAGGAAGGACCCACAGAGGGGGAATCACATATGGTAACACAAGCACTCTCTCTACACCCTTGCACACATGCCCAGTTAGCACACACACTATCAGGAAGGCGGGGGAGGGGGTTCTCAACACTCAATACAAGTTGCACAAAATATGTCACAAACAAACACAAGCACTTAGCTTTCAGTCGGCTGGTCTGCACTCGATCACCAGCACTGAGCTCTCTCAATGCTGGTCTCTTATAGTACTGGCCCCACCCCCCTGGTGTGTTGTGTGCCGCACGGAGTGGTGCGCTGCACGTGGGACCACTTCCAGGATTTGGAGGGTTGCCCCGCTCGGCTGGGGCTGAGCCGGCGGGGCCGTTGGGGTAGGTGGGGCAGGGGGAGGGGCCATGGCGTGTCGTGGCTCGGCGGGGGCTCGTCCCACCACCAGCGAGCACCGAGCCAGGAGTTGCCCGCACCTCCGGGGGGCCGTCAATCCCCTAGGCTGGTGGCAGCGGCAGCTGCTGACAATACTGTACAGACTCTTTCTTTAATAGATTGACAAACTTAGGACCTGGGAATAAGCTTCACATCTTCTCTTGCAAACAGGGAGCCTTTCATTTCTGTTTATCCTAAAGGGGGTTTCTACCTTTCAGGGAGAATCTCATTGAATAAAACAGTTTCCTGCTAAACATACATATTTCCCACCATGCATAAGAGGTGTGTCCAAGGGAGCAGGACCCTCACAGGTATTTGCAGGGTCAAGACCAATGCCCTTCTGTTCCCCATCCAAACCATGAAGCTAAGTTTTCTACTTGTGTGAGACTTATTGAACTTCATGCAACCCACCACCAAATACTCATGATCCACTGCCTTTTGCAACCAGTCCCCTGGGCTCCTAGCTACTTCATGTTGAGGATGAGGAGAGACTCACCTTGGGCTCCCAAGTGTTCAACCACCCAACTGTAAATTTAGATCTAATAATCTGAGCATCTGGCTGGACTTTATTAAGGCCCTTATTCAAGTGGTGTTGATTAAGCTCGGGGTAGGCTGTGGGCTGGCTATTGAAGGCACTTGGTGGTGACACTCCAGCAGAAGAGAAAATTTCAATGTTCCAGAACTTTACTTCAGTAGTAACTTGATTCCTTGCCTTGATGTAGTCACTTCTTTATTTTTGTTGTTTAAAAATAAAGATGGGTCCATATAAAAAGTCTTACACCTGAAGATCTTGGAAGTTGGAACCTTAAAGGTGAAAGTCTGTTTGTGGTGAGATGATGGGAGAAACCCAAGAGGGAAGGAAATTTTTTTACACATGAACAACTCTTCCAAGTGAGTGGTACAGCTTAGTCCCCCATTTAACCACACATTCCTTCCACTGGCGTCCCTCCCTTTAAACATGTACGGGGACATTGGGGCGGGGTGGTGGGGGAGAGATGGAATAACAAGCAGTCAGTGCAGAACAAATGCTGCATGAGATTACAGAGGAGGAAGTACCAAAGGTTTCTGGAATGGCAGAGAACTACATGGAGGGATGCAAAAAAAAAGGGAGTTTCCCCTGTTGTAGTACATATATAACATATGAGCCAGATGAGTGTTGTGGAGACTTCAGAAATGAGGCTACATGAAGTCAAACAGATGGTATTTCCACACATTACTCACATTTCTATATGCCTAAATTCACATGATTTTGTAGGCGAGAGCACACAAACTCAGATCCTTATATGGGCAATCTCCATATTATTTACTATTTCTGTAGTGCCGGTAATGTAGCTGGTGCTGAGCAGTCATGGTTAGACACAAGTCCCTGCCCTGAGGGCCTTACAATCTAGTATGGACAAGGAGAGAGACAACAGGAGGGGCACATGAAGGGAGATAAAACTACATTTCTGAAGTTGAGACGTTGCAGGTGCACATGCTTAGCTTAATTACCAAGGAGGAGAGGAATGACTCCAGCAGATCTACAATACTGCACCCCCTCCTCCACAGAAAATGTTTTAAACATCTGTTTCCCATTTACAATACATCCTATTGAGTAAAATGTTTAACTCCAGGTGCATTATGTTAAAAAATGAGTTTACAAATGTTTAATAGACACCCCCCACTCCTCTTCCCCTATCAGCTGGGGCAAATGTCCTTTGTTTTTCCTCCTGTGTGTACCTAACATAACATGAGATGGAGACAAAGGGTGATTTCAGACATTACGAGATCACGTTCAACCACAGTGAACCACAGTCAATTCTGTGGCGGGGCCAAAGCACCCTGCATGTCTGTTCGGTGGCCGCCAGATGTTCACCACAGTCAATACCCACATGGGGTCAAAATCAACCACGCTTTCGGAGCTCTGGCCTGGACCATCTCCGAAAGTGTGGTCAAAGAGATTCCCAACGGGAAACAAAAAAAAGTAATGTCTGAACGGCAACCACCGGCCGGAACCAAAGACAATGATTCCCAACCGGGGACAAAGCATGCAGCATTGCTGCCAGGCAACCAGCAACAACACAGACCTGGGAGGGAGATTTAAAGGGCACACAATAGCAGCCGGGACAAGCCGCCCCAGCGCATTCCGGGTGCTTTGACCACGGCCCGGCCCAGGATCGGCGTAATGTCTGTTGCGCTGCCCCGGGCTGTGGTCAGGTGATCTGATTCCCTGCCGTGGTTCCGGTCCCGTCATGTCTGTTCGGGGTTTTCCTTGACCACGGGGGGTGGTTAATCTGTTCACCCCTGCCGGGAATCCACTGTGGTGAATTGGGACCGTGTAATGTCTGAAATCACCCAAAGTAGCTCAAATGAGATCTTTTATTGGGCCAACTTCTGTTGGTGAGAACATGCAAGCTTTCAAGCCACCCAGGACCCTTCCTCAGGCATGTAATGTAGCCAGTCAGAAATATATAAATCAAGCAAATGTAGGACAGGTACATATGATGAGGCACCAAATGACATGAGTGGGAGTGGATAAGACATGGGGTGTCTTTAGACATAACAGCAATGGGTGTCTGAATGTGTGTTTTGACCTTGATATGAACACTGATTTGGCCCTGTGTTCACCATGTGGTGGTTTAGACACACACCACATCGTGGAGCAAATCAGTGTTTTGCTCGCCCCCCGATCTCAGCACGCAAGCACTGCCACCTCGTTCCCCATGTTGTACCTGCTAACATACCACGCGATAACGTTAGACTCAGTGTTGGCCACATGTTCAGCCAGAACATGCAAATTGTCCTTGTGATGCAATGGTATTCACATTGTGTGTTCAACGGCCAAATTGGTGTTGGGATTGTTATGGTGCTTACACACAACGGCCAAACACATGCTGAGGGATTTTGACACCTGATCTTCGTTATGTGATCTTCGTTATGTCTAAAGATGCCCATAGTGAGGGGGGAGGGGTGAACGACAGGTTGGGTGGTTAGGGAGGAGAGAGAGAGAGATGCCAGACAGTTAAAAACAGAGCTGTAAAATATATATATTGGTGTAGGAGACAAAGAAAAATAGGTAGTGGTAAACAGAGAGAGAACGAGGCTAAAGGAAACATATGTGTAGGGTTTATAGTAGGAAACGGCTTATCAGGTGAAGGGAATACACATATGAAAGGAACTGGGTTCACAGCAGTAACACAAAGATTGAGTATGCATCTGGCAGAGTCTGTCAGTTACTGCAGATTTGTATAATGGCTTGAAAAGCTTAGGTCCCAGTGGAATCCATTCTTTTTGGTATCTAAAAAAGTTATGCATTTTAGCTCCCAGGCCCATTTTTCAAAGGCGTGTAGATTTCCTTTGAGGATGAGGACTGAGAGATCAGAGATGGGGTGGCCGGTCTGGGAGAAGTGACTGCCCACTGTAGAGTCATTGTTTGTGCTCACAATTGTATTCCTAGGTGAGGTCAGTTCATTCATTGGTGTAAGGATTGCTGGGTTTCACCAATATAGTTTCCCTGGGGGCATTTCATGCACTGAATGAAATATCTACTACATTTGGGGATTTGCATGTGTAGTTCACTTGTATTTTGAATAGTTTTCCATGGGGGGGGGGGGATGTTGACAGTGGTTGTGGTAGATATGTGCTGGCACGTTTTGCACCTGCTGTTCTAGCAGGATGAGGGTCTTGTTGGGCTGTCCTGGGTAGCACGGAGTTTTCTCCAGATGATCAGTTGTGAGAGATTATGGGGTTGTTTGAAGGCCAGAAGGGGTGGTTCATGAAAGATTTCTCTTAGGGTCTTGTTCACATCATGTGTAGGTTGTGGCTGTTGGATTATGCCATCTATAGTTTCCAGGTTGGGGTGTTAGGTGACAACAAAGGGTGTGCAGTTTGAATGTTCTTTCTTTCTGTATTGTAGCAAATTCTCTCAAGGGATTTGGGTAGCTCATTCTATTATATGGTCTACTTCTCTGTTGGAATGCCCTTGCTTCATGAAAGCAGTTTTTAGCATGCTGAGATATGCATCATGGGTCTGTTCCTCAAAGCGGATTCTGTGGTGTCTGAATGTTTGGCTGTAGATAATAGGGATGTGCGAACGCGGTTCAGAAGTTTGGAGTTCGGACCGAACTTGAATAGTTTGGTCAACCGAACCGAACTTTCAAACCGGACTCGAATTCGACCAAACTGTTCGGTCGAATTTGAACCAGTTCGGAAGGCAAAAAACCCCCAGTTTTGAATATACGAACTCAGTTTGGAATTAGACCGAACTATTCGAGTTTGGTCAACCCAACTGAACTTTCGAACTGAACTTGATTTTCAAACCGAACCAAATCTCTGAACTTGGTTCTGTTCGCACATCATTAGTAGATAACTGATTGTTTTAGTGTGTGTCTTGGATGGTTGCTGGATTGGTGGAGGTAACTATGATGGGTTGTCAGTTTCTTGTATATTGCTGTCTGGAGGGTGTCAATGTAGTGCTACATGCCTGAGGAAGGGCCCTGTGTGGCCTGAAAGCATGCACATTCTCACCAGCAGAAGTTGGTCTAATAAAAGATATTGTTTGAACTACTTTGTCTCCATGTCTTATATTTGGGACCAAAATGGATTGGCAACCACACTCTCTTTAGATAACATAACATGAACACTTGCACACTTTTGACTTTGGTCATCCCAGTGATCAGTGGGAGGTGGAGAAATAAGAAGGGCAGAACTATGCCCTTCATCACTTCCTCATGTTCTCTATGATCCAGAAAGCCCTGCTCCAGACGTCTGCATATAAAAATCCAAGAATCATTTTATACCGTTTCATTTTCTTCTGTCTCATGGTGCTGGACAGGAGGGCTTAGCAGGGTCGGCCTTAAAGATTGCGGGGTCCAGGGCAAGGAAGAAATGTGGAACCCCATTGTCCCGCTGGCAGCAAAGCTGCTGCCGGTCGGCGGGCCTAGGGCCGCTCCCCGGCTCAGTCTGGGGGCGCTACCCAGGCCTGGACTTGGGGATGGGTGGAGGGGGCACTTCCCTCTGCCCATCCCAAAGCCCAGCCATTGTTCGCGGCACTTACCACTCCTGATGCTGGCCTGGGCCCCATGCTGGGCCCACTCGC
This sequence comes from Sphenodon punctatus, assembly GCA_003113815.1. Lineage (NCBI taxonomy): Eukaryota > Metazoa > Chordata > Lepidosauria > Sphenodontia > Sphenodontidae > Sphenodon > Sphenodon punctatus. The sequence continues at coordinate 3,206,434 of QEPC01010227.1, forward strand.
CAGCTCCTGGGTCACACTGGGCACTGCAGCAGCAGATTGAATCTGCCACCGCACTTCCCGCTGCCACTGGAAGTTGCCAGGGAGTGAGGGAGAGGCGGGGCCCCCTCCACTGCCTGTCTCAGACTCAGCCAGGGACTGAGAGAGCAGCAGAGGCCCCGCCTCTCCCTCACTCACTGGCCGAGACAGATAGTGGCCAGGAGCTGGGGGCCCCGAGCACAGGGGGCCCCCGGGAGTGGGGCCCAGGGCAACCTCCCTGAACCGCCCCGCAGTAAAGTCAGTCCTGGGGCTTAGAAATAAAGGTCCCTGTTACTGCTATAACCTGTCTCCAGTGTCTTGTATAAAAGGGGCACGATACAAAATGTGGAACTCATAAAAGGTAGAACTCCTGTTGGTCACTGAATTCTAGCTATTTCAGAGCAAAGGTCTGACGTAGTGGTGGGCTGTATTATCACCACATATTGGGATTGCTCTTCTCAGGACGTTCATCCTTAATTCTTAATGCAAGTATGCACTAGGAGAAGATCATATGTCAAAGTTTAGTATTTCCTCCCTCTCCTATTCTTTATTTTACAGTCTGTTTAAATTTTATAGCCTTATTTAGATTTATTATGGCAAATTCTGCATTTACGTCCATTGTAAAAACTGAGCAGCTTATCGTTTCTGTGAACCTAATCCTCAATCTTAGCCAACAAAAACAGAACCAAAAGCTTTTCAAGAGAGGAGCCCTGGTCTCTTATTAACTAAATCCATTAAAAATTTAGCACAATTTGAATAGGAACAGGGGACGGGGAGTAGACCGAGGGAAACTCTTATGTCAAGAGGAAATATGCAATCCTTGGTAAAAATGTGTCACATGGCTATAGTTATGTTTTGATCCCCTAAGATTCCTCCTTGGATCTGACGTGAATCAGGAACACTAAACTTCTTGAGCAATAATTACCTTGACCTCCCTTCCTCTTTGGAGTTGGTGTGGAAAGTAATTTATTGCCAATAGCTCCTGAGAAATCAAACCCTCAATGTGCTTGGAAGCTCATCTGTTCTGTGGTTAGGTGTGTGGGCTTGGAGAGAAAAGGGAAATACTTTGAATATAATCCTGACTCCATTGAAATCAATGGAAGTTTGGCTATCAATTACAATGGAGTCAGAATTGTGTGCATCCATTGAACTCAATGGCTCAGCTCCCATTGACTTTGATGGCAGAGGCTGCACCCATTATGTAATATGAGCATTAGCAAATATTAACTTCAGTTCAAAGGTAATATATCAGATATCTTAAAAACATGTATACAGTCCATATACACTGCAGTGTTTGTACATGCATTCAAACCTCACTAAATAGTAATAGTTAATTAATAATTAACAATAAATACTTTTCTAGTTCCCCCTCTTCCCCACCCCCACTAAATGGTGTTCAGAGTGCTTTAAAACATTAGTACAAAAATACAACAAAACACCACGAAACAACTTTAAATCCTTTTTAAGAAGTTAAAAGGGGGAAGGTAGACTGGAGGGAAAATACATTAAGGGGAACCAGCAGTGGAACTCTAAAACCACCTGGAAAATAGAAATGTTTTCAGGTGCTTTTTAAAGGTGGAGAGGGAGGAACTGAAACAAACATCTGGAGGGAGAAAATTCCATACTCGGGGCCCGCCACAGCAAAGGCCCCATTACCCACCAACTTAAGGCACTATGACTGGATCCTGAAACCAAACCACGGTTGGTATCCGAGTGTGGATAGCCAGTAGGGTGAGGCTCCATGAGCATTTATAAAATATAACCAGATACTATACCATTCAGGGCCCTAACAACCAGCAGCGCAAACTTAAATTCAATCCGCCGCTCTACAGGCAGCTAATGCACAGAACACAGGGTGGGTGTAAGGTGATCACGATTACCCAAACCAGTAAGCAACTGTGCTATCACATTCTGAACAAGCTGTAAGGAATGGAGAAGCATTTCTGAAAGCTCAGAAGAATGACTTACAGAGATCAAGACTCGCGGTCATCAGGGCATGGGTTCACTCTGGCAAGGTGAGCGTGGGATAAAAATGAACATAGCTTATGCATATTGCACACCTGAAAAACATCTTCAAACCATGTCAATATCTGAGTTTTCAAGAGCAAATCATGGTCCAAAATGATGCCCAAGTTCTTGACCGGTCGCACTACCTCCACCTGAACACCTACAACATGCAGGGGCCCAAGGGAAGAGAGAGCATCCTCTTATCAGCTGCCCCTTCCCACCAACATCACCTCAGTCTTCCCCAGATTGTGCATGAGGTAGCTCTAGTTGGCTATATCACTGAGGCATTCCTGCAGGAAAGAGGCCAAGCTGACAGAGGGCAAGAGATATATAGTTGTGTATGATCAGCAGCATACCAAGGATACTCAACCCCATGCTTAGTTATGACATCCCCAAGGATGTATTTCATGTTTATGTTGAATAACATGGGTGATATAACAGATTGCGGGAGTTTCTCAGGGATGATGAATAGCCATCCATCACCACCAACTGACTCTGGTCTAACTCAAACCACCAACCAGCACCTCTTATCACACCAGTGACACCCCATAGCTGCTGAAGCAACAGCCCATAGTCAAGCATACTGAATGTTGCTGTAAGGTCCAGCATCACCAAAATTGCCAGATGTCCAACCCAAAACAGTTGCACACAACCTGAAACAGCTGCTCTGATCTATTTCTTGCATCACCTACGCCCAATGCTAAATACAACTTCTTAGTCTCAGTGATAGCTCTTCTGCATGCCACATGAACTTTCTCTACAGTTGAAGATTGGCCTCCAGATGACTTTGCTGTCATCTCCTTTCTAACCTATGCCCCAGCCTCCTTTAGTCTGTCAGATCACTATTGTACCACAGTGGTCTATGGACTGTCAAGATAACAAAGGTCCATCAGGGAGTTGGACAAAGCTGAAATGTAGAATCCTGAAATAGTTAAATTTCCTCCTCAGCTGTATTGGCAAGATGACACATAAATCAGGGTGTTTTCTATCAATGCTAAAAAGCATGTGTCATGACACCATAATATCTCCAACTTCAGCCAGCAATAAAAATGATGGATTTCCTTCAATACTGTGATAGGTTACTCTAGAAAATTACTGGGCAGCAATATGCCTAATTTCATTTCTCACAAGTTTAACATAGTTTCTTTCCAACGATTCACAAGGGAAAACAGAGGGAGAGGTGCACTTTGGTGGGAGGAAAGAACTGTCTGCTATTATCCATTTAATTAAATATCCATTTGATCAGCATGTCCCCAGTAAATATTGGCTTTCTTCCAAGCCAATGGTGCATCCCGATATTTCTGTTGAGGTTTGGAATTCACTTAACTCCATTCTTTTACCATGACAAAAATCAGGTCAACCTCTCAACTATGAGGTGGTTAAGAAATAACATTTGTGTGTCAAGACTGAGATGCTAATCTCTAAAGTTGGTAAACGGGATTCATGCGTGCTATGCACTGAAGATCATTTTAAGGTTCCTCTTAGCATTGTGTAATGTGCTCCTTCCATTGGATAACGCAAAATGGACAATCTCCTAATCAAAAACACAGTCGTAACTGAAGCTCTAATATTTTAAGCGGTCTATTTAGTGACAAAGCAATCTCCTCACAGTTGCTCATCTGCCATGGGGATTAGTGGAGATCAGATGTGAAAACCATTTCACATTCCAGAAAAAACTACTAGCAGCAGGAACTGAAATGAGGAGGATTCACTTGTCTGGTAAGCACTGGAAGGACTCTCTGTGGATTAAACTTTTTCTCTCTCTTACAGGATGAATGGGCATGTAAATCCCCAGGATTCCATAAAATATTTATAGCTTTAGAGCAGCAGAGCAGTCACTGGACAGTGAGGGTTTTTTGTGTCCGTCTTCTAGAGAAACTTATGTGAAATCTCAAATTGATGATTTTCACAAGCTCTTTTGTTACCAGCGCATGGTTTCTGTTAAATTAACACTGGCCAAAAAACGTTGGTAATTAAAGTCCTCTCTTTTTAGAGATATGAAAAGACAGTACATTACCTATTTTTAACAAATAGAGTTTAGGCCCTGAGGAGTAGGAACCAAGGGACACAGCCTGGAACTCCTTTGCGAATGGAGGGAGAGCTAGGAATTTTTAGAGCTGAAATGAGTATTCATGAAAATGAATAAATCCATCAGATTTGTGCTATTCAGTCAAAACCACCAAATTGGATAATAACCACTATTTGTTCCAATTTCATCAGAGATCCATTTTTGCCATTTTGGTTACATAATTTCAGTTACTTGAAATTGACATACTTGATTTGTATCCATCCAAATAGGTAGATACAAAAAAAACCATTTCAGTTGTACATATTATTTGGGGAATTAAAAACAAATGTGAATAATACCTGTGAATAAAAAAAATCTGATATTTGTTTCAGCTCTAGGAATTTTGTCTTGGGGATTCAGCATACGTGTGTGTGTGTGTGTGCGTGCGTGCGTGTGCGTGTGCGTGGTTTTTTTTTAAAAAAAATTGATTCATGAATGGCTTGTAAGGGTGGGCTCAGGGGTTTGCCCAGACTCTGGATGTTTTCAGATGTGATAGAGGGGATAGTGCTACTGTATTAGAATAATGCAGGATTTATTTTGGTAATACTTTGAAAATATTAATGTTTCACAAATGCCACAGTTGCTTGGTTATGTAACGCAGCATTTGGTCAGCTTAATTCACTTGCCTGTAGACACTAAAGGGCTAGACACAAAGTATTAGGCAACATGAATTGCTTCTTAGAGGCCAAAGAGACAAAGTGGTGATCGAACTGTTGTTGTTGGAAATAAGCAAACATTCGGGCCACAGAGGGCCCTTCCTCAGATCTCTAAGAATCTCAGGAGGAAGGGCCCTTATTCCACCAACAACAGTTGGTCCAATTTCCACCAACAACCGTTGATCTAATAAAAGATATAATCTGAACCACTTTGTCTCTCTGTCACTTGGGACCAACACAGCAACCACTCTCTCTCTCTCTGGATTCTTAGGAGCCAGGAAAAACTAGAATATTGGCAGGGAAGCTGAGCCAAGCCCCTCCCAAACTCCTTGTGGCTATGGGCCTGATGCAGAACTTGTTTTAGGACTGGAAATTTCCATGCATGGCAGAGGATACAGCTTCCATGTTGGAGTAAGATTCAGAAATCTGAGGTGGACTGCGATTCGTTACTGAACTGACTCTTTCCTAATTCCAAATGTAAACAATGGGGCTGCTGCCTGTGCTGGATCCAAGAAAGTTGGGGTCCTGAAAAACGGTGATGCAAGTCCCCTCCTGAATCACCACAGGCCCTCCATAGGCCAAAGCTGCCCGTGTCAGAGGCTCCCTGGGTCTGTATTTTATGCCAGTGCTTCCCACTCTCAAGTTGTCATTTCAAGTTTATTTTACGCCCAGAACTTGTGTATTCAGGGGGTTCCTGTGGGGCCCATGTACTGCCATTATTACTTGCAGCCTTAGGCCCCTGTTGCAATACTCTGACATAAACTGCAGTCAATGTTGTGCTTTTATTTACCAAGAAACAGTACCGTTTCTTTTAATTGGGCTCTTCCTTAGCTTAGTCCAGCCTAGGTCCAGGACGGTCCAGTCACCTTGACCAGTCAGATTTCAGTATCCCCAAGAGTGCACTAGAGGAACATGCCCTGTTCCATTTGAGAAGTGAACTCCTGTGGCCAACTCCAGCGTCTTTTCCTTCGGGGACTCATTCCACAATACTACGGGCTCCCCATGCACATACCCCCCAAATTTGTGCCTACTGTGCACCTGTCTTGATCCACCCTCACTACAGTTGTCCACCAAAGCTCTCATCAAGATCCTGGTCAAAGCCCCTGACCGACACTTATCAGTGAATGTCTCCTAGGCTCCCTACCTCAGTGTATAGATGACTCGGGGTGGGGGGACATGGGGAGGCACATGTCCCCCAAGTTTTTCAGAATCCCTATGGAATCCCTACAGAACCTGCCCAGCCCTCACTCCTGCCCCCCACTATCGAAAGTTACCAATCACCTGTGCCTCAGTGAACACAGTGACTTGTTTCCCCAGCCACACTTACAGGACAGTCTTCAATGAGAGTTTTGCCATTGACTTCAATGGGTGGAGGATGTACCCTCACAGTGGCCCTTTTCACACAGACATGCCACCACTGATAAAGTGGGTGTTACATTTTATTATACATGNCACTGATAAAATGGGTGTTACATTTTATTATACATGTTGCAGGGCTGCAGGTGTGCTCTATGGGTGTCCTGCAGCATGTATAATAAAATGTAACACCCATTTTATCAGTGTTAGCGTGTCTGTGTGAAAAGGGCCAGTATGGATTTTCCTTACCTTTTCTCCATTCCTTAAATGGTGGTTAGGGTTCTTGCTACTTCAGGCATGAGATCTGGAACCAGTTTTACACATAAGTGGTCAGCTTTGTAGAGAAAGTAAGGTTGTCATGTTGGTCCCAAATATAGGCAATAGAGACAAAGTAGTCCAGTGATATCTTTTATTGGACCAGCTCCACAAGAAGCAACACCACTGAACCCAGATTATGTACAGAAAGCATGGGAGAGGGGAATTGTCAGATACCAAGCACTGCAGGAGAAGCAGCTTTATGCAATAGGCATATAGAAAGATATTCCTGTTCCACAAAAGGGCAGTTTACAACAATCTAGCCTCTCTATAAAGATGGGTTTTAAATTATCAGAGAGGAAAGAGCAAGTCATGGCCCTTGATTTACACAACTTCTTTTCAGCTGAATGCTAGGAAAACTTGCACTACTCCTCCTGCCAATAAATAAATACTATATTTTCTCGTATACTCCAGGTGTCAAACGAGACAGAGAAGACATGTCAAATGTCAACAAATGCTGACTCTTGTGGCAGACCCTACAAATGGTCAAAGCGTAAATCGATTACTACAGATGGTTAGTAAAATGATGCTGGTATGAAAAACAGTTACATGAACTAGGAAGTTATTTATGGCTTCCTCTCCTCCTAATATTCCCTTTATTTCCCAGTGGCCTGCAGCGTGGATTTTAATAGGCCTTATTCAATACATGTTTTTGACCTTTCAGTCTGAAAGCATGTGCCCAATGAATATCTAAGCCACTAGTTCCCAAGCTTTTCATTTGTGTGACCGCATTTTGAGACGTAATATAATTCTGCAACTCTAGACAACAACGAAGACATTCAAAAACTGTAGACTCTCAGGGCCCAAAGCTAAATCCCATTCACCCTGTGCACAAGGTGTGCACAATCTGCGTGCAACGTGCACACAATGCACATGTGCAGAAATATTTGTGACTTCCAGGAAGGATCCTAGCCTTTGGCTGCTGCTTCAGGAGTTGGAGCTACTCACAGTGGATGGCTCTAGTCTCCACATTACAATAGCCATGGGGAAATCAACCCCTTAGTAGTCACTACAATGTCATCTCATGGTAGAACAGGATGAACACATTCATGCTGTTCTGTGTTTATGCTGACACCCTATGGACTCCGACCAAGGCCGTTTTTACAGACGCGCCCCTCTCCCCTCGCTGGGTGTGCAGCAGGGTGTTAGACGTGTGAGGGTGTCTGTGGAAATGGTGCAGCGGTGGGAGGGTGGGATGAGTGCTCGATTGGTGTTCATCTATGCGAACACCATGGGTGATGGGTGGAGGCGTGTGCACGCTCCCAACACACACCCATCTCCCCCCCCCACGGGGCCACCCAGAACAAAGGAGGAGGCTCCGTGGGTGGAGATGGGTGTGTCTCTGGGAAAGGACACCCACCCACCTCCACCCACCACGGCAGAACACCCATTGCCCCACCCACCTCTGTCCGTGTAAAAAGGACTCAACGAGGGGGTGAGGGCCGTCGGGTGGCAGTATATAGAGATGAGGCCCCCAAAACTCCACTGGCAACACTGACAAAGCAAAGTTCGCCACTGTACGTTAAAGCTACCTGCTGGTGAAAATGACAAGACAAAGCTCCCCGCTACAAGGCAAATTCCTCCCCTGAAGTGAAAAGAGACTCAGCAAATTCCCTCCCTGATGCTCTGAGGGATGTGCCTTCCGACCTTGATGGCCGAACACTCGATGACCTCGTAGCACTCTGGAACATCTTGCTGACTGTGTCAGGGTGCGCGCGCTTTGGCGGCGCGCCTGGCGTCTCCCAGCACGGAGCCATGGACGGCAC
>QEPC01010227.1:3222963-3236741 GCA_003113815.1 Sphenodon punctatus
TTTTTTTTACATTGCAGCCATTTAAAAATGGCTGCAATGTAAAAAAACCGGTACACCGAAATCCGGTACCGGGTCCGGATTACCGGGTCGAATCCGGTAATGCCGGTACGCCCGATACCGGCATTATCGGATACCGGTAGATCCGGAATTCCCACCCCTAATATTCACTACTGCTTCGATGCCGCATTTGAGACAGGGAGTGTACCTGAGGCTATGAATGCCCTGCACTGTCCTGTTTTGTGGGATCAGTTTGAGCTGATATTTGCCCCCGATGCGGTAGAGATGCTGGGGGCTATGCAGGCCACAACATGTGAACTTGATCCATGTCCATCCTGGTTGGTTAAGGCCAGCTGGGAGACAGGAGTGTTGCTGGCTTGGGTGGTCAGTGCCTCACTGGTGGAGGGCAGGGTCATCGAGTGCCTGAAGGAGGCTGTGGTACGGCCCTTGCTCAAGAAGCCATCTCTTGACGTTGATGCCCTGGCCAGCTGTTGACCTGTCTCTAACCTTCCCTTCTTAGGGAAGTTTATTGAACGGACAGTGGCCAAGCAGGTTGTAGCTAGGAAATTTAGGTCTGAAAAATTCTGAAAAGTAGGCCCGTTTCAGACTTTGAGTTGCTAAAAGACAGGTCAGTTTAAAATTGTCTGTTTTTGGTTCTGTGCTGAAAGATGTTTATTAAACATGTTCTTTCTTTCTTATCTATTTGTTGGCTGTATGCCAAAACCCTGTTTTCTTGGTTCCTATGTTAAAATCTATCAATGCTTTTTATCTATTCACTTTTAGGATATATGTATGTGGGGTTTTGAACCCCAAATAGTGTGTGTTTTGTTAAGTGGGTAATGGTATGGTAAAAAAAGCCATAGCCTTTAAAACAGGTGACATATTTTAGACATATAGTTTGCTGTGTTTGCTTAAAGCAATATTGGATCAAATGGAGTGCCCAGGAAGTGCCCAGCTGAGAGAGAGGGATAGAGTCTACTTATGTCTAAGATTTACTTTTCCATCCTAACTATGGATAAAATCCATCACAGATTTAGTGTTCATGTTTCAGAATAGGCCATGGAATCCATTTTCCTTTCTATTCCTTTCCTTTCTTGTGATCTATGGCATTCTGTATAACTGGCAGTAAACACTGGCTATCTTGTTATGGTTACGTAAAGACCTTGTTCCAGCTAGGTTGTTTTGATGACATTAGGAGGTTTGGAATTCAGTAAACAATACAGTTGTTAGAAGATGTTAATTAGAAGTTAATTCTAATTCTAATATCACAATGGAGTCCCCTAGCGGTATGTCACAGCATAAACACTGGTTTTCTAAAATGACTTTGTTCACCTGTTTGAATATAATATGTACTTGCTGTTTAATAAACTTACTTGACATTTGATTATAATTTGTTGGAATTGACTTGCTTATGTTAGTTTCTTCATTTTCAGCATTGGCTTTTGATTTGTTCACCATCTATTGACATTGTATTTTAACTTCTGTTAACTGTTAATAATGTAACTTTGAATTGTCTACATTTTAACTGTAATGGGTTTCCATTGATATTAGGTGGGAGTATCAAAATAAGCAATAGCAGTCTTTAAGTTGGGGTCTGGTTTTATTGGGGAGACAAGGACTATAGGGATTTAATTTGGCCTAGAAAGCAGTTTGCTTTTTAGTCTGACTTTCAGGATAGTGGGCACAAAGGAAGTTGAAGAGACACTGATAACATGTTTGTTTGGGACCCAAGGTCTTTTTGTAAGTTGGGTCAAAACAGTTACATTACTCATAACATGTTTTCAGTTTATAATTAGGCAGTAATATTGATAGTAGAGAAACACCGCCACCCTGCGAAAAAAGGTGTTTTATTGTTTCAATCATATCTTAATCCTGAAATAGGTTTAATTTTTAAGCTAAATAAGGAAGACTATAGACATTGAGAGTGATGTATTTAATTAGCAAACTAAAGTTTATTTCAACCTAAAATTTGGCTTCAAATTATACCTAAATACCCCCTTCAGATAAATAAGTAATTTTTCTTTTGAATTGTGTCTTAATGGCTCAGAATCTTATAAATCAATGTTGCTCTAAAACTTCCTTTTTAAATTAGGTAGAACCAAGGCAGATCTAACCTCTGTTTTTCAACAACTTCCTGAAAAAAATCCATATATGAAATTATGTAAAATTAATAGAATTTAATAAAACGTCAGTGATAATAGACTCCATTGGGTTTCATAGAGCTCCAGTGAAACCGAAATACTATTAAAGTGGAACAAAGATCAAGACCAGTAAAAGGTTACCATGGTCTTGGTTCACAGAAGTAAGGAGGGATAAAGTCAAAATAATCAAGAAGAGTGGAGACATGAAAACCAAACACATCTTTCTCTAGCGTTATCAGTTGGCAAGAAACAAACTTCATTTTTATTGGAAGACCCATGACCTCCTGAACACTGATTGGAGGAACACATGGCAGCCATATTGAAAGACTCTCAGAAATCCTATAAAACTGGCAAGATATTGTTGACAAGAAGGGAAGATCTTGCTTGCTATGGAGACTTAGTTTTTTTCTTTGCTTTACTTTTAGGGTCTTTTTCCTATGTCTTTTTTTATGTTTTTCTTTTCCATTTTAAAATTATTTTTAAGCCTCTTAAACTTTTACTTTTCTCATTTATTTTATTTATTTTCCCATTTTCGCTATTTTCAAGCCATTTTTGAAATTTCTCTTTTCTTTTGTTTTCCTTATTCTTTTAAAAGTTATTTTTGCCCGAGAAAAGGGCAATTCCTACTTTTCCCTAATTTTTGTCCCGAAGCACTGTATTGGTCTCAGATGGGATTTTTTCCTTTCAATATTTTTTTGTTACTCAGCCTTGTGGGCAGAGTTCCCCCAAGTGCTTCATTGTCTTTTCCCTCCCTTTTTTGAGCTTTCATGGTTCTTGCCTGCTGAGGGGCCATTCCTCAACCTCTGGACAAATGGTGTTTTATATTTTTCTTTATCTTTTCTATCTTTTATTTTACTATTTTTACTTTAAGTCTCCAGCATAGCAGCAAGTTAACATCTTATCTTCCTCAGCAGGACACCACAGACCCTGAGCAACTTTTATGGGACATGCGATATCTGTTTGGGAAGATATTATCTCCAAGAATATGTATTTTGAAATCAATAACCTTTTTTGCGTGCTTCCGTAGTGCTTTTATAGTAGTGTGTAAGCCACTTTGGTAGGGCAATAAATTGTAGTATTTTAGTCATAATAATTGTCTATTGTGACTTTTTGGTGAGGAAACTTAAGCTTTTATACAGGGATCCCTGACCCCATGGTGGAGCTAATTCCTAGGAGAATCTCAGGGTAACAAGCTCCAGGGGCATCTGGACCAGATCAGTTTCCTGGATCCTTCACAGTCAGGATTTCATCCGGGTCATGGTACAGAGACCGCACTTGTGGCTTTGGTCAATGATCTGCGCCAAGAGATGGATCGAGGTAGGTCCACTCTCTTGATTTTGTTAGATCTTTAAGTGGTGTTTGATATGGTGGAACACGAATGGTTGGCGACACATCTGTGGGACTGTGCCAGGGTGGGGTGAGACTGTTCTTGGATGGTTCCACTCATTCCTGGCCAGTAGAACTCAGAGTGTGGTCCTGGGGGAGTGTTCATCTTCCCTCCAAGATCTCACATGTGGAGTCCCGCAGGGTTCTATTCTGTCCCCTCTCCTGTTCAACATATATATGCAGCCATTGGGTGAGATCATGAGAGGATTTGGAGTGGGGCATCATCAATACGCTGATGACACCCAGGGTATTTTCAGATGTTACGAGACCACGCTCAATCACAGTCAATACTCTGTGGTGGGGAATGGTCTCGTAACATCTGTTGGGGAACCGGAAGTTCCCCCCCCGATGTTACCACGGTCAATCGCGGTGGGGAATCACATTCACCACGCAATCGGCGGAACCGGCGGGGCCGGTGCCAATCGTGTGGTGAATGTGATTCCCCACCGCGATGAAGGGGCCTGTCTCATCTGGACGGAAACCATGGCCCAGAATCCCCGGTGGGATTCCGGGCTGTGGTCAATTTGGGCTGGTGCTGCGGCCGCATTGGCCACGGCGCCCACCCGTCTCCCCAAAGGGCAGGCGGTGGGGGAGGGCAGGGCCGTGTGGCCGCACGTTGCACCGCGCAGCCCCACCCCCTCCCCGATTCCCCGCCAGGATCAGCTGGCACATCTGTTGGACGTGACGGGCTGATTCCGGCGGGGAATCTGAAGAGTGATTCTGGGACGGGGCGAATGCCGTTCCATCTCGTCTGAAATCACCCCCAGCTATACCTCTCGTTTCATCCGACCCAGACCCTGCAGTCTCAGTGCCTGGCTGCAGTGGGCAATTGGATGAGGACAAGTCACCTCAAGCTGAATCACGACAAGATGGATGTGATGCTGGTGGGTAAGGCTGCATGTGTGGAGGCCCCTATCATTGATGGGGTGCATCCAACTCTAGTCCCTCAAGTTTGAAGTCTGGGGGTTCTCCTCAACTCGCAGCTCTGCCTGGATGTCCAGGTGGCAGCTGTAGCAAGGAGTGTCTTTAATAAGTTACATCTGGTCCATCGTCTTTGACCGTATATCTCAGGCCCCGACCTTGGCACCATCATCCATGCATTTATCACCTCACGGCTTGACTACTGCAACATGCTCTATGTGGGGTTAGCCTTGATAACAATCCAGAGACTTCAGCTGGTGCAGAATGCGGACGCTTGCCTCCTGTCGGGGATGGGCCACTGGGAGCATATTACATCTGTGCTCCGCTCTCTTCACTGGCTGCCTATAGTTTTCAGAGTTTGCTTTAAGGTGTTGGGTTTAACCTTTAAGGCCCTACACTGCTTGGGCCCTGTCTATCTGCGGGAATGCCTCACTCCCCATGTTCTCGATCGGCCCTTGCGGTCTCACAGGGGCACCCTGCTAGAGGTCCCCTGAGTTTCCGGGGGGGGGGCACATTTGAAAGGGCATTCTTGGTGGCTGTACCGTGACTCTGGATCTCCCTCCCAGCAGAGATCCAACTCTCCCAGGACCACTCTATGTTTCATAGTCAATGTAAGACCTGGCTTTTTTGCCAGGCATTTGGTGATGGGGGTGGGGGAGGGATTAAGTTGGTTTTAATCTGAGTTTTTAGTGCTGTTTTTACTTTTGTATTTTGATCATTTTGCTGGATGTACACTGCCCCGAGTCGCTGTATAGCAAGTAGGGTGGTATAGACGCATTGAAAATAAAATGAATAAATAAATAAAGCTGACTCAGCAAAGCCCCGTTGGGTAGCAGTGAGCAGACACTCATTGCATGATGTGGTTTTGCCTGCTCTGTGGCTCTCCTGAGGAGTTCCCTGCATTCCTTCAAGGAGGCAAATGCCCCCAAACCTGTGTTCCCTCCATGGGTTGCTCCAGGGTTTGCTTGAACAAATATAACCTGTGTCCCTGTGTTAGGCAGCTGGAACAATGGCAAGCGTTACCAGTAGAGATACCCAGCGACAATGACAACTGTGCCTTTACAGCAAATTTCAGAAGGTTTAGAAAGCAAAGAGTCAGAGACCTTTATCATATCAGGATCTTGTGCTTTTCTGTTTAATTCTTGCTGCAGGCTTCCTACCAATGGCTGAAAGATTAGTCGAAGTCGGCTGCCGCAGCAATGGTTTTGTTGACCTCTATCAGAGAACAGGAAGCAGGACCATCACTTTGGATTGACCTCAGCTTGTAAAATGGAGAGGATTATTGTCTGTCTACCATTCACATTGTAGAGAAATGAACTTTTAATTGAGGGGAGCTGGAAGTCTGAACTAGCTGAGCCAAGAGCCCTTACCCTATACAACTAGCCTTTTAGCAGAAATTTCCTCTAATGCCAAATCACTGCTGGCACTTAACATGTGGTTTCTTGGAGCTTTAAAGGTTAGAACACAGGGGTGCAGGAAAAGCAATGTAGGTGCTTCCTTTTGGTATGGAGAACATTACCTTCTTCTCTGCAAGGCAAATAGGATTTCTTAGCTGAGCTCTGCTCATAATTAATTAGACCACAAGGCCTTGGAAGAGGGCAAAGGTTCTTGCAGTACCTTTGAGTCCTTGTAAATTATAGGTCAAAATCCCTTGGAAGTATGTTTGAGGCATCATCTCCAGGTTCAGCTCTCATTCCACCAAGTTATCTATAGGCACATTTAGAATTTGAGGGGCAGGGGAGAAGAGAGGTAAGTGGCAGGGCCATATCAGGGCAGGGAGAAGAGGCTCTTCCACATCCTTTTCTGACATGGCCCAGTCCCTGAGGAGCATCTCAATGACAGGACACTTGGAAGGGAGCATGGCCACATTGGATAGGGGCAGGAACATCCCTTGGCCCCACCTCCTTTCTGTGTAACCCCACCCCTTTCTGGGTCAATACTGCTGGGCAGGTGGAAATTTCATTTGGAAGTGAAACTTTCTAAGAATTAAAAGTTGTAACGATGCTGTAGTACTAACACCAAACATAGTCAGGTTCGGTGCTATGGTTCTGATCAGAGGTGTCTACTGCAGATCATGAAATAATGTTTCTTCATGCAGGGGCTTCTGAAAAAATGGACAATTTCCATTTTCATTTCAGTATCCAGTTCTCATGATTGCAGAGAAAAAATTGAAAGAGTGACCATGATGATGTGAAGCTTCAGAACGAGGAAGCTGAGAATACGACCAATTTACTACTTTTTAAAACGTTGCCATTTTTAGGGACCTGGTTTATCATTTCTTAGCACTTTGGGTTGGCAATACCAGAGCTCTTGCCCACCCAACTATTTGGGAGCCACCTCTCCCATAGCTGGGTCTGCTCTCCTTCTTGCCCTGGTGCTGGGGCCAGTGATCTCTGAAAGCAGCAGCTTTGGTCAAAAGAGATAATTCCCACCAAGTCCCTTGTTCTGCCCCTTCCTTCTAGCAAGAAAACACCTGGACCAGCACAAGCGTGCTCGCTGATCCAAAGCTGCCAGGCACCTGCTTAGGATCCATGCAGAGTAATAGCAGGATCAGTGGAGTCGGGTCAAACCAGATCAGAAGGGCAATCCACAGATATAGTCGCAGACAAGCCCAAGGGTCAAGTCAGAGACCAGGACAAGCCAGGGCAACCACAAACCAATGGACAATCCAGAGAGCAAGGTTATGATTACCAACAAGGTTTGTAGCCAGGAGATCAATCCAGAGGGAAGAAGGTCTCAGAAGGAGGTTGGTAAAGCTGGGGTGAGGCAAGCAGGATCACAGGACCAGGACAACAGAGCCACTACTAGAACCAAACCTAAGTGTTGTACCACCACCCAGTTTCTTCTTCCTAATAGGTGGCTTTTATACAAGCAAAGGCCAATCAAAAAGTGAGAGGATGTGACCCAGACTGATGCAAAGTAGCCCATGGGGCAAAGAACCCAGCATTCAGCAGTAATGCTGCAGGAGCAACCACTGCACCAGAACCCCTGGGCATGCTGGACTGAATCCTGGTTCTTTACAAAAGCCTAATAAGTTCCATTAGCTGGTGTTGATGAGTAAAATGCATTAGTGATCAATCTAATAATATAAGTCGTCATCCCCCCCATTCTGATCCAGAAACTAGTAGCATGTTCATACATCCCTGAAATTGGGAAGATGCATTGGGGTAGAAAGAGGGCTTTTATAGAGCCAGTTGCAAAATAAAAGGGCCAAAGTTACCATATCACTACACCACCACATACTATTGATGACTTTTGAAATGCATATGTGATGATTGGCAATATGAAATCCAGGACTTGGCTGGGAGCCCCGAGATGCTGTAAGATTAACTTCAGCATCACCACAATAAATAGTTCTGCATTTTCATGTTATTTAGGTCTTGGCATGTCAGAGTCAACCCTTGTGCATGTCTACACTTGTTTAACTCAGCTACCACCTTCATCCACCTGGGAAAGATTAGAGTCCCATAACCATCTATGGCAGGGGTGGGGAACCTTTTCCCTCCCAGGGGCCACTTTGAAAGCTTGCACAAGCTCCGAGGGCCACATAGACGTTGGGGCGGGGGTGCTTAAGAGATGCGCTCAAGGAAAAGAGGGCCCAAATCATGGATTTGTGCCATGGAACCTGTCCCCTATCCTTGTTTACATTACCTCATCTCTGCCCCCTTCCCTTGAGCTCAGTTTTTCAGTGATTGGAGGCAAGAACTGGATCCAGGGGCCAGATCCAGGAAGTGGGAAGGGTCCACATAAAAACTTGCTGCAGGCTGCATTTGGCCCCCGGGCCTGAGGTTCCCCACCGCTGATCTATGGAGTAAAAACTACACTGCTTCAGCAATCCCAGCTCCTAATGGGCAAATGTAACAAGAAAAAATATTTGCAAACATACTTACAAATGAAGCCTTCCAGCTTGCTTACCAGGCATTCACCGATCCCTGTTGTTAATTTCTTACCCATCGTTATTTGGACAGGTGAGGTTTTACTGGAGTGAACAGAGAGCCAGTGCTGCTGCGCTGATAAACATACAGACCTGGGAGACCAGACTTCTAATTCTGTCTGTGCCATGAACTCACTTAGGGTGAAAACAGACATAACGCATAACTCCACTTTAACATTTCTTATGCATGTTTCAGGGATGTATTGGTGCCTTTTGCAGCCCTGAAACATGCATAAGAAATGTTAAGGCAGTGTTAAAGTTGAGTTAGTGTTATGTCTGTTTTCACCCATAGTGGCCTTGGGCAAGTCATCATCTCTCAGTTTCAGTTCCCTTTCTGTAAAATGGGAATAATAATGACCTGCCACACAGGGTTGTGAGTGTGAACAAGATAAGGACAATAAAGGATTTTGCACACTGAAAGTGCTATATAAACAATAAATTTGCAAAAGATCTGTCATGAATGTCTATACTTCCCTGACCCTCATGAATGTACCATTTGAATGCCTTCTAATCAAGTAACATGACTAATATCTGTGGTTTATTTTCTCTCACAACCTTTTACCTGGGGGAGATGGTGCGTTACAGGGTTTGGAATAGGAGGTGGGCCAAGAGAAGTCTGCATGCAGCAAAGGTGTGTTAACAAAAAGAAACCAGTGGAGCGCACAGTGATGAGGTTTGTGGGGGCTCTCGGTTCTTGTGGGAGAGTGTTATGAAGTCTTAGGCTCAGGAGCTGCTTTAAGAATTTTTTGGCACTAAGGCAGCCCTCTACTGCTGAAGTTCAGTGAAACAGAGCTGGCAAGAGGGGAACAGGGAATTCCCTGGGATGGGGCTCTGTGGGGCAGGGAGTAAAAAGCCCCAGCCTGCACTGAATTGCGTGGTAAAATTGTCCATGTTCCCTTTCCCCATGTAAGTTTCACTAAGCCGCAGCAGTGCTCGGAAGCCGCAAGAGCACCCCACAGCGCAAGGCAGCCAGCTCAGGACTTCCACTGTGGGCCAGGGTAGAAAGCTGCTGTGCTTAGGCTGATTGCTACAAGGGCTCCATCTCACATCCAGATATGGGTTAGCCTTACAGTGGGATCCTCTGCCAGAGCAGCATGTGCTAGCAGTTAATGCAGATATGAACCTCATCACTGCAATGGATTGGTGCCCATGCCCAAGACAGATGACCATCGTGCCCTTGTATAGAAAATATTGCCACTCAACCTTAAGGACTGTGAGGACAAATAATGTCTTTATAATTAATGGATAATAGGCACTGATCCACATGCACTGCATTTTCCCCATTGGCAGCAATGGAGAAAATGAAGTGAACACAGGTCCCTGATATTAGGTCTGTCTCCCAAGAATGAATTAGTACTGCTGCGTTTGGTGTGAATATCTGCACTTTTTCAAAAACTAGTCTTGGCTTCTAGAGGGTCAGGTAAATGGGCCTGTAGTAGGGAGCAGTCCTGTGGGGCTGCTGCCCCTTTAAGAAGGGGGCTGTGTGGGCCAGTCAGAGGGCTGAGCGCACACAGGGGTGTGGCAGAGCCAGCCCCAGAGCTGGGGATCAGCCTGTGGGGAGCACAGGCTGAGAAACCTGTGACAGAGTGGGCAGGTTACTGGCTCTTTAAAGCTGAGGAGTAGAAGCCTGGCCACGCCCACTCTGCCTGTATATAAGGAGAGCAAGGCAGTGAGGAGAAGAGTCTCTGCCAGGGAGCTGAAGAAGCAACATCTCCATGAGAAAGCCTTTCTGCATCATGCTCTCCAGGGTGCTGAAGACTGGAGAACCAGAGGGACCCAGACAAGTGGGAGCGGCTATGCCCAAGAGAGAGCCTCTTGCCTGCGGAAGGCTTGGCCAGAGCCTGGGGGTTTAAGGCCTGGCTGGAGGGACTTTGGGGGGTTGAGGTTGTGTTGCTCCTGAATCTGCAGAGATGGACCTGGGCCTGCAGGGTGGAGGCAATTGAGCTGGCAGCCCCAGGTAGAGGACACAGGTTGTGTCCAATAAAGAACTGTGCATTAATACCCTCTGGACTGTGTGGTGTCCTGAGAGCGTATCCCCTTCTTGGAAGAGGGGGATTCAGCTGAGGCTCAAGGCTGAAATGGCGTAGCAGGAGGTGAGCTAATTCCCTAGCGTGTGGCCCTAGTGCCCCATGTGGCCCTGGGGGACCCCCCTGTTACAGGGCCTGTCATAGCAAATGAGTTACTTTCTCAAGGTTTATCTATTTCAGCATAGAGAGTTGTCCTCTGCATCTTTTTCACCATGCCCTCCTATCAATATAGTAAGTTGATAATAATAAATAAATAATAATTATTATTTTTATATAGCACCCCCCTGCCATGGCACTCAGAGCACTTTGCATACAACAATTTAACACAACTCTGAATCCTCACAACAAACCTGTGAGGTAGTCAAAGCAGGAAGAAGCCTTCTAGTGCTGGGCAAACACAAGTTCGAGTAAAGAGACATGCAGGCTGCTTCTACACGAACAGAATTCCGACTCGACATCCTGGAATTGTCAATCTGGGATAACTGTCTACAGGATCATTAATTTTACAGAATAAAGCACTATTCTGCAATGGCAGTGTATGCTTATATCCGTATAAGAGACACAAGGAGGACCGCATCAATCCCATAGTGCAACACAGCTGAATTTCAGTGCCTTGGGGAACTCTGACTGAGACTAAGTAAATTTCCAGAGGGGATTCTGTATTTTTGAGGAAAGCAGAGACAAACTGGGCAGTTCCAAAGGGAACTTGAGTCTGCTACACAGACTCTATAGTTGAATTTCAGCACCTTCTTCTGCTGATTTCTGGGAACACAACAGATTGGTGGGGATGCCAGCGCCCTTGGAGATAGTGGACATGTCGTCTGAACCCGCCATTTCCAGCTGCCCCCCTGCCTGATCCTTGGGCAATCGGAGGGTTTGGTGAGAGATCCCAAAGAGAGGGGCAGTAGTCTCTGGTCCTGGGTACTTGTCCTGGCTGTTGTGTGGGCAGCTGTGAGCCCCTCTCCTCCCAACCTCCTTGCTGTGCTTTTGTCACTTGCTGGCATGGGTTCCTGGAGTGGGTGTGATGGATTTCCTCCGCTGCAGTGTCAGAGTGAATTAGGAGGCAGCATAAATAGCGTTTTCTCACAGCCTTCTCGGTCGTAAATTCCTACCTGTGAAATTTTACCACCAGAGACTTCAGAATACCATCAAGGTGTTGGGTAGAGGGGAGGTAAACTCTACCCACTATTGTCTATAGCGGGGGGAAGAGGGGCTTCATTCCAGGATAAGCGTCTACAAGAACACTATCCTGGTATTACTTTAGCCTGGACTACATAAAACCTGGAAAATAAGGTTTTATCATTCCAGAATTAAACCAGTAATTGCCAGGATTTATTAATACCAGGATATCTATTCACACGAACACTTAATCCCAATATTAGGGCATTGATTCCAGAAGAATGCATGTTTAGAAACAGCTGCAGATCCCTTACTGAGTTAGAACCTTCCCTTATGGTTCCTTCTTTCTATTTTTTATGTTCTTCAGGACTCTGGGTCACTCAGTCTGTCAGGTTTGCAGGATCAGGGCCCTGGTACTTACAGAGACAGAACCAATTGGGCAACAGCCCAAGGGGTTGTCACTAGGCTAGTGGTCCATGCCCAGACCAGGGTTTGAAGGCCAGGAGGTCAATCCACAGAGAGCAAGGTTGACTCTAGGCACAAGCAAAAATGTTTGCTGAGCAGCGGCTCCAGTGAAGGCAGGGAAAACAGGAAGACTGAAGCTGAGCTGGAGTGCTGAGAATGGTGTCTGGCTGCATCAATCTGATAGGACAGATTGCTCAGGCAAGGGAAGGGTGACAGGAAGAGGAAATAAATGCAAGGGAAGGGCCAATGAGCAGCAGCTTCCTGCCCACCTGATCCCCTCCAGCTGTGACAGGCTCTGGCTGGATTGCACCTCATCGGATATATACAGTTCCTTGGTATGATCTCAGGTTGTGGTGGCGCAGTTGGTAAGGTGCTAACTCAGTCGTCTTGTGGGGCCTGGGCTCTAGATCCCTGGCATTTGACAGAGGCCACTTGCACACAAGATAATTGCTGCAAGCCCAAATCATGGTGATGGTGGTGGGGTGTCACATGAAACCTCGCTCGTGTGTAGGGGTTTTTTTGTTTTTTTTTTACATCTTTAGCCCATATCTGCCATGATTTCAGTGACCGGAGACAGAGCTGGATTTTCAGCCCTGTCTCCTGCCACTAAAATCACAGCAGAAATGGGCTAAAGACTTCAAAAATCCTGCGCTGAGTGGGACTTCGCGTGATCCCCCTGCCGTGATTTTGGCTTGCAGCAGTTCCCCCTCCTCCTGGCTCATGTGCAAGCGGCCAGAGTCTCAAGGGGAAGCCCTATCTGCGATTACAGCCCGCTCACCAGAGCAGGGTGCAGGTGGTCAGCAGTGGAGGTAGTCGAAAGAATCCCAGCAAAGCCTGAAGGAGGGCTTAAAAACTAGCTGCTTGGCACAGTAGTGGATAAGTTATATAATGTAGTTGCTGGGCAGATGTTAAAGCAGTTTGAACAGTTTGGTATGGGAGAGAGGTCAAGCACAAAATGACTGGCGCACAGCAATTACAGAAAGGGCCTCGGCTAGCAAGCTGCTTGAAACCAGACAGAACTGGTTTGACTTGGATAGTAACTGTGTGAGCAAAGGCAGGGAGGCCAGAAGCCTGAGGAGAACTGGTGTCTGTGGTATAAGAGTTGCTCTAGCAGGGTGGACTGGCAGTGTACTCATCAAGGAGAAAGACCAACAGATACATAGGACCCCCGTTCCTCTGCCTAGCAGTGGTGGGTACACACTTGTGTTGCTGTCACTGGTATACTTGCTCTGTATGTTTGTATCTGGAAGTTTGTGTGCTGCCACCAACAAATGGATTTGGATAATAAAACTCAGGACTGCCCAGTTATCTTTCATAGGCTCATACCTACTGGTGCAAACCATCGACCTTGGCTTTTAAAGCCAAGGTAGACAGAGTTGGGAATGAGGTGGCCAGAGATCAGACCCAGTTAAATGTCAGTAAATCATAGTCAAGTCAATAACTATGGTGCTTCGCGCTCTGCACTGGCTGCCTATAGTGTACCGAGCCAGAGTCAAGGTGTTAGTGTTGATTTACAAAGCCCTGCATGGTCTTGGCTCCTCATATCTCGGGGACCGCCTCGCCCTCTGTGCCTCAGAGCGATCCCTTCGGTCCACCGGGGGTGCCTTTCTGGAGGTCCCCCGCATAAGACGGGAGGCCACAATGGAGAGGGCGTTCTCGGTGGCCGGGCCGCAGTTGTTGAACTCCCTCCCGGAGGAGGCTCGCCTGGCCCCGGTCCTGTTGGCCTTTCGACGTATCTGTAAGACTCGGCTGTTCGCCCAGGCCTTTGGAGGAGAGGGTGGGGGGGTG
>QEPC01010227.1:3254375-3275903 GCA_003113815.1 Sphenodon punctatus
CTGTTCTGTGTTTGTCTTCTGTATCTTATAACCTTGCTACTTCCCTCTCCTCTGGGCTCTGGCTCCCTTGCCCCTGTGGCTCTCCATTGCCTCGCCTCTGGCTGCCTTGCCCCTGTGGCTCCCTGTTCCCTTGCTGCCCTTGGCCCCCCCACTCCTTGCTTCTGGTCCCCCATCTCTGGCTCCTGCTTCCAGCTCCCTGTTCCTTGCCCTTGATCCCTCATTTCCTGCCTCTGGTTCTCTGTTCCCTGTCTCCGGTCCCCTACTCCCAGTTCCTGATCTACCCCTCCCCAATTCCCTGTCCCTCGGCCTTGATTATGAGCCGTATGCTTTCTTAGGCCAGCCTGTCTGGCTCTTATGCTGAGCACTTCGTCTCTTTGGTATCAGAGAGCAGCTGAGGAGTTCACTTGTAACCCCCTTGCCTCCTTCCCTCCCTTTTCCCCGCCTACCTACCCTTTCCTCCTCCCTCTCCTAGCCCTTGGCCCTGCCTCCCTACCTTCCCCTCTGTCCTCTCCCTAGGCTCCGATCCCGGAGCTTGCCAGTCTTCCTCTTCCTCTCCCTAGGTTCCGACTCCGGAGTCTGACACTACCTTCCCCCTGCTTGTGTGCTCGGCTCCCTGTGCTGGCCCCGCAGTGTGATGGGGCCGATTGCCCACCACAGGGCAGCGCAGGGATTGATCCGGGCAGCTCGTCTGGCTGCACTCAAGGTATATCCTACAGTATTTTAATGACATGCTGCCAAGTAATCATTAAAGCTCTGGAAGGTCTAGCTATTTTTAACTGCGTTGGTGTATTCTATATACCTTACAAATTCAAGTTATCTAGGTTCAGTATGCTGCTTATCCAGATCAAGAAGCAATACATTCCTGTAGGCCTGGGGAAAACAAATTAATTCAACTTATCCAAAAATGTAACTTACATAATTTCTACTTAAGTGGATTCCACTGTAACTCATGGAATCCACATATATTTCAAGTTGTCATTTAAAGATGACAAGACCTTGTGACATTCCCAACTTGACTGGGGTTTCCCAGAGCTTATGTACATTGGCTGGGATGGGTAGCAGTTTTACAAACCGTGGCTGTAACCCTGACAGCATGTTTAATGGTTGTCATGGGACATTTTAGAAGAACTGGTGAACTAACGGTGTAGGTATCAGAGAATTCAGTACACTAAGAGTTTATTAGCAAAGTAGTTTCATTAATATTTAAATTAAAATTAATTTAGTCTTTAAATTAATCTTTACATTTCATCTTTACATGACAAGATGGTTTCCAAGAAAAAGACCAAATAATAATAATTAATATCAAAGCAAAGATACTTTTATTTGGTACATCGTCTTAAGAAGGTCACTAATTATTGAACCCAAACGTTCAATTATAATAATAATTTCATTTTTATAGTACCTCCCCGTCCGCCCACTGCGCCAAATGGCACTTGGAGCACGTCACAACATAAAGTACGATAAAACAATATAAATCCATTTAAAATACAAATCCATTTTAAAACAATTTAGGGGAACACACGTTAAAGGGAACCAGCACTGATGTTAAAGGAACCTGGAGAACAAATAAGTCTTCAGTCACTCTGAAGGTAAGGAGGGAGGAAATGTGACAGACATCTGGAGAAAGCCAGCTACATACTGAGCAGTGCATCACAGCAAAAGCCTGATTACCTGCCGACTTAAAGTACGATGAGCCTGGAGCCAAGGCCTATATTGTTCAGGGTCCTAAAAACCAGCAGCGCAATCTTATCAATCCATCGTTCTACAGGCAGCCATTGCAGAGGATGCAGGGTGGGTGTTATGTGATCATGGCTGCCCGAACCAGTAAGCTGCTATGCTGCCGCATTCTGAACAAGCTGCAAGACCGCCTCTTCCCCTATGTCCTGTTGGACATATGTCTCTTCCTCTAAGATTGGCTGGAGATGCCCTCTTGTGAGTGCCAACTGCTTGTGAAGTTGTTACAACAAGNTGCATGGCCTGTTGGACTGCCGTCCTGCCCTGTCTGGCAAAGAGTCTGGTGACAGACAGAGCTACTGCTTGCACTGATCTCATGGCTCTGCGAACGTGTTCCTTCCAACGCCTTGAGTCGTGGAACAACATCCCCAAGTATCTAAAAGCCCTAACCTGTTGTATCTTGGTACCCCCTATGTGCCAGCTCTGTGTTTTGGTATGGGCCGAGAATACCAAGACCTTTGATTTTCCATAGTTTATAGTAAGTTTATTAGTCTGACAAAATGTCAGGAAGGTCTGCAATTGCCTAGTAAGACCCAACCTGGTCTGTGACAATAAGGCCACATCGTCGGCGTAGCATAAACAGTCAACCGCCCGGGTTGCCAATTTCAGGGGGAAATATTGCGGGGCTGCCATGATTGGTATTATATCATCAATGAAGAAGTTGAAAAGGGCCGGGGCAAGGACACACCCCTGCTGGACGCCCCTCGTAGTTGGGATCGCAGATGTTATATGGCCCTGAATGTCCATCTTTACCACCATAGCTGTGTTGGCGTGAAGGGAGCGGATCAGCGCTGGAAGTCGTCTATCGATTGAGGATTTCTCAAGCTTCCCCCGCAGGACGACTCGATCCACAGAATCAAAGGCCGCCCTGAGGTCCAAAATAGCCACGTAGAGGGTTCCATTCCGAGCCCTGTACTTGGCAGCCAGATATTGCAATATATGACAGCGGTCAATCGTAGATCGCCCACGCTGGAAGCCTGCTTGTTCTATTGAAAGTATTTTGTCCTGGTCCATCCAGGAAGTCAGTTTTACACGGACGCCATCCACGCACGAACACCCGGAAACACCCATCGGATGGGTGGGAAAGCGTCCGTGTAAATGTCCACGAGTGGGTGGGGGCGCGTGGATGACCCACCCGTCCACACCCATCGGTGCTGCTGTGCCGTCCATGTAAAAAAGACCTAAATATCAAACTAAAACACTGGGTCCAATGCCTTGTCTCAGATCAGATCAGATACCCAATTTGCAAGGATAAACAAACTTCATATCTATCCCCATAGTGGTCTGAAATGAATCACTAAATCCAAATTTGAGGCAAATATCAGATTGAAATCCATCCCCAAATATGCAGCTCAGCCCATATCTATGGTTACTACCTCCCTCTGGGCTTTCACCCAGAGCAAGCATGGTGACATTGGAGGGGTCAAAGAAGCAATGGGGCTCGCATGCCCCTCTCTTCGCATCATGACATCACCAAAAAGTCTAGTTCTGATGTTTCGCTTGCCTGAGGAGGGGCTCTGCATGGCCTAAAAGCATTTGCATATTCACGCCAACAACAGTTGGCTGAATTTAAGACCAACACAGTAACCCTCTCTTGACTAATAAACACCAACATATGGTGGAGTCTGCTTAGGTAAAATTTCTCCAGCCATGTAGAAAAACTTGACTTATCAGAAATTCTGTTTAAACTGAACATCAGTTTTGTCCATCTCCAGTCCCCTTCCCACCCCAAGAAGCACTGAGTCAGAGCAGCTAGCAGGGCAGAGGGTGTGTGTGTGTGTGTGTGTGTGTGTGTGTGNTTGATATCCTGTCCTGTGTTTATGTGGATGTGTTTCTCTGTTCCTTGAACCCTCTTCATAGTGTATTGTGTGTTCTGTTGTCATTTGTGCATTGGCTGGAAAGGCCCTGTTCTGTGTTTGTCTTCTGTATCTTATAACCTTGCTACTTCCCTCTCCTCTGGGCTCTGGCTCCCTTGCCCCTGTGGCTCTCCATTGCCTCGCCTCTGGCTGCCTTGCCCCTGTGGCTCCCTGTTCCCTTGCTGCCCTTGGCCCCCCCACTCCTTGCTTCTGGTCCCCCATCTCTGGCTCCTGCTTCCAGCTCCCTGTTCCTTGCCCTTGATCCCTCATTTCCTGCCTCTGGTTCTCTGTTCCCTGTCTCCGGTCCCCTACTCCCAGTTCCTGATCTACCCCTCCCCAATTCCCTGTCCCTCGGCCTTGATTATGAGCCGTATGCTTTCTTAGGCCAGCCTGTCTGGCTCTTATGCTGAGCACTTCGTCTCTTTGGTATCAGAGAGCAGCTGAGGAGTTCACTTGTAACCCCCTTGCCTCCTTCCCTCCCTTTTCCCCGCCTACCTACCCTTTCCTCCTCCCTCTCCTAGCCCTTGGCCCTGCCTCCCTACCTTCCCCTCTGTCCTCTCCCTAGGCTCCGATCCCGGAGCTTGCCAGTCTTCCTCTTCCTCTCCCTAGGTTCCGACTCCGGAGTCTGACACTACCTTCCCCCTGCTTGTGTGCTCGGCTCCCTGTGCTGGCCCCGCAGTGTGATGGGGCCGATTGCCCACCACAGGGCAGCGCAGGGATTGATCCGGGCAGCTCATCTGGCTGCACTCAAGGTATATCCTACAGTATTTTAATGACATGCTGCCAAGTAATCATTAAAGCACTGGAAGGTCTAGCTATTTTTAACTGCGTTGGTGTATTCTATATACCTTACAAATTCAAGTTATCTAGGTTCAGTATGCTGCTTATCCAGATCAAGAAGCAATACATTCCTGTAGGCCTGGGGAAAACAAATTAATTCAACTTATCCAAAAATGTAACTTACATAATTTCTACTTAAGTGGATTCCACTGTAACTCATGGAATCCACATATATTTCAAGTTGTCATTTAAAGATGACAAGACCTTGTGACATTCCCAACTTGACTGGGGTTTCCCAGAGCTTATGTACATTGGCTGGGATGGGTAGCAGTTTTACAAACCGTGGCTGTAACCCTGACAGCATGTTTAATGGTTGTCATGGGACATTTTAGAAGAACTGGTGAACTAACGGTGTAGGTATCAGAGAATTCAGTACACTAAGAGTTTATTAGCAAAGTAGTTTCATTAATATTAATATTTAAATTAAAATTAATTTAGTCTTTAAATTAATCTTTACATTTCATCTTTACATGACAAGATGGTTTCCAAGAAAAAGACCAAATAATAATAATTAATATCAAAGCAAAGATACTTTGATTTGGTACATCGTCTTAAGAAGGTCACTAATTATTGAACCCAAACGTTCAATTATAATAATAATTTCATTTTTATAGTACCTCCCCGTCCGCCCACTGCGCCAAATGGCACTTGGAGCACGTCACAACATAAAGTACGATAAAACAATATAAATCCATTTAAAATACAAATCCATTTTAAAACAATTTAGGGGAACACACGTTAAAGGGAACCAGCACTGATGTTAAAGGAACCTGGAGAACAAATAAGTCTTCAGTCACTCTGAAGGTAAGGAGGGAGGAAATGTGACAGACATCTGGAGAAAGCCAGCTACATACTGAGCAGTGCATCACAGCAAAAGCCTGATTACCTGCCGACTTAAAGTACGATGAGCCTGGAGCCAAGGCCTATATTGTTCAGGGTCCTAAAAACCAGCAGCGCAATCTTATCAATCCATCGTTCTACAGGCAGCCATTGCAGAGGATGCAGGGTGGGTGTTATGTGATCATGGCTGCCCGAACCAGTAAGCTGCTATGCTGCCGCATTCTGAACAAGCTGCAAGACCGCCTCTTCCCCTATGTCCTGTTGGACATATGTCTCTTCCTCTAAGATTGGCTGGAGATGCCCTCTTGTGAGTGCCAACTGCTTGTGAAGTTGTTACAACAAGGACGCGCAGGGAGGCATTCTCGGTGGCTGCCCCACAATTATGGAACTCCCTCCCCCTTGGAGGTCCACCTAAGCCTGAGCCTGTTTGTCTTTCAGAGATGCAAGACCTTTTTTGTTTGGCCAGGCATTTGGCAGGCAGGAATAAGGTTGGGAGGGATTGGGTAGAGCGGGTTTGGGGGATGAGGACTGATGGGTAGTAGGTAAGGATGAAGGATGGGGTGAATGGGTGGTTGGGATGATGGGGTTCTAAGAGATTTTAATGAGTTTTATTGTATTTTATATTTTTAATGTAAGCCACCCTGAGTCTATGGAGGAGAGTGGGGTAAAAATGTGAAGAATGAATGAATGAATTAATTAATTAATTAATTAAATGAAGCACCGCTGGAAGTCCATAGAAGAGGGAATTACAATAATCAAGCTTCCTGATCACCACTGCACCTTGTCACTGCAGCAGGATCATCCTGGGATAAATGAAGGTCTAACTTACGCAAGAGAGCTACTGTTCTTCTTTATGTACTTGGGATGTTTGGAGGGGTGCAATATTTCTCAAATCAATGTCAACAGGTACACACACATACACACTTCACAACTGTACACCTGTCAGCCTCCCCGACATATAAAAATAAGCCTCCTCAGTCTGCACTCATCCCTTTAGCCCCATCAAACTCTCTCACACACTAGTTTTGTGTGTGTGCTTTTCCCCCCCACCCTACAGTCTGACTTCGCCCTGGTCTGTCCTGGAAAACATACTGCTCCCTTCACCCTTGGAGTAGACATGCTGCTGCCTCTGCTGCCTGTGAACTCCATGGGGATGGATCCAATCCAGCCATAAGCAGATGCAAGCAAACTCACAGAAAGACTTTATCTGCACAGCACACAATCTGTTAAACTCATTGCTGTGGGATGTTGCGACGGCTAGTAGTGTAATTGGACTCAAGTAAGGTTTGTGGAAGAGAGATCTATTGATGGTTACTAACGGAGACAGCTAAGGGATGCAGCCTCTGCCTGCCAGAAGTCAAGAGTGAACAACAGGGGATCAGGGCATAGATAAGTTTCTATGGGCCCCAGCCATCCCACTGCAAAAGAGGAGATGGTATCCTCCTCCCCGCTCCAGTCACACACACACACGCGCACATGCATACACAACTGAAAGCCAGGCCCTGACAGGCTCCTTCCATCTCAGGAGTCTCCGAACCCTTAGGTTTGAATGCACCTGGCAGGCACCCTGTCCCCTGCTTTCCACTGGGGGTGGGAGAAGCAAAGCAGCTTTCCCTGCTTCCCTCCCACCCCCCAAATGGGCTCAGGATGGTGCAGTTTGCTTCCCCTCATTCCCACTCCTGGGGCCAGACAGAGTGTACGGCTTCCCCCACCCCACCCCCGTCCCAACCAACTAGTGGTTCAACCCACAATAGCCCGCATCAGATGAGGGGGCCACTTGCCTGTCTATTAGGTGGCTGCCAGATTTTGCCCGTATCCGCCACCGCCCACAGCTCCCACTCATGACATGGTCCCAGAGAATGTGGAGCNGTGCTTTCAACCCCCTCCACGGTTGACTGCGGTGATTTCAGACAACGTAACATCTGAAATCACCCACAGATGTGATGGTCTGGGGTGGTGGGGGTGGGAAACGAGAAACTTTTGAGAAAAAAAGGGTTTGTTTTTTCATCCCCCACCCCTGGTAAGGAAATTTGGAAACGCTGAGGAAAAACTGAAAAACTGTTCCATACCTGCTATGAACCAATGCAACTAAGGAGAAGTGCGAGTTATATTTGCCTTCTCAAGATGGTAATAGTGTAACTGTTAGTGATATTGATTCACTGTATAGTTTGCTTTCTCTGCAGTTATTACATTTATGCATACTCTATTCAAAATAAAGTCTAGAAGTATTGTCACTATTTTTGATACACCTGAATATATTAATTTTCCAACTGCTTCTCTACAGACATGAGTTTCTTTTGTATCTGCATGATAATATCAGGGCAGGTCTATTGTGTGTATGATTTCTGAGCCCAAAGAACAAGTCTGGTTTTGATAGTCAAGTAAATACTGAAAATACAAACACACACACACACACACACCCGCCTTCAAAATTACTGGAAATTTTGCATCTCTAGTAGCAGGTCTGTGTTACTGTTTGGAGTCACAGGATTATATGCAATGCATATCAGAAAGGAAAAAATCTGAGAAACCACTACCTTAGAGCACAACGTATGGAAGAGACAAGGGATCAAATTTGTTCTGATCTATATTGGTGTACAGTCAAGATAATCGCCATTATTTCTGGGATTAAAGGATAAGGAAGAAAAGAATTAGATTCCAAATAAGAATTTTATAACCAGCATTTCTTCAAACTGAAAGACTGCCTCTTCCCCTATGCTCCATCATGATCCAAGGTTGGCCAGGAACACCCTCTTGCAAATACCATCAATGTGCCGAGTTAAACAATAAAGACATGTAAACAGGTGTGAGCGCCACAATTATGGAACACTTGCTCCAAAGTGTCATCAAAACCTGAGTATCTTCCAGAATCTGGAGGCATTTGTAGGACCATTTTATTTGTCTAAGTATCTGGCAGGCAAGGCTAGGGGTTGGGGAAGTTATGTTCTGATCTATGTGCTTTTATTGTTAATACCTGCCCTGACCATTCAGGAAACAGTAGGATATACATTTAAATTAAATAAAACTGTAGACAAAAGAATGTAAGGAAGCAACAACTTGCTGAGTTTATTTAGTCCTGTGGTAGGAATACAGAGGTTTTTTATACAGGTTTCCCTACTCTGGTAGGTCTCAGTTCGTTTATGCAAGGCCCTGCGCCAAAGCATAAGACTCTCTTAAGACCAAGGTGTAAAATGGTCAATTTAGTCAAACAGCTTGAAGCCTTTCCCATTTCCCAAATGAGAGTATAACACTAAGCGCTGTCTGATGCAAGCAATCGTTTTGTCTGAGATCAGTAATATGATCTCCTCCTCTGAGGCTTGGGGCCTCTTTTCCAGGCGTTTGCTGTGGTGCCCAATGTTTAATGCCTCTCTCGCGCAAGCCAGGCAGAAGATGTATGAGGCTAGACAAGGAGTGATGTATGGCAATGACTTCCAACTGTTTCACTCAGAAAAATACAGCAAAATACAGTTTAAAAAAAAACAAAATTACAGGATGAATATCTGCCAACATCTATGGGGAGTGGGGAAAAAAAAACAACCCTGTAGATTCTAAGTGGCATTAGGCCATCAACCAATAAAAGAATTTTAGTTGATTAACTGTTACTTTTAACTAACCATCCAATTGAGTCAATTAATTCTGAGATTACAGAACCTCAATGTAACCTAATGAATTGATGTTTATTTTGATGCTGCAATGGGCCATTTTTCCTCACAAAAGCTTCGTAAATCTTCTGTGATGCCACACGCACAACATACTTCTCCCACCCCATACCAGCACCAACCCCTCAATCCCAGATGTACCCTCACTCTCCTTCCTTGCACAGACTCCCCTCCCTAGGATAGTTTCACCACAGAGAGCCAGCGTGGTGTAGTGGATAATGTTCTGGACTTGGTCTTGAGAAGCCAGGGTTTGAATTCTGCCCTAGCCATGAACACACAGGGTGACTCTGGGAAAATCACAACCTCTCAGTCTTGGTTCCCTATCTATAAAATAAGAATGTGTGTGTGTCTGTTTTTCCCGGTGTTCTCCTCACCTCTGTTCGTGTTAGATTGTAAGCCTAGTGGGCAGGGACCTGTCTCCAAAATCTGTGAGACTGTAAAGCGCTGTGTATGCCTGTGGGGGGACTGGATGAGGGCAAACCGACTGAGGCTGAATCCTGACAAGACAGAGGTGATGTTGGTGGGTAAGCCAATGGAGATGGCGGCCCCCATCATTGACCGGGTTTGTCCTCCATTGGTTTCCCAGGTTCAAAGTCTGGGGGTGCTCCTTGATGCGCAGCTCTGCCTGGATATCCAGGTGGAGGCTGTGGCAAGGAGAACATTTAGCCAACTACACCTGGTGCGACGGCTCCGGCCGTATGTTTCAGACACTGATTTGGCCACCGTCATCCATGTTTTCATCACCTCCAGGTTGGACTACTGTAATGCGCTCTACGTGGGACTACCTGTGGTGACAGCTCAGACGTTGCAGCTGGTGCAGAATGCGGCGGCCTGGCTTCTGGTGGGGCTGGGCTGCCGGAAGCACATTACACCGGTGCTCCGTTCTCTGCACTGGCTGCCAGTGGTTTTCCAGGCCTGATTCAAGGTGTTGGTATTGGTCTATAAAGCCCTAAATGGCCTAGGCCCTGCATATTTGCAGGACCGCCTCACCCTCCGGTTTCTGGATCGACCCCTGCAGTCATCTGGGGGTGCTTGGCTCGAGGTCCACCGAGTCTACCGGGGGGCCACACAGGAGAGGGCATTCTCAGTGACCACACCGCGGCTGTGGAACAACCTCCTGGTAGCGGCCCAGTTGGCCCCGGACCTCCCCTCCTTTCGAAGAAGTTGTAAGACCTGGCTTTTCTGCCAGGCATTTGGCGGGGGAGACGGGTGATGGGGTGGGGGGAGTGGGTTAGGGTGGGTTATTTTATTACCCTCCTTTTTATGTCTTGTTTTTAGTTATTGTTGTTGGTTTTAGTAAGTCGCCCCGAGCTGCCTGTGGCAGGAGGGGCAGGGTAGCAAGAATTTTAAATAAATAATAAAAAAAATTAATTAATATCCACNAAATTTATATCCCACCAACAAGAGATTTGCAAATGTTTCTAGTCATTTACTTTAAAGAAGAACTTGTGCTATGAATTTAGTTAGTTACAGAAGCAAGAAGGACTTCTGGGAAAGAGAAGAGAGGGAACCATGGGGGGAGAGGAAGATGCTTCTTGTGACACAGGCAGCATTTTACCACCTGCTGAGCCATGTCTCCGTGTCTGATTGTGTGTCCCCTATGGCCAGGTACGTAAGGGGCTGCAGAGACTGCTGGTGGCTACTTGCAGGCAGCTGCCAAAGGGCAGTGCCTAATAGCAAGAAAGGCCGCAAAGAATATCTCTCTTACTCTGGAGAATTACAGAGTTGTATCTCAGAGGTCTAGTCCAACCCCCTGCTCAATGCAGAAAATCCACAGCTACAGCACCCCTGATAGCTGGCCGTCCAGCCTCTGTTTGAAAACCTTCAGTAAAGGAGAGCCCACCATTGCCCTAGCAGTCTGTTCCACTGTCAAACAGTTCTTACCATTAGAAAGTTCTTCCTAACGTTTAGACGAAATCTGCTTCCCTGTAATTTGAGGCCATTGGCTCTAGTCCTGCCCTCAGGAGCAACAGACAAGACTGCACCATCTTCTACATGACAGCCCTTCAGAGACCCATGGAATCTCAGAGAGACTTCTCCCAAGTAAATGATGTTCGGATCATGGCCAAAATGCTTAATTTTGACTATTTATATTATAATTAGCAATGCAATTGTCTAATTCAGTGGGCCCCAGTTGTGGTTCCCTGCACCACAAGGTCATGAGTGGTTATAGAACCGGCTGTGGCTATCAGAAAGTAATCTTTGGTCTTCATTGGTGCTGGCACCAGGTCTGAAAGGAGGGAAGTTTGGGGGGCTATCATGGGTGTATTGATGTTATTTTCCCATCCTCCCCAGGTCCTGTTGGACAGCAGGGACCAAAGATATCCACAAAGTGTCAGAAATTGGGCCTTGCACAGGCTTTACCAGGGTTTCATAGTAGCAGCTATCGCCACAGAACCACTGTTGTGTCTTGGTTTTGGCCTTGCTTTGTAGGCCCCTCTATGCCGGCTAGGCCACACACCAGCTTCCTGATTGACTGCCCAGTGCCCAGCAGCCACAGGAGAGTGGGCAGATCCATGCTTCCTCTTCCTGATCCCGTCACTGCCTCCCTGAACCTGACTTGTGTGCCTGCAACTTGTATTTATTCCTGCCTTGAGCCTTAATCCTTCCTGTACCCAGTGTTGTTCTTAACCTATTCCTTTGGGCCTGCCCTGTCTGCCTGGTTCTGTTCCCACTCTATCATCTTTCTGCATCAAATCCTGACTCCACCCTGGCTAAGATCCAATTCCAACTCCACTCTTGCTTTCTGGACTGGTGGGTCCCTCCCAGGAAGGTTCATTATCTTATGACCAGGCTACTGGTGTTGTGTCACTGCGACCTACAAATTGGGCTAAAATTTCACCTCTTGCTCTGAAGGGGTGGATGAATGATTCTACTTTGGTGGAGTTGAAAGATAAGATCTGTTTCGGCCAGGATGCCAAAGCAGTGACAGAGGCATTTGTTGATATGTCTCTTAGGGCCCAGTCTTTTTTTACCTATAGGGTTAGGGAAAGCCCTGGCCATGCTCGGGGCTGTGGGTTAGGTCAGGCTTGGTTTGATCAGGAGTGTTACAGGGCTAGGGATCAGCTTAAAAATATTTACCTGGAGTATCGTCGGGAAGGGGCCGTACGTTTGCCCCTTTCCTATTTTCAGGCCAAAAAGAATTACAGGACTTTAATTAAAAATAAAAAGAGGGCCTTTATGGAACTCTTCTGGAATTTGATAGTTGAGGCAGCCCTGAGGGGTGATTCCTGCCAATTTTGGAGGCACCTAATTAAGGGGTCGGAGGCTAGTTTACCCAGGAATGTGCCCCCCATTGCGACTCATGTCTGGACCAAATACTTTTCTGACTTGTATTTTACATCTGCCAGCCAGCCGGATACAGTTGATTTGCTGTGGAGTCTGGAGGGCACTCCTGCCTGGCCCCCCATATTTTTCGGAGAGGTCAGTGATTTGATAGATTTGTGTAACAACAATAGGGCTCCAGGGTGGGATCTTATCCCCATTAATTTTCTTAAGACCTATAAGAAATGGTGGATACCCATGTTGGTGGCACTGTTTACTGCTATAGATCAATCAGGGTGCGTTCCATCTATTTGGTCCCAAGCCATTGTGGTCCCCATTTTTAAAAAGGGAGCCACTAGTGACCCGGCGAATTATAGACCTATTAGTTTGCTGTGCATATAAGCAAACTTTATGCCAAGCATTTGTTCACCAAACTTACGGGGTGGTGTGAAGAGTCAGGTGTAATTCATCCCAAGCAAGCAGGGTTCCAGCGGGCCAGATCCACAATTGATCATTGCCTCATCCTCACACATTTAATAGAGAAATATAAACGGCTCAATTGGAGATTCTATGTGGCCTTTTTGGACCTAAGGATGGCCTTTGATTCTGTGAGTAGGCCAATCCTGTGGGCCAAATTAGATACCTTAGGCTTGGACCCCAGGCTTTTGGGCTTGATTAGACTTCTGTACGCTGACTCCAAGTTGGTGGTCAGGCTGGATCCCCAGGGACATATTTCTGATGAGCTCTTGGTTAAGCAAGGGGTTAGGCAGGGCTGTGTCCTCGCGCCCTCACTTTTTAATTTATTTTTTGAAGACGTAGTCCCCCGTGTGGCCTTACCTCTTTTTTCTCCGCCCCGTCTGGC
Organism: Sphenodon punctatus; assembly: GCA_003113815.1. Lineage (NCBI taxonomy): Eukaryota > Metazoa > Chordata > Lepidosauria > Sphenodontia > Sphenodontidae > Sphenodon > Sphenodon punctatus. Next base: position 3,267,431 of record QEPC01010227.1, read on the forward strand.
TTTGCAACATATAGGTTGCCTGCTATTCGCAGATGATTTGGCTCTCCTGTCGCAGACCCAAATGGGATTGATTAGGCAATTGGATGCTTTTGCAGGTTATTGTGGGGAGAATGATTTCGTTCTCACTTTGACCAAATCAAAGGTGGTAGTGTTTACTAATTCCATTAGGATCAATTGGCATACTTGGAGGGTTAAGGGAGCCCAGATTCTCCAGGTTAAAGACTTTAGGTACCTTGGTATTACGTTTCAATCTGCAGGGGTCTGGATAAAACATATAGAGGGGCCTTTGCCATCCGGAAATTTTTCCTCTCCTCCGGAAGGATAGAATTCAGAATGGCCCTTCGGGCCTTCAATGCCAAATCCACCGCCCAGGCCTTGTTTGGGGCAGAACTATGGGCACCTTTTGCCCCTTCTCACATAGATAGAGTCCAGTCGATTTTGCTTAGGGCACTGTTAAGGGCTCCAGGGGGAACCCCAGGGGTTGCTATCAGACTGGAGATGGGTCAGTGGTGGTGGTTTTTCCTGGCATGGTCTAGGGCCCATAGGCTCTGGATAAGGTTGGTGGATCTGTCTCAGAGGGGTTTATTCCCCTATCTCCAAGAGGACACCTTTAGGAGCCAGTGGGCCCGGAGGATGGAGGATCATTTGGCTACTTTGGGTTTTTCACAGCCTTATATTCTCTCCAGAGACTGGGGGGTGATTGAATTAAAATGGCGATTGAATTAAAACGGAGGTGGGAGGATGTGGACCTACAGGAGGAGAGGGCACAGGTGGCAGTGTCCGCACATATGTCACATTATCTAAGGTTGGCCCCAGCGATCGACTCCTTAGCCCAGTACTTGACTTTGAGGTACTCAGCTAGAGAGAAGTAGCTGTTGGCAGCTGCAAGATTCAACGCTCTTCCAACGCAGCTTTGGGTGGGCAGAATAGCTGGGGTGCCGCTTGTGCAGAGACTTTGCCCCTTTGACCAACTGGAGGTCGAGACAGCAGATCATGTCCTGCTTAGGTGCCATCTGTATGACCTTTTCCGGGATGAGTTCTTGGGGCCTCTACGATTGAGCCAGTTTGGGTGGTCCGATGATAGGGCAGTGGAATTTTTGTTTAGCGACTCTAACCAGGACACTACCAGTGCAGTGGTAAAGTTTTTGACTGCAGCTTTTATTAGGAAACACCAGTTTGTGAACTTTAAATCAGAATCCCTGCAGGAATAGGGATAGGCTCCCCAGGTTGCAAGGTTATAGGTGGTGATAACTGATTTATGTTTACTTGCTGTATGTTCTCTCTTGTTGAATGTTCCTATGTTTGTTGTATATTAATACTGCTTATGTTATGTTATGTCATGTTTGTTTTATCTAGCAATGGCCTCAGGCTATACTCAATAAACTGAATTGAAAATTGCTTTCTGGACCCAATCCCACTTCTCTGCCCGCAATTCACTTCTGTAGTTCACCCACAACCCAGTCAACCCCACCTTTTTACCAAGACATTCAAAAGGCACACGGAGGTCCATGAAAAACCTGAGGATTAAAAATAGTCCATTGGAGTATTTGAGATTAGCACTGAAACAGGTATCCAAAAAGGATGGGTAAACTCATCAGATCTACTCAAACCAAAATAATTGGTTTAGGTAAAAATTGGAATCCTTTTGTACTCTATCAGGTATCCATTTCAGTTTTTCAATATTTTGTTATTGTTTCTTTCATTTTGGTTATTTCGGTACTTTCATATTTGTACTAATGTGCATGCGCAATTGCCAAAACTGTCAGAACCAAAATAGCCACAATTTTAAAAAATGAAAATCCCAAAATAGAGTAACCCCAATATTAGATGTGCGAGTATGCCAATTTTTGGTCATGGCTAGTGTTTGGATGCCTGGAAATCTGAAAAATGCCCATGAATACAAACCCCCTACCTGTTTCAGCTCTATTTAAGATCCACTGTCCTGATTATTTCTAAACTGTTACACTGTTGCCTTCAAATATCATTTTTAGGAATGAGCTCCACTGATAAATGATTCAGAAAGAATTTTAACCAATAAATGCCTTGAATTGTCTGCGTACTGATGATACATGTCATCATAACTGTTTTGGAAACACAGACCCAGTTTGGTTTCCTTCCTGTAATATTACTTTCATTTAGAGCTGAGCAAATTTCCACTTTTCAATAATGAAATTCATTCTCTCTACAAATTGACTTTCAAATGGCTAATATGGTAGGCAGGTTGCCTGGAAATATTGGGGGNGTGGCCTTTTTGGACCTAAGGATGGCCTTTGATTCTGTGAGTAGGCCAATCCTGTGGGCCAAATTAGATACCTTAGGCTTGGACCCCAGGCTTTTGGGCTTGATTAGACTTCTGTACGCTGACTCCAAGTTGGTGGTCAGGCTGGATCCCCAGGGACATATTTCTGATGAGCTCTTGGTTAAGCAAGGGGTTAGGCAGGGCTGTGTCCTCGCGCCCTCACTTTTTAATTTATTTTTTGAAGACGTAGTCCCCCGTGTGGCCTTACCTCTTTTTTCTCCGCCCCGTCTGGCTTTGCAACATATAGGTTGCCTGCTATTCGCAGATGATTTGGCTCTCCTGTCGCAGACCCAAATGGGATTGATTAGGCAATTGGATGCTTTTGCAGGTTATTGTGGGGAGAATGATTTCGTTCTCACTTTGACCAAATCAAAGGTGGTAGTGTTTACTAATTCCATTAGGATCAATTGGCATACTTGGAGGGTTAAGGGAGCCCAGATTCTCCAGGTTAAAGACTTTAGGTACCTTGGTATTACGTTTCAATCTGCAGGGGGCTGGATAAAACATATAGAGGGGCCTTTGCCATCCGGAAATTTTTCCTCTCCTCCGGAAGGATAGAATTCAGAATGGCCCTTCGGGCCTTCAATGCCAAATCCACCGCCCAGGCCTTGTTTGGGGCAGAACTATGGGCACCTTTTGCCCCTTCTCACATAGATAGAGTCCAGTCGATTTTGCTTAGGGCACTGTTAAGGGCTCCAGGGGGAACCCCAGGGGTTGCTATCAGACTGGAGATGGGTCAGTGGTGGTGGTTTTTCCTGGCATGGTCTAGGGCCCATAGGCTCTGGCTAAGGTTGGTGGATCTGTCTCAGAGGGGTTTATTCCCCTATCTCCAAGAGGACACCTTTAGGAGCCAGTGGGCCCGGAGGATGGAGGATCATTTGGCTACTTTGGGTTTTTCACAGCCTTATATTCTCTCCAGAGACTGGGGGGTGATTGAATTAAAATGGCGATTGAATTAAAACGGAGGTGGGAGGATGTGGACCTACAGGAGGAGAGGGCACAGGTGGCAGTGTCCGCACATATGTCACATTATCTAAGGTTGGCCCCAGCGATCGACTCCTTAGCCCAGTACTTGACTTTGAGGTACTCAGCTAGAGAGAAGTAGCTGTTGGCAGCTGCAAGATTCAACGCTCTTCCAACGCAGCTTTGGGTGGGCAGAATAGCTGGGGTGCCGCTTGTGCAGAGACTTTGCCCCTTTGACCAACTGGAGGTCGAGACAGCAGATCATGTCCTGCTTAGGTGCCATCTGTATGACCTTTTCCGGGATGAGTTCTTGGGGCCTCTACGATTGAGCCAGTTTGGGTGGTCCGATGATAGGGCAGTGGAATTTTTGTTTAGCGACTCTAACCAGGACACTACCAGTGCAGTGGTAAAGTTTTTGACTGCAGCTTTTATTAGGAAACACCAGTTTGTGAACTTTAAATCAGAATCCCTGCAGGAATAGGGATAGGCTCCCCAGGTTGCAAGGTTATAGGTGGTGATAACTGATTTATGTTTACTTGCTGTATGTTCTCTCTTGTTGAATGTTCCTATGTTTGTTGTATATTAATACTGCTTATGTTATGTTATGTCATGTTTGTTTTATCTAGCAATGGCCTCAGGCTATACTCAATAAACTGAATTTAAAATTGCTTTCTGGACCCAATCCCACTTCTCTGCCCGCAATTCACTTCTGTAGTTCACCCACAACCCAGTCAACCCCACCTTTTTACCAAGACATTCAAAAGGCACACGGAGGTCCATGAAAAACCTGAGGATTAAAAATAGTCCATTGGAGTATTTGAGATTAGCACTGAAACAGGTATCCAAAAAGGATGGGTAAACTCATCAGATCTAAACTACTCAAACCAAAATAATTGGTTTAGGTAAAAATTGGAATCCTTTTGTACTCTATCAGGTATCCATTTCAGTTTTTCAATATTTTGTTATTGTTTCTTTCATTTTGGTTATTTCGGTACTTTCATATTTGTACTAATGTGCATGCGCAATTGCCAAAACTGTCAGAACCAAAATAGCCACAATTTTAAAAAATGAAAATCCCAAAATAGAGTAACCCCAATATTAGATGTGCGAGTATGCCAATTTTTGGTCATGGCTAGTGTTTGGATGCCTGGAAATCTGAAAAATGCCCATGAATACAAACCCCCTACCTGTTTCAGCTCTATTTAAGATCCACTGTCCTGATTATTTTTAAACTGTTACACTGTTGCCTTCAAATATCATTTTTAGGAATGAGCTCCACTGATAAATGATTCAGAAAGAATTTTAACCAATAAATGCCTTGAATTGTCTGCGTACTGATGATACATGTCATCATAACTTTTTTGGAAACACAGACCCAGTTTGGTTTCCTTCCTGCAATATTACTTTCATTTAGAACTGAGCAAATTTCCACTTTTCAATAATGAAATTCATTCTCTCTACAAATTGACTTTCAAATGGCTAATATGGTAGGCAGGTTGCCTGGAAATATTGGGGGTCATTCAGACGGATTCTTAGGAGTCAATCAGTTATTCCCCACAGTAATTTAATATAATGAGAGTAATGAAACTCAATGAATCAACCCTGACAAAACATGGTAAATGTCAATTTTTATTTAACAGATTACTCGGCTCGCATTCAGTTATCAGCTGGAATGATCTTACTAGGAATAGACAGTAATCCAAGGAGACTGCTAATGAAAACCTATTCATAGATAACCTTAATTGCAGACCTTACTTACCTTTTTATCAGTGCTCAACAATCTGAAGGACTGTATTTGCGCATTTACACCAATAGTTGGTTTTATGTCCAATTACTTCCATGCAGGCATGATTCTGGTTTTCTTGGGATTATGACATATTCGCGAGTGAACCCACTACCAAAAGGGTTGTTCTTCCAGAAAGTTTCAGGAATACGCTGTCATTACAGTTCCAGTTATGCCCTATGTAATAGATTTTACTGGTTCTTTGGTAAAATTTTAATTCAGTCTAGAGTGTGTGTGTGGAGTGTTTGTCTCCCTCTCATACATTTTAGACTAAGTAGTACAGAGATCTTTTACTGGACAAATAAATAGTCTCACTAACAGACATTTGCCCTATAATAGATCTCATCTAAACTATGGGTGAAAACAGACATGATGCTAACCACCCTTTAACCACCCTTGGTGGTTATTTATGCATGTTGCAGGGCTGTATTGGTGTCCTATGCAGCCCTGAAACATGCATAAATGACCACCAAGGGTGGTTAAAGGGTGGTTAGCGTCATGTCTGTTTTCACCCTATGTCTCCAAACCATTCACATAAATTGTAGTCATTCTTTTTTATTTTCCAATTTATATGGCCAAGAGTTGGATTTTATGATTTTCCTTGACAGACTGTGTTTTATCTTCAGTACTTCTTAACACTAGAAGTGGAAGGCTTTGTTTGGTTTTTCTGAAGGTGCAGATATGGAGTACAGACACAATAGTCTAAAGAGAAAAGATGACACCTCCCCTACACCTCCAAAACAAAAATGGCAGCCATCCTATCCACTTGGCCAGCATCCAGTAAATTCAAATACTGACGAAGTAGAGTGGCATAGGGACTGTCCGCTGCCCCCAAACACATGTGGAATGAGTCCATTACATCTAGCTGTTTTAGAAGGGGCGGGGTAAAAATTTGATAAAATAAATAAAATAAATCTCCCCCACCTTAAAAAAAATAATACCCATGAAGTTATGTTTACAGTAGGATATCATTAATAATATATTAAGTTACCAAAAATAACATGGTGTAGATTGCCAGTTCTAAGACTGCAAGCTCTTTGCCTCACTCATTATTTTGTCTATTTAAATTACTTCCCCATTCCCTTTGTACCCACCTCATATTCTCACCTCCACACCTTCCTCCAGACTACCCATTGTACTTAAGAGTCCCTCCACATTTGTCCCAGGGTAGGAGATGCTAAAACCATAAATGTTTCTATTATCTTATAAAGATCGGCAGTCACCACTTGCAACAATAGTATTGATGCTAACATCATTTTTTCTTGGGGGGGAGGGGGAGGAGGTAAAGTTTACAATATGAAAGTGAAGACTTTCACAATTGAAAAGGATACCCACAATGGCCTGTGTTACTTGGGAAGACATTGGGATTCAGTTTTATGGAACCATAAGAACTGTAGGATTGGAAGGGCCATCTAATCCAACCCTCTGCTGTCAGGCAGATTGTCCTAGATCTGCAGCATCATAGACAGATGCTCTTCCAGCCAGCTTTTGAAAACATCCAGTGAATGAGATTCTAAGTCAGCCTGTTCCCTTGCCTAACCAATCTTACAGTTAGGATGTTTTCCCTAATATTTAACCAAAAGGCTATCTTTCAGCAATTTAACCCTATTGTCTCGTGTCCTATCTCTGTAAATCTCTGTAAATACGGAGAACAATGGCACGGAGAACCAGGAAGAAGCAGCAATTACAATAGCTGGAGAAAGCAATATTCCAAATTCTTTCAATCCTCAGACTTCATGGCACAAACTCAGGGCTGGATTACCCTTTCACTGAGCCCTAGTCAGGGAATGGCGGTGAAGAGCAGACTCCTGGCAGCAGATGACCCTGGCTCAATTGTTTCTCATGATGCATGCACAGCTCCATCACCATGGGCCCTCTGTCTTTTCCCCTGCCAATGGCACCCTCAGCTCCTCTGCGAGCTGCGTGAAGGCCACTGTTAGGTGTGCACGCTTGCCTGACTCTCCCTCCCCGCCCCCTGCCTGAGAACAGGAAGTCATACAGGTATTTGGAGAGGCCCGATCTAGTAGGGAGCTGACCCTCTCAAAGGCAGAACATGAGATGGCACACCCCATTGGCAATGCCATATTGTTACAGTACTTGCCCTGAATGTGAAACCTAACAGGTCAAAATCCCTGGGGGACACTGGCAGCAAGCAAAATGCTGACTTAATGTCACATTTCCCTAGCAGAGCCCAATTGCCACAGGCACACACCATGTGCACTGCTGAGTCGAAGGATGCATACTGCATCAAGCACAGTGCTGGGGCATGGCATCATTCACTGACTCGCCTCTGGGGTAAGACAGGTGATGTATCAACCTATACTCCGCCTGTGCTTTTTTGAGTACAATACCTAACAGAGAGCACCTCATGACGAGAAAAGGGGGGACTCAAAGGGGCCTACCACATGACCTGCTACAATTTCCTTCTGGATCTTCCTCCATACTAGGTCCTTGGAGGAAGGAGGTGGTGCAAGGCTTCCCTCCAGCCTGTGAGCCATTTTCTTTCTTTCTCTCTTTTTTTCTTTGTCTGTGCAGGGCAGGGTGAAACCACAGCTTCCTCATGCTACATCCCAATCCCTCCCCGTCCCGTCCCGTTAATAAACAGCTGGGCCAGGGCTTCCAGTGATCCTTGTGGGGAGGGATTCCTGCTGGCTGTGATCCCTGGAGTGTCCTACTGGGGGACCCCGCCCAACCTAAGATCCCTCCTGCGGGAGGAGGGACATCCGGCCTGACCTGTACCCACGTGGTTGTCCAGGCCAACTCAGGTGGGCCCTGTTGAGGAATACCCACCCAACCAACTTTCTCCAGGACTGCACATGCCGGTGCTCAGTGGAGCCATACCTGTTCCAAGGAGGCAGATTGACAGGGGGAATCCCCAGCCAGGAAGCCCCCGGCTGCTAGGCCAGTGGCAAATTAGGGTAGGCTAGGCCGGGCCAGCACCGAGGAAGTGGGCCTTGTGACCTGGTTAAAGGGGGGAATCCCCAGTTGCCAAGATCAGGCAAACTGGGGCTGGGCCAGTACTGAGGTGGTGGGCCTTGCAGCCAGAGTTTGATGGGGGGAATCTCCAACGGGGGAATCCACAGATGCCAAGCAGCCTGAGCCAGGACTGCTCCAGGATACAGACCTCCTGACAACCATCCACACACACTGCAGCTGCATCACCGGCTGTTTGTTCTAGCCTCCAGGCGCGGGGTGGGGTGAGGGGGGTGGGTACTTACCACTCCTGAGGGGATGTCTACACTGAACAGGAAAGGTTCGCCTCCATGTGTCCAGGAACAGAAAGAGCTTGTGGGCTCCATGCAAGTGGCATAAGAACCCATCGCTGCCCCCCACCCTCCACAGGTGTGTGCGCCAACCTATTGGCTGGTTAGTTACCTGGCTGGAGGTGTGAGGGGAGGTCAGTTCTGGGGGGCTGCCTCCCACAAATG
>QEPC01010227.1:3278645-3288940 GCA_003113815.1 Sphenodon punctatus
TGTTGTTATGTCTGCTTGGCTCGCTTTTTTTTTTTTGTTTCTTTCTGCCCTTGTGGGTTTGTCTTCTTGAGCAATTGTCCCACTTTTGCTAGCCTGCTTTTCTGGGCACTGCTTGATTGGCGTAATGGTTTCAAAGTGGGTGAGGGTGGGCTATGCTGTGGGTACTGCTGGCTTTTTTTCGGATTTCTGCATGCAGTTGCACTATTTGGATTTGTCTTCTTGAGTGATTGTCTCATTCTTGCTAGCCTGCTTTTCTGGGAACTGCTTGGCATAATGATTTTAAAGTGGGCACACTTTTAAAAGAGTTCTGAAGTTCCAAGTTCCATGAATTTCCAAGGTCTAGAGTTCAGAATTCCATGTACACAGTCTGAGTTCTGCAGTTTAGCCGAGTACTCGGACCGCGTACTAAGAACGTCAGAACTCGGTCCAAGTACCCGGAAGCACTATTCGGTACAGCCCTAATCTAAAAGAAACTTTTCTTCTAACCTAGTCTTCATCACAGATTGAATTTAGGGTTGAGAATTTCCCATGGTTTCATTTATATTAAATTAACCCAATAGCTATAACTATGGTATCCCGATTCCCGGCTTCCCATGCAATTTTAGGAAAAGATGCAACAGAACCCCACTTTACTCCTACTTTATATCCTAAATTGCTTTATTCAAGGAGTATTCTTTTTCTTCGGTTTCTTACGACGCTTCATCAAGTTCCCAAAATGACAGAAGGATGAAGTTCATTGTAGAAAGATAGAAAGTATAGGTGTGAAGAGCAGGCTGTCTGTTAAAAAATGAACTAAAAAGAATTTCGGCTGCTCCATAAGAAACTATAGAAATGTGTAACAGATTGCCTGCTCTTTATACACATATAACGTTAGAGGTCCCAAGCCCAAAGAGTGACATACCAAAATTTTCATGTCATCGAGAGTCACAAGACACCTTACATCCATCTCTGCTCCCCCTGATCCAACAGATAGGGTAGCATAGTTTCCCCCAACTCCCTCTCTCCCTCCGCCATCACAACTCTGGTTCCTGGTTCAAGCAGCAGCAATATCAGCTTAGGGGATGCTTCCCCTGCTCCCCCAGGAGGCTCCAGCTGTGGGAATGGTGGCTCAGCTTCTCTGGCACCTGTGGAAGCTGCACTGATACTTCCCTAGGCAGTGTCACAGCAGGGGGTGCGGGGAAGGAAGGGTTCAAGGGCCACGCTTGCTTGGCCTGGTGTGCAACTGCTCCAGGATGAGGCCCTCGAGGTTTAATGCCGATCAGGACAGAATGCGGCCCAATGGTTCTTACAGAATCACATGGCAGGAGAAAGTCCCGTTCACTCACCGGAGGGAAGGGAGAGGGGTCTATCACACTACTGACTCTGTCCTTCTTTTCATACACACACACAAAACCAGGATCAAAGGGTAAGGGTACAATACAGGCTATGACAATATATACGAACAACACACTAAGGTAGGGAATAGAAGGGTCACACTTAGCTTAGATCAAAGACAGTCAATCCTGAGTCAGTCTACTGTGCTCTGATTACCGGCACTCTGTGCCTCACAGCGCCAACTTTTAAAGTGTAAGCCCCGCCTCCTGATGCTCCCGCAACCGTGCAGAGCGACACAAGGGGGCGGTCCCAGCATCCCGTGCCTAGTTGAGCGTCCTTGTCCTCTGCGTCGGAGCAGGTTGCTATAGAAACCCGACGACGTGGGAACTCCCTTCCTGTTTTCGGCTCTGGCCTAGCCACGGGCGGTGTGGCTGCCGCAGGGGATGGGGGTTCTGGGGATTGCTGAGCGTGCCGGCCATGTCCTCCCTTCCCCCCCGCGACCGGTAGGTCTGACAGGCAGCCACCTTTGGCAAGAGCCACAGTGCTGGTGTCCAAGAGTCACATGTGGCTCCCGAATCTCCATTTGCCCACTTCTGACGTATATCTGCTGGGCTCCCTTCATTCTATTCAAATGTTTTGAATGCTAACTCTCTCCTCTCTCCCCTTCTCCAGTGCTTGTGATATATTCTACCCTGCACTCATTTTATCATTTGGACTACTCCTTCCCCAGACTGTATTTAACTGTTTGAAATGCTAATGACATTTTTCTAACAGTTCCATCAAAACAGATTGCTTTCATATTCATATATATGATGATGATGATGATTAATGATACACACACACACACACCTCCCTCCCTGTCCTGCATTGCTCTGTTTGTGGTTCTGACTGGTTTTTGGCGGTGCTGAAATTATGACATTTTGTTCGTGAAACAACAACACGAACAATAATTCACATTAATTCCCACAAATATTCAGATTAATCTTAATCACCACTGCAAAATTTGTGTATTCATTTGCTTCTATATTTCAGTCACATAGGTATTCCGGTATTTTGTGTTTGAAGTGAATGAAGTACTGAATACCAGTGGTAGTGTGTGATGGATTGTTTGTGAATTTTTCAAATGTAAATGTGAATTTGACTGGTCCAAATGTAGCAATCACTGAACAAATCTCAAATACGGAGCACAAAAATACTGAAACAAAAACTGAAGTGAATCATATCTACTTCGCTAAAATGGATTTGAAGATACCCTGTTCAGAAGTCACCTCAACTATTCATTTCTGCTCTAGTTTTGGAGGAAATTCTTAGGGATGGGCGAACAGATCGCGGTTCGGGTTCGTCCGTTCGGTTCAGCACTTTGGTTCGGCTGCGTTCGGTTCGTCCGTTCGGCTCGGCGGTTTGGCTAGTTCGCCTGTAAGGCTGCCGCCTACCTGGGCCCGAGCGTGGGGGCAGGGGCGGCGAGCCCCCCGACCTCNTTTCTTGCAAGCCTCTCCACCCCAGGTGCCTGGAAGTCTGCTCCTCAGTGACTGACACCTCCCTGTCATGTTTGGCCTTCCAGTGAACCTTTTTTTGCCACCCGAATTCATCCGAACGCGATCCGAACTGACCGAACTGTTCGGCCATTTCGCCGTTCGGTGTTCAGTTTGTTCGGTATGTTCGCGTTTGGGTTCGGGTTTGAGTTTGAGTTCGGTCGTCCGAATAGGCCGAGTTCGAGCCGAACTCCGAACTGCCGAACCGCGTTCACCCATCCCTAGAAATTCTCTCAAATCGATTCACTCTCACCTGAACAAGGTCCAAAAAAATGTATGTCTACTAAAAGTATGATTAATATTGCATTATTTTGTTTGGCTTTAGAATTCTACTTTGTAGCAGATGTTCCTTTGAAGAGGAAGAATATTAAATTCTCTTTAACACACTGGGAGTATTAAATACTTAGCAAAAAGCAAAACCACTTCAGAGAGGCGGTAGAGTTTTACTTTATAACATACATCTTTCCCTGTAAGGCAGTATCTGGACAGTGACCTTGCAATATGAAGAATGAACTGCAACTGAATTCAGCCGTGTGTTCTTCAAGTGAAATCCTACTAATGTACACTTAATTTGGCTTTGGATAATTCCATAGGTTATACTCTGCTCTGAAAAGGAAGCTGATTAAGCTATATTACACAAGCATTCATCCAGAGAGGAACAGATCAGGAAGCTGTCACAATGAAGGACATAATGAGGGAGTTCAAAATCCATTTACCCAAAGCAACCTTCAAGACAGATGATCCTGACTGGATTTTTGGATCCCACAACTTTTGAAAGGGTCTCGTACAAAGCAGCTACACAGAAGAACTAGTCAAACTGAGGATTTAGGTAGCAATGAGACCACTCTTGCTGGTTGTGGGACAAGATCACACCCCATTTAAGAACCTTTGGGTTTGGCACTAATTTGACTTGTGTGGTGGGTCCAGAATAAACAGTCTCACACCATGATCTCTAATAATGTACACTGGAAAAAGTCTTCAGTTTGGACCTTATCCAAAGACAACTGCATAGCCAGTAAAATTTTATTTCTGTTATTCCCTATTGGAATGTAGCACTCCAGTATTAGACTTTGGCAAGGTGACATCACGGCTTATTTTGCTTCAGTGCCATCAAGAACCCAGAGCTTAGCTCTAACAGAGAAAGATTAAGACAGAGTTTGCAAGCTGCAAATGCTTTGCTTGAGTCAATGGATTGTAGAAGGGGGATGTTCTGAAAATATAGTATTTGGTGCCCATTTGGAGAACTGCAGAATGAAGATACTTGATATTTGTAGAGTGGAAGTGTAAGGACTTCTCATGTGCACTAAGTTAGGGTTGGCATCCATCCAGTTCCTACCTGGACTATTTGGAAATTGGGGGTCTTTGTCTGGTGTGTGTCAGAAACGCCCAGAACTGGCATCAGCATCTTTAGGTATGGCATTGGCTACCATACTGTCTGGGGTTTCCCGGACATGACACCTTTCTTTGAACCTCCAAAGCCCAGCCAGGTGGATTTTTCCAATAGGCACAAAAGTCTAGGATTTTGCTTCCTGGCTCCAAGTTAGTACCTGTCACAAGTTGTCAGGACTGACTCAGAGCTCAGTAGCAGCCCAGCCTCAGCACCTTGTCTAAAAGCGGTCTCAGAGTCACATCTGGCGGGTCTTACAAGGCTGCACAATCTTGTTGCATTAAATGGGAATAATGTGCTCACACATTACAAAACTCCAACATTTATAACATGCAGTATTATCTCGAGCACTTATAAGAACTCATTTTTGTCATGTGTAAAAGCAGCCTAAGGCTCAGGGTGGCTTACATAAAAGGATGGAGCCGCAATGCAGTTGGGTCCCAGCAGAGCAGTGGCAGAGACCTGAAGGGGCTTCTCTTCACACCGCTCTCCCTTCCCAACTTCAGCAGAGCTGCAGTAGCTGCCTAAAGCATTTGCTCCTAGCCTTGGAGTCCCAGCTGCACCTCCCTCCCTCCCCTCTGTAGAACATGTGCCTTCCTAGTTGTGAGCTGCACTCATGTATCCTGCAGTGGGAGAGGAGCCAGTGCTGCATGAGGCTGAGCAGACCTCCCTCTTCCCTCGCCTGGAGTTGCTGTGGATTGAAGTCTCCCATTTCAAGTCCATGGAGGAGGCGACTCATGATTCATATCACCAATAAAGTAAGGTACTGCTGCTGCTGGCATCTGAAGCATAACATTGCAGAGGCAGGCACACGCTCCAGGTGGATAGCAGGGGGAGAGTAGGGAGAAATGATGATCTGCAGAAATAGAAGGGGGTTTGCAATGAGTGTCTGACATGAGTGTTTTTAATTGCCTTTACTGTGTGCAGTGGCAAGGAGGCAGCTTGCACCAATTGTGAGCTTTGGACGAAATAAATAACGCCCCCTCCCAGATCTTGTACACTTTGCAGCCATACCAGGAGGTGGATGGAAAGGATTGTAAGCAATTGTATACAGGCACAAAAGTTGGGTTGAGTTTCTTTTGCAGGTGGGGTCGGGGAGGCTGGTAAGGAGGCGGCTTTGTGTAGAGGGTGAAATGTCTCTGGAGAGGGACTTCTCCCTTGGGTTTCAAGGTGTTTCCCACACTCCTAGATTTGACTACAGAGCAGAAGGTTAATGAAGAAATGGCATTGACCATTCTCAGGCTGTAAAAACTTACTGCTACTTTCTTTTCTTATTTAGATAGTATTTTCAGAACTGTGTGACTTTCTTCTTTTTTTTTTTAAAGCTTTGGAGCAGATTAAATAATGAGGGACCTGTGTTCACTGCACTTAAAAATCTTAAATTCTAAAACCAGCAAAGCCAAATTATGAAAATGCACCACAAGCACTAACATTTGCATAATTAACTTGATTTGCACATTTGATTACCAGCATGCTTTTTCGACAGATTTTGAATCATAACTTTGGAATTTCACCACCCCAGAACTCCCACCTCAAGGTCCCAGACCTTCCTCACCAAAACATAGGGCCCTAAGACCTCCCCATCCACAATTCATCTCCCAGGGGTCTATTCACCCTCTGGGGTTGTGGTCACACCTCCCTGACAGACGGCAGCTGCAGCAGCAAATTTAGTTTGGAGTCAGGCGCCAGTCCTGCAGACACGTCCCACTGCAGTTTCACTGCAATGCCAGCCTGTCACTGTGAGGACTGGCTGATTCTGCAAAAATCACTACAAATTGCAGCAACGTAATCGACATGGGTCCCTGCAAATAATACAAATCAGTGACCATTATAGATAGCAATAGAGTTTGAAGGGATCCTTTTATTTTCTGTTTTTACACTGTTAACGTTAAGCATTTTATAGCAATCTACATAAAGAATACATTTACTATCTCTTGCAAGCCCTTATGGGAGTAGTTATTACCTCTAAGCTATTAAACAAATCTTCCAGCTGCTTGGTACAGGATTTGCTATATCTAGACCATCCTAGGCATATGTCCATCTTAGGCATATGTCCATCCAACCTCTTCTTAAAAACCTGCAACGGTGGAGAATCCACAATTTGCATTGCACAAGTACCAGATTGCTAATTGTTAATGGTGCTGCATCCTGCATTTTATTTCTAGTGTATTATTTATAAGTATTAGATATTCAAAGTAGAAAGAAATTGACCAGCAAAAACTATCTACTGTTGACTAGACTCACAGCATATAGATGTGTAGCTAACCATTTTGGCCTATGGGTTCAGGTCTGCTCTGTACCATAGAGCGTACATTGTTGGGTGTGTGGATTCCTTGATGTGTGTAACATATCGAATAACGCTAGACGTTAGCGGTGGACCCACCCCTCAACAGTGTCCTCTTTCTGGGAACTTGAAATATGGTAACCCTAGTTATGGCTCCCCCATACTTTTGCACCCAACTACCCTACAACCCAGTGTCTCCACTACCCTGTATCCACCACCTGTCCCTCTCCTATGCCCCTGCTCCCACCACCTGCCTCCATCAGTGTCCCATTTCTCCTCACTTGGAGATGCAACATCTCTTCACGGACATACCAAACTAGCCAACAACCAGGGTTAGATGGTTTTAACCATAGGTTTGAACCAGCTTAAACAATCCTAAAGAAACACTCACTTCCCTCCTACTTCCTTCTCAGTTTCCATTGAGGGAGTCAGGCAGTAAGCCCTCCCTTACTGTTTCCAACACAGAAACACTAGTTCATGTTCTAGTCCTCTCTCAACTACTGCAATTTCCTCCTCACTGGCTGCCCCTGCTCTGATCTGATCTTACTCCCTCATCTCCGTTCAGTGCTCTACAGCCAAAATCATCCACCTTGGCTTGCTTGTCACTTTGACCACGTTCAGCCCTTCCTCCCCACCCTACACTGGCTCCCTCTATGTGAACACATTCAGCACAAGCTCCTGCTCATCACCTTCAAGGCACTTCATGGCCTTGCTCCCCCAATGCTCTCTGCTCTTGTATCCCGCCACATTCCTGCCCAGGAGCTTCGCTCCTCCTCTGCCCCCACCCTCACCTGCTTGCGACCCCCTTGTTCCTCTAAACATTTTTGCCCCTTCGCCCTTGCAGTCCCCCATGCCTGGAACACCCTCCCTGGATACATTCATTCTGCTTCCTCCCTCCCAACTTTCAAATCCCTCCGCTTTCCCTAGCTCGTCATGATTGAAATTGCGTCCTCTTCCCCACCACCTTGGAATCTAATTCCCTGTGACTAAGTGAAGCACCTGCGCCTTCTCAACCTCATGAATGTGCTCTTGTCTCTTAGGCTCTTTTTAAATGGGCCACGCGAGGGGTGTGTGTCACTGTGCATGCCAATGCTGGGGCAGTGAGTGGGGATGGGTGTACACGGGCACACACCCATCCTCCACCCATCCCAGTGCATTCCCAGGCACGTCTCGCCAGTTACTCCATGCATGGGTGATGGGTGGAGGTGGGTGGGCGTACGTGTTCCGTGGGAGCATGCATGCACGCCCACACCCCGCTGTGTGTACACGGGCGGTGCCCATGCATGCACAACTAGATTCCTGGGTGTACGTGCGTGGGTGCCACCCATCTAAAGAGGGGCTTCGATTTTAAGCTCCTTGGGGGAGGGAACTGTTTATAACTATTGATTGTAGAGCGCCAGGTACACCACTGGCGCTATATAATTAATAAATAATTAATGCATTATTAATCACACACACACACACAGACACACACTAGTTTAAGCCTCCCTACCCCCACTCCACCCCCAAAACAGTACACCCAAAGAACAAAAACCACATCCTGGTTTAAACTGGTTTCAACCAACAAAAAGTGTGTGATGGGGGGCGAGGGGGGAGGTTCCCAACCATGCCAACAACAGGAGTTTATCTGGCCACATTCATCCTGCATTTGACTATGAATTAGGGCTGAAATGAATCCTTGGTGCAAATACCAAATTATATTAAATTTAGTTTATTTGTATCTGTTAAAATGAAGAGAATAGCCATGTCCTTTGTGGTTCTAAATATTCCTTTCTTCATTTATTCAGTACTGTATGTTCGATAAGTAGGGCTTGGTTTGCTTTAGTAGTACTAGTCTGTGCTAATTTAGTAATTTAACCAAACCAAATAAACAAGTTGGCATATATTGCAATGGCGATGAACGTCAATTTAACTGTTCCTTTGTGGGAACAAATATGCAGATTGTCTTCACAAACATGAAAAGATATGTTTGTCAACACCCTAGCTATGACCAGCCATACGATGCTGCTATGTCAGGACACATCTCTAGCAGCATCTACAGCTTTTTCTATGTTACTACAAGCTCAACACGGTCCAAGTCACAACAGACAAAGCTGGAAATGCAGACATGGCATAACTGCTGGGTTGCATGTCTGTGCTTGAATAACCGAGCCAGATCACCAGAGCTGTTTGCTGTCAGTCTCTTTCATATAAAAGATCACTGCAAGCCCCTTTCCCCTGGTGATCATAACCCTGGCAATCAACTTGATTCAGCATGCTTAGGAGTAAAAGCAATGCTTTGAGGCACTGCCATCTTGTGGTAGTTTAGTGCCAAATCACCTATTGCCAGTTCTTCACATTACAGGGTTTATTAGTGGAAATCTAGAAGCTTATCAGAATGTGAAAATACCAGAAAAACAGGCAATACTGGCAGCACTCTTGAATAAAAGGCAAAACGAATGTGTTCATCATTATGGAGAACCTACCATTAGAATATTAACTTATGGAGTTATGTATCTTTTGAAAGACATAAAATCAGCTAATGATGCCTTGTGTTGGTTCAATTACAGCACTTTCCAAATCTTTTTTAATTAGCTGGATTGTATTAGGTTGAAACCTAGTAATTTAATAGTGTTTATTTCCAAGGGTAAAACCTAAAAAGTGAAAGTTAAACACAGATGAAAACTAAAATGGCAATGATTTATTCTTCAAAGAAGTGCTTAGCTCAGGAATGCCGTATCTTCATGGAGTTCATGTTATGTATCTATGTTGGATTTCTTCTCTTGAATATTCTTTCTGAAAGATTTTCTTCAGAGTTTATTCGTTTGCTTTATCTAGAGAGGTTATGAGCTTGTTTTTTCCCCATATTTTCAAAGGCTTTCTATACTGTGTAGCTATTTTGACAGAACAGGCAGTAACTTGCAGGCCAACTCAGCAAAGATTAGAGAAAGGTTAGAGTTGCAACTACCATGAATCACAGCTTAGTGTAAGGTCTATCTAGACTTTTTTGGCTTTTGTCCAAGGTCTACTGATCAACAAGCACGAGTATTGTCATGCATTTGGTCAAAACTAGAACCATACCATGCTGTGACTGGTAATTAAAAGTTCTCATTTTAGTATGGGACTGTTTTTAACCCTCATCTGTGTCAAAAAGAAATTACTCTGCATGGGTCTTGGAGTAGATTTCTATCCCAGTCCTTTGGCACTTACATTGCTTGCATGTGCAAAGTAAGGCTCTTTTTACATTTTATTATACATGTTGCAGGGCACCACTGCAGCCAATCACTATGGTCCCTGTGCACACATGATGCCTCCACCCAGTTCGTCTGGGTGGAGATGGATGTTGGCCGGAAACAAACACTCACCATCACCCACCGAAAGTGGCTCTTACACAGACGCCCCCACCCATCTCCACGCAGGGAAATGCTCCCCACCCACCGGCCAACACCCATCTCCACCCAGAGGAACTGGGTGGAGGCATCATGTGTGCACAGGGTCCTTGGTGATTGACTGCAGTGGTGCCCTGCAACATGTATAATAAAATGTAACACCCATTTTATGTGTGTTAGAGCGTCTGTGTAAAAAGGCCTAACATGAAATGTGATGGTGTAGATTTCTACCCCTGGGGTATAAATCTACTCCATGGTAAAATGCATTGGGGTAGATTTCTACCCCAGGTTTTTTTGTGTGTGTGTGAACAAAAAAACCCCACGGTTAACGGTAACCAACTTTTGTTTGGGGATGTTCTGTATCTGTGTGCAGGGGATATTCTGTACCTGTGTGCAGGGGATATTCTGTA
>QEPC01010227.1:3291462-3305345 GCA_003113815.1 Sphenodon punctatus
GTCCCTTCTTTTCTTTCCCTATGGATGTCTGGGTTTCCCTGTGTGTGTATAGGTCCCATGGGGGGGGGGGGGGGGGGGGGAGGGGAGGTCTGTTTCTTGGCGTGCTGCAAGGTGAGATGGATATTGTTGAGCAATAATGGAAAGTCATCAGCAGTATCTACCTACAGACACACACACACCCCCAAATTAGTATTAATGAAAACATTTCATTTTTAAAATGTGGCCCAAGTCATTTTCAAATTGCCGATGCAGCCCCCAAACTAAAAAAAAAAGGTTCCCCACCCCAATCTGACTCTTCCAAAGGTAGGTATTGCAGGTTTAACTACTATCCTTTTTGGACCACATTTTGAAGACCAGACTCTGAACAATTAAAATGCAAGTGTAATTGTGTGTTCATACAGACAAAAAAAATAATCTGTCAACTTCCCAATAGGCACTTAGAAATTGAGGGTTCAGCTTTAGAGGCCAAGCTGACGTTGGCTGGTGTGTTGACTTTCTGTGTTCAAGGTCTATGTTCTTTGTGCAGCAGCTGGATCTGCAGCTGCGCCAGCGAGTGTTTCATATGCAAAGTGGCAACAAGGACATTTTAGCAAAGTGTTTAATCAGCTACTGCGGTATAACATCTTGAGTCTCTGTTGCATTCAAGGCAAACTGTATTTATGGCCCTGTCTAGCTGCTGCTGACTGAGCAAATAGATAAATTAGTTCAAAGAGAGTTCTTACAGCTTCAAGAGAATGTGGTTGCCATATTGGTCCCAACTGTATGAGATGAAGTAGTTCAGATGATTTCTTATTGGACCAACATTATATCCCTAAGGAAAGGTCCCATGTGGCCCAAAAGCTTGCATAATTATGGTATTTCACTTAGTTGTAAGCCGCCTCGAGCTTCTTATGAAGGAGGTGCGGGATATAAATAAAAAGTGAAATGAGATGAAATGAAATGAAATTATTCTCGCTTTTGAGTTCAAAAAAGATCATTTGAAGTACTTTGTCTCCATTCCTTTCAGCTTAAGCACTCAAGAAGCATCTCTCAAGTTTTAACATAAAACAGGGGTGGCCAAATCCAGCCCATAGATAGTTTTATTTGGTCCTTTTCCAGTTCCTGGATCTGGCCCCTGCTCTCAAGCACTGAGAAGGTGCACTCGAGGGAAGACAGCAGAGATGAGGGCACGCACTCAAGCACAGGGGGATGGATCCATGGCACAGATCCATAATCTGGACCCTCCCCTTCCTTCCCGCACCCTGAGCAGACCCCATCAGCACCCCCACCCTCAACTCCTATCAGGTCTGTGGACCTTGTACTTATTTGCAAAATGGCCCATGTGAGAGAAACGTTTCCCCGCCCCTGATGTAGGAGCCTCATTATCAAGGATTTGTTTCCCGACAGGGAATTCTCAGAATTCGTACCCGGAATCCACTTTCCGTGCTCTTCCTTCCCAAAGGAAACACAAAAAAGCATTTTTCTACACATAATCCATAATGGTAGACTGAAGACATTTATGGGAAAATTGGGCTCTGGTTCAGATAATGATTATATACACTTCTGCTGAGTCACAACTTAATACTGCAGCAGACATGAAAACTATATCTTAGCCAGAGAGATAATGCTGCTTTAATAGGATAACATCAAATTTAGGGGTATTAATTTGTGTGAACCTCACATAGCAGACCATTATTAACAAATAAATATCACTTCTGCCCTCCTCACATTTTCAGTGTTTGATTTATGCCAGCCTGTGCTGAACCAAATTAGCCGGAAAATCCCCCCAAAGTCAGGAACAGCAAGAGTTACAGCATGTTCAACAAAAATCCCTTTTGGGGGGCAAATTTGCTCTGAATTTCCAGGAACAGAGGCATACAGGAAGACAGGAAAGAAACGAATGGAAAACAGCATGGGTGTTTGACATTCAATAAGGGCCAGCTAAGCTGCAGCAGATTCACCCACTTCAGTCCTACGAGTCTAAAGATAGCAGCAGAAACATTTAATATTCCAATCCCATACAACACTATGGCATAGCTCTTAGCTAGATAAACAGCCTGTGCTGGAGAAAGGTCTTTGTGCTGTAAAATGAAAATCCAGCAACAGATGGAACGGTTACACCTTTCTATTACAGAGAGAAAGCATGAAAAGAAATGAGACAGCCCACACTAGGTCTGTCCACCCACTTGTTTATCAGGTGGATGCCAGATGTTAGCCCGCACCCGTCACGTGTCCACCTCCCACCCACCCCTTATGGCATCTTCCAGGAGATTGCAGGCCCAGCGAGCAGGCGAATCTGGGCTAACGTGCGCCCATGTGTCTGTGTCTCGTCAATTAAGTTTGCCTGTAGCCTCGCCTGCATCCAGGTCTGCCAACATCAAGCACAGACTCAAGCCTAGTGCGTCCCACCAGCTGACAGGTCAGCTGGGAACAGAGGAGAGCGCTACTGCATTGTCAGCTGACAGGTGGGCTGAGGAGAGGGGAGAGCCCTAGCATGCCCAGCCAGCTGTCAAGTGGGATGGGGAAAGGGAAGCAGGGGGTGCAGGAAACAGAGTACCACCCCTCCGCCCCATCCACCAGCTGCCCCTGGCAGCCTACAGTGTTCAAAGGGTGACTGCTTCCTCCCCCTCTCTCCGCTCTTGTTGGCGCCACTGAGTGGAGGCTGCCACAAACACATGAAATACACACAGGGGGCTGCCCATTCATTAGACTGGACACATGCTAAACCTGCGAGCCTAGGATGAGTGGTGGCTGCACGGTCCAAACACAGACTCTAGCAGGCTAATGTCCCGTCTGCTTTCACCCAAAGATTTGCTGTAGTTGTTGCAATCAAATTCACAGGCCTAGGTTCAACCCATAAGAGGCTGTAGAAAGGACAAAGTAATTAAGCATAGGAATATAGTAGCTGATACACCTAGTGATGTATTGTTAAAAATTAAAGACAATGAGCGCGATCCCAAACTCCCATGTGTGCAGCTCACATGTGCGCATGGCAGTACACATAGATGCGTGTGAGGTCTGTGCCGTTTGCACAAGCTCCACAGTCACCATAATGGGGGCGTGGGGGTGTTTGCATCCTCATGTACGCGTGTGTTGTGTGCGCCTCACGTGCATATCCATGGGCCTTAAGATCGGCCCCTGATGGGAAATCCATTCCTTCCTTCAACCCTTACTAAACATGGGAGTCTTATAGATGAGGAGCACCAGATTATAATTTCATTTTCTAGGGCCAGTAAGAGAGAGAGTTAGGCTGATTTTATCGGAATCAACTGTATTTCAGATGCTACCGGAGTCTAGATAAATGGATCAAGTTTTATCTATTTCCAAGCATTTATTACATACTCTTGGTATCCATGGCAGAAATAAAGTAGATCCCATCATTATTTCAGTTAGTTCAAAAGTGTTATCCTAGTATTCAAATATGGGATACTTGTTCAATATACAATTATGAATATTTTAAAATATTTTGTCACTATCCTCAAAATACAATGATTCCCAGTCTCTGGCCTCTCCTTTTCAGCTCACACAATATCTTGAACAACACTGAAATGAATAACTGAAGGGGAAATTTAAAAATAAATAAATAAATGCACTGACCTGTCAAAGTTTACCTCAACCAAACTGAAAAAAGTGGTTCTTTCCCACATCGCTATCTGTTTCCACTCCATCATGTATCTGGTTTTGGTTATTTCAGGTTGGTTATCTTATTTCCATTTTTGGCACTATTGCACTTGCACAATTATTGAAAATGGCATAACTGAAATACCCAAACAATCCAAACTGCAAAATAACCAAACCAAAAACATAGAACCGACAATGTATCGGGTACCGAACAGCAGGGATTAGAAACCTTTCATTGGCCCAAGTGGTTACAATCTGGGAGGAAAAGGAGCAGATAGGCAGAGACGTATTCATGAGGCTAAGACGTTGCAAGTGCACGCACTTAGCTTAATTACAAAGGGAGAAGAGGGATCCTGAAAGATGAGACGGTATACACAGCAAAATAACAGGGGGGAAATGCATATATGAGAATATTCATTTTGATCACAGATGTTAAACATTTGAAGGACTATCTGAAAATGTGAATAATAATCTATTATTCATTTCAGTTCTAATTTTGAGCTCACTCTTGGCAAGAGCTGAAATTAATACATTCAGCAATTTGTATATTCAAAATCCCTCTTCATTCCTTCATTTGAGTCTGCGCTGGCTTCCAGTAACTTTCCAGGTACAGTTCAATATGCTGGTTTTGACCTACAAAGACCTGAACAGCCTGGGACCTACATATCTGAAAGACTGCCTTCTCCCCAATGCTCCATACCCATTGAAAGCCCCCCAAGTTCACCAGAGAGGGCCCTCTTGCAAGTACCATCAGCACATCAAGTCCATACGGTAAAGGCATATACAGAGGCATTCTCACTGGTTGCTCAACAATTATGAAATTCCCTTCCACTAGAGGTTCAAAGCCTGAGCATCTTCTGGAGGCAATGTGGGACCACTTTAAAATGTATACATACTCTATATCCTATATTAAACTTTCCATTTTCTAGAAAAGCTTCAAGCAGCGCTTGTGATCGTGCAAGGTGTGGCATGCCTTCAGTTTTCATTCTAATACACTGGAACCAAGATCATTTGGCACTTACAGAGATGGAAACTCCATTGCAATAGACACTGCCAAACGCACAGGAAGAGCAAATCCCTGCCCTGAGGAGCTCACAATCTAATATGAGGATTAATAGGGCAGGCAGCTACACTCTTTGCACTTGAGAGTCCTGCCGCCCCTTTCTTCCCTGCAGGAAGGCAGCAGAGTCTTTCCAGTCAGTCAGTCTCAAGGTGGGGTTTATTGGCCTTCAAGCAGATTCCACACCACAGCTGGTCAATCAGTCCTTAATGCAAAGCAATACAAATGTCACCCCCTGCATGGTCTCAAGTACCTGAACCAAACTGGTGTGCAGGACTGTGCGCTCAAGCCAGACCAACCTGAGTGATCCTTCTGCAACCAGTTCTGTACTTGAAAAGCATGCACAAAATAGAGCCCCACAACAGTACACCCTTCCTTTCCTCCTCCAGATAGAATGACATATGTTCTTTCACAGGTTTGTAAATTATCAGGATGACATCTCAATTATTTTGATCTTCTTAAACCAAATTGTAATTTCTCATGTCAAAGAATACAATAGATTATGTAGTAAAGTCAAACCACAATTGAACATCAAAAATGACTGTAACATTTTCCTTTTTCTAATGGAGGAGTCAGCATGTGTCCATCAAACATTCTTACATTTAGAGGGGTCCCACCATCATCATTTTGTGCAGGGCCCCAGTTTCCCTGATTTGGCATTGCTCCAGCCCCATCTCTGTAATATGATAATCCCTAGAAGCAGTAACAAAAGAGTTCCACCCTCCAGAGACACACTGTCCTGCTCTTTCACCACGTATCTAATTTCAATAACGGATATTTTCTCCCTCCCCACACAAAGCCCACGTTCTTCTCCAATCCACATCTTTAATGAAAAATTAGAGCCACACAGTATTCGTCTTTCTAGAAACTACTTCTATTTAATTAAATTCCAGTGCAAGAAATCCCTCTAGTACGTCTAGACAGCCATTGACATTCTGACTAGCTTTCACATAATTGCATTAGGAAAGGGAAACTAGACAGCTGAGACTATCAAATTATGTGTTAAAGTGCTTAAAAATAAACATCTTTCCTAAAGAAAGCTGGCGTGATAGCATTCCCTTACTATTCCACACCATCATATGCAGCCTTTCATTGCAAGCACCACCAAAAAGAACTCCCAACGAGAATTGTACAAGTCTGCACACCAACTGCATTTAGGGTGAAAATATGTTGTACATTACATGAAAGCAACATTTCACAGAGTGAGAAAACAGCATGGCCCAAAGCTTACAGACCAAAAGGAAGAGCACATTTTGAGACAGGAATCTCTCTCCCATTTGGAAGAAATGCTAAAATGACGTCTCTTCCACTGAGCAATAGGAAGAGTGAAGCATTCACGCTGACAGGCGTAGCCAGGCGACATGCATGGCATGTTCAACATAACCTGCAGAAAGATGCAAGGGATGGAATTAGAAAACAGGTAGAGATACATCTCTCTGTGAGGTCCTGTATCTCAGATCATTCAACTAACCTGTCTTTTTTAACAAACGGCAGCACAAATTTACTATGACCAATGTTCAGCTCTTGTCCTATATTTTTTTTCTCTTGTAGCTCCATATATCGATATCTCCTTGTGGTAGAGCTGAACCACATTAGAGCTACAGGCCCTTTAAGAACTGAGGAGTAGGGCTGAAGCCATGCCCACTCCTGAGATATAAAGACAGGAAGCAAGAGGAAGCAGAAGTGTCCAGGATACTGGAGAGAGAACATCTCTGGTAGAAGCCACCTGGATGTTAAAGGGTGCACATTACTGCTCCTGGAAGGAAGGAGACCTGGGAGCTGACTTGAGTAACTAACTACATGTGAGTTGTATGTGACCCAGCCAGAAGACTGTTACCTGGCCAGGTTTGGCCTTTATATAAAGACTGTTATATGTATAGAGGCTATTGTATAGGGTGAATCTTACTACAGATGGATGTATATAGGAATAAACTGGTGATTATGCTAATCCCCTGAGTGGCTGCATGATGTGGGGCTAATCCTCTCAACACTCAACCATGGCAAGGCCATCCCCTGCTACATCTATATTTTTCTCCTATGTCTCCATCATTCTTGCCTCTTTCTATTGCTTTAACAACCTCCATCTTTCTTGTCAGCAGGCTCACACTGTGGACTGCTCTGAGACATTTGTTTGCCCTTGGCAAGGTGGTTGGCATACAGCCCCATGCCTCCACAGCAGAGCCTGACTTGATTACCACTGTGGATCTAGCCTTGGCCCTGCTGGAATATGGGAAACAGCAGATGCCTGGGCCCACCCCAATGAAGCAGCAATAGGACTTTAGGGCCCTGGGCCCAAAGCTTGCTCCTTGCAAAGAGCCATGGGGTGCTTGTCCTTTAAGAACTTCTCCCCCTCACACAGCCTGGTTCTGACCAAGTCTTGACTCCCCTTTCTAAAAGCTCACTGAACAATCTGACCCACTGACTAACACACTTATCAATGCCCTGATCATATCCTTCAATTACAGTGTCTGTCCTTGAGACTTCTGAACAAAGAGATACTCAAATGATTCCTCTGTCCAAAACACAGCTACTGAAATGTCATTTCTTCACCATGCTCCTCATCTTTCTGTCCTCATTTCTCGCTACATATCCACCCAGGAATACATTCATGAAGTTGAGAGGACTCAGGGTCCAGAGACGGGGACCCTGAATGGCAGAACAGTTGAGGGCATTTCAGTGAGCAGTCTGTGGGGGTGAGGAGCTAGGGAAAGCCAGGCAGAAGAAGTAGGTTTCTAGAAGGGATTTGAATGTAGGCAGGGAGCCAAGTGCATGTGTTCAGGGAGGCAGCTCCAGACAGAGGGTAGCATGAGAGAAGGGGCAAGGACAGTTGGGACAGGCAAGTGTGACATCAGAAAGGGGTCTCTGTTTGCCTTACCATTAAATTCCAATATTAAAAAAACCCTTTGGTTTTAATAAATAGTTATGGCCTCCTCACATTTACACAAACTTCAACAGGAAAGGAAATTGAGTATTAGTGTCTCTATTTATTTCCCTTTATTCTCCCCCCCGCCCAAAAACAAACAAACAAACAAACAAACCTAGTACTAGCTTTTCCTGTCCTTCAAAAAATTAAATTCTGTAATTCCATTACTTTTAACTCTAAATCATAATCACTTTCACCTACCACTTTTAACCAATAATACATTTCAATCTAATTCCCTCCTTTTCACTTTACATATATTTATTTTGTCTATAATACCTTAACAACTTAACTGAATTTTATAAACATTCACTATGTTCTTAATGCATTCTCAAATGTTAAAGTAAATTTTTATTATAGTAATTTCAGTCAACCTCTTTTCTTTTTATTAGGGGCGGGGGGGGGGGTCCCCCCCCCCCCCTGTTTTGTGTTTTATGTTTTTAAAATGTTTAAATTGTTTTATATTATATTTATATTTTTATTGTTAGCTGCTCTGGGCGAGAAGAGCGAGGTAAAAATTTGTTAGTAAAAATTTGTTAAATAAATAAATAAAATAATAATTATTTATTATTATAAATAATTTATAAATTTATACCCCGCTCCCTCCTGCCTCAGGCAGCTCGGAGCAGCTCACATCATATAAAATACATTAAAATAGAAACAACAACAACAACAATATAAATTCATAAATAAGCAAGATAGTAGAGTCACTGCAAATGAACCATCCATCTGAACATTTTAGCCAAATGATGTAGTGACCTGAGGAGACAAATTGACCAGAATGAAAGCTAGCAGCAGCGTGGTATATGTATGAGGATGTATGTAATTGAATCAAATTAGGCCTGTACGCAGCAATTTCCATGTCTTTTTTCAAGATTTGTAGCTGTGAATGCAGATATTAAGAGAAGTAAGGTGAAGCGTTTAAAAGAGTAATTGAGCATTCACATAAATGAAAACAGTGAACACAAATGTCTTATACTTTTGATGAAATTAAATCTTTGAACAGAAATAAAGAAATTGAAGGAGCATATATCATCATCCATTCATTTCTGAAGATTGTCTCTTAAAGAACTTCAATTACATGTACAAACTGTTTCTCTGAGAGAGAAATAGAAAATGTCTCGTATTGGATGGTTAGAAGTCTCTAAGTAATTTAAGACTGCGAGAAGGAATTCACTAGTATCCTGGTGTTGAAAACTGAATTTCGTGTTGATCTATGTCACCAGATTTGCTAAGTTTTGTTGAACAGAGTAATTTATTGTAAAGGTCAATTAGTTGAAAGAGGGAGTTTCCAACATGATCTGTGTGAAAACATTTTAGTAGGTTTCTAAGCAGAGGTATACTCAAAACGAATTGTGCAATAACTTTAGCATAGCAGTTAATTCTGATTGTATTTTGAAAAGAAGGTGGAATGTCAAGTTGTTGAATATATGGTGGCTTGTCTATTTTTTGTCTCTTTGATGTTTTGAGTGTGTGCGTTCAAATTTTCTTTTTCTAAGCTGAATGTAAAATTGTGGTAATTGTGGTTTGAATTTATTACATAATCTATTGTATTCTTTGACATGAGAAATTACAATTTGGTTTAAGATGATCAAAATCAATGAGATGTAATCCTGATAATTTACAAACCTGTGAAAGAACATATGTCATTCTATCTTTAAAGAATGAGTTTCCAAGATCAGTAATGACATTGTCTAAACCAAGGGTCTTGTGATTTGTGAATGGAGATTGCATAAGAGAGTGAAAGGGGAAATTGTTTTCTTAGACTATGGGGTAATTTCAGATGTTACAAGATCACAGTCAGCCACACTGAATCACACACAAACCCCCAGAGTGGCCAATAAGCCCTGAACGTCTGGTCAGCGGCATCCATATGTTCACCCCAGTCAATCACCGGTAGGGGCCAAAGCCAACCACGGTTCTGGAGCTCGGGACGGGACCACCTCAAGAACAGTGGTCAATGCAATTCCCACTGGGAAACGGCCAGAAGTAATGTCTGAATGGCAACTGCCAGGCGGGATCACACACAACAATCCCCAGCCATGGCGAATGCATGCAGTGTTGCTGCCAAGCAACGACCAACAAATGGAACAAGGAAGAGAGAGGAGAGGAGAGACACGATATGATATGGCAATGGAGCAAGAGCAGCATCAGCATCCACAGGACCCACAGCAACCCACCCCACAGAGGGACACCGAACAGGGGATGGAGGCCCCCCACAAATGGGTAAGGAGACCACAACAGGTGGAGGGATAGATGCGATGGTGGTGCAAGGGTAGTAGAAAGCCACGGAGGGCAGGGGAGGTGGGGTGAACGGAACACTGCACGGTACCCAACCCCCCATGTCCAACCAAAAGACCAGTAAAAGAGCCCAAGCCCCGGAACCCCCACAGGACATCAGCAGGGAGAAGGTAAAGGAGGAGGAGGTGGCACCAGAGCCATAGGGGCCAGCAGGGAAATGGAGGTACCCGAGAGGGGGACAGTGGGGATACAAAGAGACATGGGACTTCAAGATCTGGGGGTCCCTCAAAAACCAGATAGAGCTAGTGGTCAACAAACGTAATGAGCATGTGTTCAACCAGATAGGCTGGGAAATGGAAGAGGCAGGATACCAAAGGTCAGCAGCACAATGCAGGTCCAAGAGCAAGGAACCAAAGGGGGGGTACAAGAATATCAAGGACAACAACCAAAGGTCCGGTCATGCAGCTAGGACCGTGCCCTATTATGATGCCCTTTACCAGATCCTGCACATAAAGGCTGATACCCCCCTTCCTTTCCTTCTCCGTTAGAGATAATGCTATCTTGGGTCCTTGGAGATCTGCTCCAGTGTAAATTTACAGTTTTATTCCTATCGGCCTGTTTTGTTTGAGTCAGCCTGAGGGTTACAGGCTTCAAATTAGGTAAGCTAAGTTGTTCAGCCCTCATCCTGCTTGTGTCTCTGATCATGGCCAAACTGCCTAATCAATATGTAAGAGCAGCAGCACCCCCAGGAACCATATCAGTTGCAGTCCAACACCCAGCACCCATCCCACCGCCTGTGCCCATCCCACAGCACCTGCAGCAGCCCCGACCACAGGGCACACAAATTTGCCTACCCATTCCAGAGGGGATGAGATGGCAGCAGCCACCCAGGCAGGTGCAGCAGCAGCAGCAGCCAGCCCCAGTCCCGGTCTATCCCCGCACACCTGCCACAGAGGACAGCGAGTAGCCATGGCAGAGCCAGGAACCACTGAACGGGGATGTCAGTGTGGCCAAGGGTGGGTCACAGACCATGGAGGTTGGCCCAGGAAGCAAGACGGGTCAGGGGTAAGGGGAGGTGGAAATAGGGCACTGAGGGCACTGTGAATACAATAAATGCACCATTATACACTCTAACCATCTTGTCTGTCGTTCCTAGCTAATCACATCGGGGACCCTGTNGGGGGGGCAGGCGGGACAAGGGGGATGGTACACAATCACCCCAGTGACACACCACCATGCCCGTTCCCACACAGGAGCACTACCACAGCCACAGGAGGCTGAGGCAGAAGGGGAGCAGCGGAAGCAACAAGGTGAGCAGCACTACAGGTCTACAGATGGTAGCGGCCCAAGGGGTAGCAGATGGACATGCACACACGGCATCCAGGAAATTCAGGGGAATGGAAAGCAGAGGTGCCGGAAGGGGCGTCAAGGGTGACCATGAGGAAACAAGGGAGGGGTTGTGGTCACAGCTACATGGAGGGAGGAAACCCAGCCACCCAAGGGAAAGGGGGACAGACGGGCAGGGATCCCAGCCCCCCCGCACTGATCCGGGGTGGTATACGTGGAGCTACCGGGTGCCCAACCGAGCATACCTAACTGGTATCCCACAGATCCACAGCCTGTGCAGCCAGCCCAACCACGAGGGACCTGTGCCACTGGCCCAGAGGACGCGCGAGCACAGGGCATGTGTACACTGGCAGCAGGAGGACCTTGCAAAGGAGATTCTGCGTACAAGCACAGAGCAGGGGGAGGCAATGACAGCATCCATAGACAGTATGGAGGCGGCCATCGACAGAGCCATGCAGCAGGTGGAGGGAAGGGACAGGGACCTGGTAGTGGAGATGTGGAAGGAAAGGAGGCTGGAGAGACGGGACTACACCAGGCAAATGGAGGCATTTGAGCAAATGACACAGACCATCGACCGCCTGGGTGCCGATCACTCAAGGGAATTGTACCGCTCGCTCAAGATTGGCACCTCGCTCCTGCTCCATGTGGGAACTATGAGCACCTACATCATGGCAGCAGCACCCCTGGGCACCATACTGGCTGCAGCCCCACACCCACCACCCATCCCACCGCCAGTGCCCATCTCACAGCAGCTACAGCAGCCCCGACCGCAGGGCCCACACATTCATCTACCTGTCCCACAGGGGATGAGACAGCAGCAGCTGCCCAGGCAGATACAGCAGCAGCAGGCAGCCCAGGACCGGTCCAGCCCCCCACACCTGCCATAGAGGACAGTGAGGAGCCGTGGCAGAGCCAGGAACTGCTGGTGGAAGATGTCAGTGTAGGCGAGGGCGGCTCACGGGCCATGGAGCCACCTGCCAGGCAACAGAGAGATCAGCCCAGGAAGCAGGATGGGTTGGGGGGGAAGGGGAGGGGAAAATAGGGCACTGAGGGCACTGTGAATACAATAAACGCACCGTTATACACTTTAACCGTCATGTCTGTCATTCTTAGCTAATCACATTGGGGACCCTGTGTGTAGCGGGACAGGCTATGGCCCTGTTGGGCACGGCTCTGCCAGAGGTTCCACACCACGGACCCCGGGGCAACAGGGCAAACACCTAGTGGGAACCAGAGGGGAGGGAGCACCCACGGGAAATAGTAAGGGGCTATGGCTCACAGGCACTGGGGATTACAGGGGATCCATAGGCCATGCTCCCCTGCAGCACCCCAGTAACCTCAGGACAGGGACACCCTTGATATGTGCCTCGTAAGTGCTGCTCAGATCCGCTTAGCATAACAGTACTCGCTGCGGTTCGCTTCATTCACATAGAGCGGGACCAACCCGCTGGCCACTGTGGCATGGGATACCCCATCGGTCTCGCAGATATTGTGCAACACGCAGAAGGCACCAATGACTAGGGTGGAGGTCTCCACTGAGTAGTCCAGACGCCCAGCAAGGCACCACCACCTCTGCTTGAGGGCAAGAAGGCCCTCTCGACCACGGTCCTCAAGGTGCACAGCCAGGTGTTGTACAGGGACTCCATTTGGTTCCTGGCCATTGGATAGGCCTTCATGAGCCATCAGAGCAGTGGATAGGCTGGGTCCCCAATTATGCAGGGGGGCATCAACACTCCCTTGATCCAGGTCATCTGCATGTTGGCATAGTCCCACCTGTACATCTGTGCAAAGAAGGGGGAGATGACAAGGATCTGGGCATCATGGCTGCGGCCGGAGTGGCCGGTGAAGATATCTGTGAACCGGCCCCAGTGATTGACAATGGCCTGGAGCTGCAATGAATGGTAGCCATGCCTGTTGATGGACTCGGCTGCATCATCGAGTGGGGGACGGAGGATCCCAACATGGGTGCCATAGAGAGCGCCCAGGCAGTTAGGGAACCCGGAAGGCTCGAAGCCGGCCATCACAGCCGCCTGATCCACAACCTGGATAACGTGGTCGAGGAGGATCGCCTCCACGGTCTCACAGAAGTCACGGATGATGCAGGTGACTGTTGTCAGGCCCACACCAAAGTGTTGCGCCACAAAACGGCAGGAATCCGGGGTGGCCAGGGCTCAGATTGCTACGTCCACCCACTGCATGACTGGTTCCTGCAGTTGTGCTGTGTCCGCTCCCCACGCATCGCTTCCTAGACATCCCATAGTGCTGCCTGTACCCTTATCACGTGTCCCTGGAGCTCCCCTGGTTGCCTCCTCTGCCTACTTTGGTTTGTGGGGCCCCTCTTTCCTTGCTTATCAGACCCTCTGCCAGCTGCACCATGGCCGATACTCAGGGGCGGCTGGTGGCTTTTTATTTTGGAGGGGCAGTAAGGCTGTCTGGTCCGCCGGTGGCAAAGCCGCCGGCAGGCCGGGAAGCCGGTGGGCGGAGCCAGGGCAATGGTAGGCAGAGCCAGGGCAATGGTAGGCAGAGCCAGGGCAATGGTAGGCGGAGCCAGGGCATAACCCAGCAGCAAGGAGTTCCCAAGGTTAACATCAGATGGAAGAAAACACAGTCTAAAATGCACATCAAGCTTAAAATAAATAACGTATAAACCCCAAGCACAGGAAAACACTGGCACAACCCAGCAGCAAGGAGTTCCCAGGGTTAACAGCAGATGGA
>QEPC01010227.1:3305402-3323613 GCA_003113815.1 Sphenodon punctatus
AACACAGCAGCAAGGAGTTCCGAGGGTTAACATCGGATGGAAGAAAACACAGTCTGCAATGCACATCAAGCTTAAAATAAATAATGTATAAACCCCAAACACAGGGAAACACAGAAAACACTGGCAAAACACAGCAGTGGTGGGATGTAAGGTGAGGGTGGGAGCGGGGTGGGAACAGCCTAGGGGTGGGATGCAGGGTGGGGTCGGGGGAGGATGCAGGGTGGGGGGGGAAACAGGCTCAGCCTAGGGGGTGATGGGGGAGGGGGGGAGGGGAGGGGGACCCCCCTCCACACCCATCCCCCCCTGGGGGTGGGGAGGTTGGGTACAGGGTGGGGGAGGGAAGGATCAGTCTGACTCTGCGATTGTAGGTTTATCAGAGGTGACTGATTAAAGGGGTATGGGGAGGGGTTAGCCCATAAAAGTCTTGCAAGTGTTACTTTGGGAGAATAAAACTTCACTTTTGCACATCAATTCAGAACATCGTTTGTTGAGTAATTTGCAATGCTGGGATTTTTTTTCTCCCCGAGGCAAAATATAGGGAACAAGCAAAAGGGACTTTGTGCATTGAATTTCATCTGGAAAAAGAAAAAAAAAAAGTGGGAGGGGGAAAGAAAACAGAAGGCAAAGGGGATGTGTGGAAATCCCAGAAGAGAAAAGTAGAATTTGGCTTCAGATTCTCTCCTGAAACTTATTGGGTGGGAATAATAATGGACAAGTGCAGGGGGAGGGGATGTGTTTGTTTAGGATGTCCCAAACCCAAAAGAAAACCGCAGCATTGGAAAGATGGGGCTCTAGCCAGCCACCTCTGGCAAAGATAAAGAATGCATGGATAAACTTGAATCTCAAGCTTCTTTACTAATTCCCCTCCAGCCAACCTCCCTCCTTCTTTCTCCAAAAATCCAGCAGATTCAGTAGACAAGCACGGGAGCTCTTTACTCCCATCCTAGCCTGAATGTGAGTACACTGGGTAGCCTACACAGTAATTTCCATCACCATCGTTCACAAAACATGCAGTCAAAATTTCAAGAAAACACCACAGCCTCCACTGCAATGGCCAGATTTTCAACAGTGCCCACCTCCCCTCATTTACCCAGTCTACTGAGCTCCTCTGAAAACATGGCCAGCGGTAGACCCAGAGCAGAACTGCTGGGTCACTCCAAACTTTTCTAAAAATCTGATCTTTATTTCGGTGCCCAGCTGTTTTGAAAACCTGGTGCATGATGCAGAGTTTGACTCATCTCAGGAGCTGGGGGTCCCGCAGGTGGCGGGGGGTGTCTTCCCCCGTTGTGTGGTCCAGGATCGCAAAGACAGAGGGGTTTACCCCGCGGGAGGAAAGAACGCCTCTTAGTGCCACTGCTGAGTGGCCACCCGCCCTAGAGCTTCCATCGCGCTGCCCTAACGATGAAGTCATCCCTCCTGCACCAACACGTGCTGTTTTCCCGCTGTGCCCCTTTGGCTCTAAGATTCTTTCTCCTGGGCCACCACCGGGTCAAGCTGGGAGCCGCATTGCCATGCACTGGATCTGCCGCCGGGACCACTGTGCACAAGGGAAGGGGGGGTGCACCTGAGAGCAGCAGAGGCACGGAAAGTTAGAAGAAGCGGGGGATGGGAGAAAGTCCTTGGCAGCAGCCCTAGTCAGCCTTCCTGGAACAACTTGCATGTGCCTGGCAGCGGCAGAGAAGCGCCAAACAGCAACGCAAGCCCCTGCCAAAGCAAGCTGGGGCACTTCCGAGAGGGATGCCCTCCTCATGCCATGCCTGCTAGCGGTAGCTTGTCCGCCTCAAAATAAACCTAATAACCTATAGCTTTCCAGTCGTGATTCTTTGCTAGCTAGGGCTCCTACAACTCCCCACCATTCCCCTCCACTGTATTTTCCCCGGGGAAAAAAACCAACAAAAAACCCCTAGCCTTGGCTGTAAAACTGTCAGCTAATACCTGCTCTGTCTGCTCCGTCCCTTGCGCGCGGCGTGACTCTCTCTCGGGGGACTGAGGCAGGGAGGAAGCGAGCATGTGCGCTTCTTCCCTTCCTCAGTCCCCCGAGCCAAGCTATCTCGCCAGGGCTGTCAGCGC
Source organism: Sphenodon punctatus (assembly GCA_003113815.1). Lineage (NCBI taxonomy): Eukaryota > Metazoa > Chordata > Lepidosauria > Sphenodontia > Sphenodontidae > Sphenodon > Sphenodon punctatus. The sequence goes on from QEPC01010227.1 coordinate 3,307,473, forward strand.
GACCGCCCTGGCGAGATCTTCCATTGCGCCCATTGAGCGCAATGGAAGTCTGTAGCCCCCCCCCTCCACAGCACATCCCATACATGCTGTGGACAGAGGAGTTCAGCCGCCCAAATCGTGTTTTCCATAGAAAAATGCTTTGGGCGGCTGAGCAGCTAAACCTTTTTGTCCCTTCGGGGGCCCACTCCCTCTCCCAGCGGAATGGGTGGGTTCCCGAAGGGAGAACGGGTTCAGTGACAGCTGCAGCAGCCTCTGCAGCAGCTCAGAGGCTGCTGTAGCTGTCATAAACGGCAGCGCGGTTCTTTTTTTTAAAAAAAAAACAAACTTTTCAAGCCGCGACGGTGCCCCCACAGAGCTTTGGGGGGCACCGCCCATAACACCCTGCAGGGGGAGTCATCCCTGCCAGTACTGCTGCTTCGGAGTTCCTGATCTGCGGTTCCACAGCTACCCAGCATTACTGGACCTACAGTGAGACCATGGCTCTAGCTGACCTGTGGCATTCCCAGCCTGTTCAACTGTTCCTGAGCTCCTCTGTTACCCTCCCAGATGCCTTTAAGTGTCTGAGCTCGGGCCTTCGCCACTTTGGACACGTGGCTAGCGCTTGCGAGTGCTGGTTCCATGCAGAGGAGCTGGGCCTCTGTCCCTTTCAGGATGGGCACATTCTAGAGCTGAGGGGGGTCACAGGTGTCATGGTCTGCTGCTAAGACGGTATCAGCTCTATCTTTATGTGCCTTGTCCGGCTTTCAGACCTTTCTGGTGGAGGACGGCCCTGCCTGGCTGTGTCCTACTTCTGCTGCACCCTCAGGGCCCATGGCTACCAGCGTTCACGTGGGGCGTCTTTATTACCGGCTGTTGGAGCTCGGAGAGCTGCCATGGCCCCCTGCGGCTGACTATGCCTTGCCTGATCCCACAGGACCCGAGCTGCTGGCACTGTCTGAGATGTGGTCCCGTGCCGATGTTCAGGTTGGGCTCACTAGTCCCGATCCTTTTGAGGCCTACTATCTTGTTGCCCACCACATGGCATGGATGGGCTATCGCCAGGGCATGTTGCAGTGGCCGCACTATGTTCAGCTGTTGGGCCACCCTGTCCCGCCCCCCTTCGTGACCCCGTGCAGCGGGCTGTAGGTTCCCCCAGGGTCATCTGTGTCTTGACTGTCGTCTCCACCATGCGCTCCCTGCACCTCCCTGGCCATTCCATTCTGTGACCCGCTACATCGCTCCCATTCTGGACCCACTGCTGTTGTGGCTGCATCTGTTTCCTCCATTCCGCGCGGCTGTGCCGGTTTGCCTGCACCTTGGGGCCGTCTGTGTGGCACCGCTTTACCATCTGTAACCATGGGGTTCGTTTCCGTGACCCACCCCCCGTTCTGCTGTTGGGTGCTATCCGACACTTGTACTGGGGATCCCCGTGGACCTTTGCATCCCTTACTCCACAGGCTCCCCACCTGTGTCCATGACCTGCCCCCACCCCCACAATGCCCCCATGTCATTCAGCGTGTGGGGTTCTCCTGCCTGTGACAACCGGTTTCCCCTTGTTGTGGGGGTTGCTACATCAGCTGTCCATGGCTCGGGGCTTGGTCCCTTGGTGCCCGAGCATATTCATCCGGGACAGGGTGTCTTGCTGTTGGGACCTGCCTCGGCCCTCTCCAGTGACTTCATCGGATTGGTGGCTCTTTCCCTGTGACCCTGCTCTGTCAGCGTGGGAACCCCGTTGGTTCAGTGCCCAGTGTTGCTGTTGGGTGCCTCGTGCTGCCCGTGCTGTCCCTGGAGTTTTGGGTGCCTACCCCGTGTCCCGCTCTGTTCCAGCCCCTTCCCCCTCCTGTATCCTTGCCTGTTGGTGACCTCTGCCCCCACCCTTTATTTGGCGCTCTCTGTTGAGCTTCCCGGTGTGGTGTTCACCATTTCCCCCCTCTGCCGTTCTCCTCTCTCCTCCCCCTCCCTTCCCATTTCCCTAGCGTGGGCGGTGCCTTGTGGTGCTTTTGGATTTGTTTGCCCTTAGTCAGCCATGTCTGTGTCCCGCCCCGCCCCAGTGGCCTCTGGGGGGTCTTGCCATGGTACGGGATTGGTGTAACATCTGTTGCGCTGTCCCAGCTTGTGGTCTGGCTGTCTGTTTCCGTGCCGTGGTACCGCTCCCGTCATGTCTGTTTGGGGCCTGTCTGAACCACGGGTGGAGGTTAGGTGGCTTTCCATGGTTGGAGATCCACTGTGGTGACCTGGGAGTGCGTAACGTCTGAAATTACCCAAAGTCATCGCGTAGCAAAGGGAATTTAACTTCCGCTCAACTAATTTGGTTGAGGTTCTTTAATTTTATCAAATTTTACAACAATGTCTTCAATTTGTTTTTTGTTAATGTCATATTTGACATCAATAATGTATCCCATTGCTCCATTAACTAGTCCTATGTTAACATCCAAATTTCATTGCAAGATTGCATGGGATTTTTTGCAAACTTTTAAAGCTGTTTCTAGTTTAGCAGTTTTGGAAATGTCTGTTTCTAAGATACAGAGTTTTCTATTAACTTCAGTAGTGGATACTTTGAGAAAAAAGAATCTGTTGCATCTCTAGCATGTATTGATAAAATTGTTTCATTTTCTTTTTCTAACATGAAGTTGTTAAATTTGTCACACTGTTTTAGAGTTAGCGTTAAGCATACAAGGAAGGAGTGTTCTTCTGTGAGAGAAATAAAGTTGAAACATCATTGAGAAAGCTGTCGGTTCATTTTATGCATGTTGAATGTGCACATCAGTTGTAATTAATTTGCCAATTTGTAACCAATTCAAAATTTGAGCATACTGTAGGTCTTCATTTTCTCATGTTGTTAATTCTTCATATTTAAAATATCACATAAGTTTGTCCGATGCTTCCAATTGTTAGCCTACTTTCTGCAGAAGTTAGAGTAGAAAATACTGGATTGCTTTTTACTCTAGTAATCTGTAGTAAATCTCCAAAAATGACAACATATTTTCCTCCAAAAAGGACATTGTTATCTGTTTTTAAATTCTCTTGTAAACGTAGATGAATGTAAGCTAAGATAACATTAGAAACCATACTCATTTCATCTATTATTAGGAGTAGAGGTTGAAAATGGATTTTAAGAGAATTGTTTCATCACTAACGTTTCTATACTCCATCTTTTTGCTATGTTCCACAGGAAGCATGAAAAGACATGAAGGGTACCTCTGCCGATATTAGATGCTACTAATCCTGTTTGAGCAGCTACACAACAAGATGCACTATAGTTTGTTAACTGGAAGACGTATTGTTGTAGAGCATTGATGAATAAGCTTTTTCCTGTTCCTACTGGTCCACTAAAGAAGAGCACCAACTGTTTGTCAAGGGGAGGGCAACTATGTACTACCAGGCCAGTGTACAGCAGCATCAGAAGGTCAGGGGGATGGTCAGTGCCCATGTTACTATGGGTGGGACTGATCTGACCCCAGTATGGCACTTATGTTCTTACACNGGGGGGGTGGGGGGGGGGGGGGGGGAGGCGGAGGCGGTGTCCACCAGCCCTTGGGAGTCTGCCCTGGGGTTGTGAACCCCTTGAAAGGGCATTGCTCCCCATTCTCCTGCGGGTGCAGAGGGTGTGACCCCATGGAGATGGAGCGGGTGTGGTCATTTCCACCGGCACACACACACCCCTGCTCCTGGCTGCTTGCCTTGTCTTGGCCCTCTGCTGGCGCAAGACCCCTTGCGCTGGCAGGGGGCCTGAGTCAGATTGCGGTAATAGATTCTGAGTTCATGTCATTTAATATACACCTTTAAGGCAATTCATTCTTAAAAATCTTTCCTGAGCAGCACCTGCAGACATATGGAGTAGTTTTATCTACCTTTTCTGAAAGTGTTAAATAATGATAAGCAAGGATTTGTCTCCATAAATCAGAAGTTGAGATTTGTTTCTCTTTATCTGCTTTGGTTACTTGTGAAAGATGGAATAGTCTGTGACAACTAATACAAACTATCAAACATAATATATATTACTCTATAAAACAATGTTTTTCCCCTCAAAATCTATCAGTTCTTTTTCATACTTAATAATAATCTTTATTTTTATATAGCACACCCCTGCCATGACACTCAGAGAACTTTACATATAACTAATACAACTTTTTAATCCTTACAAGTATGACCATTTCCTCATAATGAATATTTGGAGCATACGATTCATTGATATCATTTATTTCCAAATCATGAGATATTCGTATTTTTGGAGAGAGATCATTTCTAATGAAATCTTTAAGTTTATGAATATTTCTTTCTTCAAGAAACTCTTCAGTTTTGTACTGCACGAAAACAAATGATCAAGCTTCATGTATTTCTCTCAGAATTAATGATGTTCCATTACTATGTACACTAAGCATTCTAAAATGTCGAGCAATGCTTCTACATGTCAGTGAAATAACATTGTAATGAATATCCTCTCTTTTTCATGTATTTCTCTGTTTTACAAGTATCAAAGTTTTCTCTTCCAGTACAGTTTGGATATACAAAATGTTCGAAGAATGTTAATAATTATTTGTAAGGAAGTCAGAGATCAGTTGCATAATTGTGTACATGTTCATGTTTCAGCTTTTTCTGTTTCTTCCGATACACAGGGTGATTTCCGATACACAGGGTGTAGAATCTTATACACAGGGTGATTTCAGATGTGACGGGCCATTTGGCCCGCCATGCTGAACCCTGGACTGGGAGCTGTCTTGGCTAATAATAATCTTTAATAATCCGTCCTTTAGACGTGCCGGCCTGATCCCTACCGTGGATTGGGGAGAGGGCGTGGTTGCGGGGGGGCTGTGTGACGTGCAGCCACACAGCCCCACCACCACCCCCCGCGCTCCCTCAGCCAGCCGCCCTCAGGGAGACAGGCGGGGCCACGATCCGGGATGGGCCAAGGTAACGCATTACTTTTGGCCCATCCCATATCATGGCCAATCTAACCACGTTTCTCAACCTCCAGCCAGCTGGAGGTCCAGAACTGTGGTTAGCTTTGACCCCCGCCAGAGATTCACTGTGGTGAACATCTGGTGGCGGTCAAACAGACGTGAATGGAAACGCCGCAACCACAGGGAATTCACTGGGGTTCACGGTGGTGAAAGGCGTTTTTGTAACGTTTGAAATTACCCATAATAATGATTACGGGTTTTTTTTGTTTTCTCTCATTAATTATGAGAAAGTTAAAATTTAGCTGATTTTCTTTTAATGCTACGGAATTTGAGGCAACTAATTTTTTTCAGTGGACAGTAGAGGTAGACTTCCAATTTCTGTGAAATACAGTTCTCGCCATTTTGTTTGACACCAACTTAAACCAACAAAAGTACAGTAAGTATCTAAAGTAACTTCATTACAATTGTCTAATCACTGGCATATACTTTTCCTAGTTTTTTACTAAACTGACTAATGACTTCATTAATTCTACTCACAAGCAACTTTTGTAGATGAATAATATAATTCCTGATATACGATTTTTTTCAGTTAGAGATTTAATAAAAGAAAAAGACTTTTGTATTATACTACTAAGTTTTTGTAACTTTTAATCAAAATAAAGTTTTTCTTTTCCATAAAGTGGTGAGAACATTTATTTTATTGATTCTATCTAGTTTGCTTTTGACTCCTTTAATTTAAAAACTGATTTGAAACTGTTGAATGTTTATTAGTAGTCTTCCTTTTCAAACTGTCAGCAATACTATCACTTCTGTGCTTTTGATAGTATGATTTTTTAAATTTCTGTCTCTTTTTCTTTACTATTATACTGTATCATTTTAACTTTTATTAAAATATAATAATTTTCTTCTTTTATGTAGTGAGCTTGTTTGCTTGGCATTTTTAGTTCTCTTCTTAATGATGTTCTTCTATAAAATCAATAATATACTTTTTTTGTGTAGTAGAGAAGACTTTTTCAAATACGTATACAATATACTGCTGTCAAACAATATGCCAAAAGAATGTGAAACAATTTTATTGAGAACATACATATACAAAACAGACTGAAATAGTAAATTTTGTTATAATTATATAATGTTGGAGAAAATACTGATATTTAAACTTAAAGAAATGAATAAGAAATTTAAACGATATGAAAAATGTGTTTGAAATATAACTTTCTAAACCAATTTTGTTAAGTTCATTTACAATGGGTAATTTAAGACGTGCTAGGCCTCCAGGCCCAACACCCTGAAACCCGGACCGGGATCTGTCTTGGAGCCCGGTCAGTGATGAAGCTGGCCGTCCTTTAGACGTGCTGGCTTCATCACACAGGGGAATCTCGGAAGTGGAAGGGCCATGTGGCACAATGTGTGGCCGCACGGCCCTGCGCACCCTCCCCCCCATCGCTCCTCAGGGAGACAGGCAGATGCAGCGGCCAATGCAGCTGCTGTGCACGATCCCGTACCGCGGTCCAGACCATGTTCAGGAACGGGGCAAGGTAACACGCGTTTCTTTTGCCCCTTTCCTGATCGTGTTTCAGCAAACCACGGTTCTGGGGTTGAGGCTGGCCTCAACCCCAGAACAGTGGTTAGATTTGAATCCCACCAGGAATTCACCGTGGTGAACATCTGGCAGGGCACAAACAGACGTGCTACCCATCACAGCCACCACACTGGATCCACTGTGATCCAGTGTGGTTGACCGTGGTGGCGTCACGTCTGAAATTACCCAATATCTAAAAAGACAGACAATCCTTTGTCTGACAGATGTCCAGAATCTGAAAGATACAGTTCATGACTTGGATTACACTGTGGATGGCAGACTGATACTATTCTGTTGTCTTTCAGAAAGCCAACAACTTCTCTATTTACAGTTCTCACTGTTTTGTTGATGCCAGTCATGTTGTTAGAGTATCTGTTTTGTTTTTTCTCCTTTGAATTAAGTCTGAAACACAGAGTTGTAAATGAGGAAAAAGGTGACATCAAATCCAGTAAGGCAGATTGAATTAACTTGGATCTAGACTCTTAGTATTTCCAATGGCCCTTTTCACACGAGACGCCCCCACCCATCTCCATGCAGTTTTGCATACAGGCAGCTGGGGGAGTTTAGAACCCAATGCACATGCATGACATAACTATTTTTCCATAGAGCATATAACTTTTTTATACAAAACATGAATTTTAGATTAAGAACCACCAGACGTTACTAGAAAGTCTCTAATTTTTCAAGAAATTCAACCCAACATACACCCTACAATAAATGAGAAAAGCCCTGCAATGGATCTCGTCATAAACCCAGACGTGTCCCCAAACTCCAATGTAAAAGCACATGTGGTATTCAATGAGAATTTCCACCCGTCTTAACTATAGCAGCTCTATAATAGTTGGAAAAATCAGTATGAGCATTAAAAAGCTCATATCTAGCAAGGAGGAGTGTGGTGGCTGCGTTGGCCCCAAAATAACCAGAGGGAAAGTAATTCAGACAATTGTTCATTGAACCAAACTTCTGTTCCAACTCGTGGGCACTCAAAGGCAAGCAGGGCCTCGACACCAGTTTTGTCCTGTATTCTGACAATTCCAGATCTGTTTTTCCTTAATTCATTTGATAATAAACTTTACATGGATACTTTGTTATGGCTGTTTGAGGGAAACGATGCTTCCTTGAAATAGGTGGAACTTCAGGGTGTAACAGCACACTCTGTCTCTTATACACATCTAGATGTGTATAAGAGACAGGGATGTATCCATTTACCCAATGCATGCAAGAAGCTGGCTTTTGCTATATGTCTATAAAATTTAGCCTCTTCCCAGCTATAAGCATCTACTGTGCTGCTAAGGATAGTTTAAATGCAAATAAAGAGACTCTCAGTCCATACTAATGGACCAGTTTCTCTTGTGCTTTTCCAAATAAGCACAGCATCATAAAATTTGACCAAGTATTTATGCTTTGAATGAAAGGAATTGGTTTCTTAGCCAGTAGCTTTAATGGAAATGCAATAGCAATAAGATTTTAATAAAACGTCATTTTATTCCAGATTGCAGATTAATATGGAGTATAGTAATAGTGGAAGCTTTCATAAGAATAGTACAGTGCTCTCATGGGAGTGACTCTGGAAGGTAAAGAGAGACTGACAGGCTGGCACAAGCTATAATAGCTATTCTGAGAACAAACCGTGCATGGAATTTGCCATACACCATTCACAGTAGTAACTTATTACAAGCATATACTACCTAGAAACTCCCCGTCTTAACTAAATGATAGCTTCTGTAAGATCTCTACATGTCCTTGCCCAGTTTCAGGTGTTACATCCCACCGCTGCATTTGCCAGTAGAATCATCTCCTTCAGTCAAATGACAGTAGCATTACAGCTCTTTGCCTCCATTTAGAGGCGGTCATCACATTCTCCTCTTGGCCACGACTCGAGGCAGCCAAGAAACTGGTTCATAAAGAAAAGACTTTGTAGCATTCTTGAGAACTACTCCATAAAGAATTATTCCAGACAGCTACTTCATATCAAAAGGATGAACAAATGTCTTTTGTAGACATAACATGCAACATGTTTGGCAGCTACTGAAACACTGAAGTTTCGGACACTGAATAAATCTCTCTTTAGTAACCAGAGGATTCTGCTGCATTTGTTAGACCTAAGATGTCAAGCAGACAGAACTCAGAATTCCCTTGCCTCTGGATAATTTATCCAGTTCTATATTCCATGTTACTTATTTTCAGCCGCAATCACCAAACACCACCCCTCCTGCTTTGACCTTTCTACAGGCTTTGGGTGGAGCCTCTATTTTTCCAGGTGATCTCAGCAGGCAAATGTTGGAGAGAGGGTGGGGCAAAAAGGCTCTCCTGCCCCTTGCAGAGTGTCATGACATCATGATGTTCCAAAGGGGGCATGATTACATAAAAAAGCGCAGGAGAATCCCTTTCCCCTGCCCCGTTTCCAACATGGCCTTGCCCCTTTCCAGGGCAGAGCATCCAAAAGGTAGTATAGGCAATCCTACCAAGCGCTAGCTGGCTACTTTCCAAACACAGGAGTAACTCACTGAAGGTCACCAAGGTCACCATGAACTCACTGGTGACCGTGGGCCAGTCACAGATCTCTCAGCCTAACCTAACTCACAGGGTTGTTGTGAGGATTAGTTGAGTTAATTAATGTTACAGTTAATAAGTTAAAGAATTGTAAGCCACCTTGACCCTAAGGGGTAGGGTGGGATAAAAAGTCTAAATAAAATAATATACAGGGATTCTGGTCACGGCCTTCTGACCTGGAATGACTGTTTGTCCCTCAGATCTCTGTTGCTAGTTTGGAGGGGCTCCACAGCAGCCGGATTCTCACCTCCAGGTAAATCTGATCCTCAGCCAGGTATTTTCCCCTTCCTAGACGGGGCATTTCTCTGGCAGCTTTCCAGCAGCCAACAACCAGAAGTCTCGCTCCAACCCTTCTGCCCCAAGGCCTTTCACCATCCCCATCAGCTTCAGAGCTTCTAGCTCCTGCATTAAACTGTTCAGCTACTATTCCTGGACAGGGCATGCAGAGCCTGCAACAGTGGGCAATGCATGTTCTGGGATCTTTTGCTTTCCTCATCCCTATAAAGCTCATACGCACACACACCTGCTTCCTGTTGGTTGTTCTCTTTCCTGCACTGAGATAATTGAATTCCATTTCTATAAGATGACTAAAAAAGGTGTATGCAATTCAAGTGTATGCAATCCACCTGGATTGGATGGCTTGCTGTACTTTCCCAGCAAAGATCTGACCATGAACCAACACTGGCCCACAGAGTAATAGTTGGGAACCCACTGCCCTATTGTATTCTACTGTTGTTACTAACTAGCACAGACTTAAATTTCAAGATCATTCTTCTTTGCGATCTTTTTCTGATGTCACCGTCAGTCCAAGAGTTGCATTTGTAAATACCATGGAACAGTACCAGAACTCCAGCAGCACGGAGCTTAAATACAGAACATTAAAACTTTCCAGAGAAACTGTAAAGTTATCTGATTAAGATCCTGACCAGGCTGGTATAAAAGTGCTTCATTCTTTCCACTTTCAAGTCATGTTACAATTTATTCAGCTGAGTATAGCTTTCATGTGTCTGACTCATAAAAAAAAAAAAAGATGCCAAGGAACAGTAGGGCAGTCAGTGCTGAATATGCTTTAGCACCAATTTTATCTCTTGCCCAAGGTCACAAAAAGTGACATGGTGAATGTTCTGGGGCAGAAACTAATTTGAACAAAAATCAGTTTTGAATACCAGGGAATATTAAAACTAATTGCTGGAAGTGAAAGGCCATTCCCTTTTAAGAATTTCAGCCATAGCTGTGTTCCCCAATTTGGTCTTGGTTACTGGAACCTTCCTTTTAAAATGTTATTGAAGTTTTGTCAAATGCAGTTCAGCTTGCTCAATATTTGCAGAGAAGAACAAAGTGTGCTGCAGTTGGCATGATGCCCAAGAAATTATTTTTGTCTTTTTTTTAACTGTTAAAAATTTGATATTCAATTTATGTCAGCGTCAAGAATTTACCAGTCTCCTGTTTAACATGCAACAATTTCATCTCCTCTTTCCTACCGGGACGACACTAGAATAATTAGTTTTGGGGAGCAGAGGTTTGGCAAAGACTATTGTCGGTGGATGAAGGATTTTGCTATACATAGTGCAAAGGTATTCAACTTCTTTAGTGTGGGGGATAGCAGAAGGAGTTACAGGAAATATGCTGGAGAATACCAGTCACCCCCTGGGATCATCCTCTTTTCCTACCTTGTAGTAACAGTCTTTGGATGCCATGGACGTCAACATTTCAGTTCTTCTGATGCTAACAGAGTAGGATCACGGTCTTTCTTAAGTATTTGCTACAAAGGAACCTTTGCTTAACCCACCCTTTTATGCATTTGTCACACTGGCCGCACAGTCGTCTGTAGGATAGGACCTGAATGAAGCAGTCAGGCACTCTCTGCCCATGCTCCTCAAAGTGCAGCAACATCGCAACACTCTATAGGGAGGGTGACATCAGAAAGGAGTGAGGGATGCCTTTGCCCCATACATTTTCTGCCAGTTGTGGAGTATTGTGATGTCACCAGCCGTCTGGAAGGGCCACTCAGACATATCTGGCCCAGGCTCAGAAGAGCTTAGCTGCATCAAGCCCGATGCAGCCAGGCTTGGGCCCTAGTTTTGGGCCAAGCAGGACTCTACCAGCTACACTTATTTTGTCCTCTCAAGCGTCCTCCAACTATAGCTCCTCCCTACGATAAGGTTGGTGTGCTGGTCAATTGACCACCTCTGGATCACGGTCAAATACTATCCATAAAGCCAAGAATGCTGCTGTGTAGGTGGCAGTTTTGTAATTTCATGATTGTGTCATTTGTTAGCAAGGGCAGGAATGAGTGCAGCTTGCCTCCTAGGCCTGCGGTAGTCAGGGGACACACACATCCTCCCCTCTTAACACTCACTCACATACACACACCAAACATTTCCCTCAGCCCCCATACACATGGCTATAGACACCCCACAATACATTTAGGAGCAAGCATGCCCTGTGCTGCGTCTCTTGAGCTTCTTCAATATCTTTTCCCTCCCCCGCCCCCCTATTAAGCTATCGAGGGCTGCGGCCTGCAGGAGGTACTCTGTGCTAACAGAGAACCCAAACCTAGCAGCATAGCAAAGCTTCTCCTATTGGTCATCTGCTGTAACTGCAAGCATCTCCAAACAGGGACAGGAACAAAAGCAGTCATCACAGTGGCAAAGGTCTCAAGTGTCTAGGACTGCCTCTGAATCCATTGCACTTGCTGCAGGAACCAGGGAGTACCCCCCTTCATGTGATTTGGCTGCTTGCTCTGTAAAGCTCCTGGAGGGACTGGACTCGAGTTTTCTAGAAAAACAGTAGCTGTTAGAAACAGAATTGAAGGCTACTGGCTGAATTAAACACAAGAGATACTGCGAGACATTAAATTATGAGGAGTCAGGGAAAGCTAAAATAATTTGTTCGGAAGTATTTTAGTAGAAAGGTACATGGAAAATCTGTTAAAGCTCAGCACAAATTCTGTTCTTCCGGGTACGTGACACATGCTGAAAGAATGAAGAAACACTGGTTGAATTCTTGTGCTAGATGTCCAGCCACTAAACGCAGATTATTGCAGTCAAACAGTAAGAAAGGGCAAGCTGCTCTGCATCAAAATTTGTTTCTCTTCACATTCTCCTTCTCCTTCATCCTCAGCAGCATCACAAATTACAGAGCCTTGTAATGAAGCTAGGAGTGATTCTACACAAAAAAACCTACAGTTTAAGAGAGAAGTTAAAGCCCTTATAAATTCAATCATGATCTAAAAAACATGGAAATTGTAAGTTAAGGCTCCCACCTTAACTTCCATGCCATGTTAGCAGTAAAGACATTGTACAGTCTCCATGCACCCACACTTTGTCTGTGTCTTTCTGTCGCAATCATCTTCCTCTGCAAGTTGGGGGCATCACTGAAGCTGGGGAGAGGAGGACATGAGCTGGCCCCTCACCCCCTCCTTTCCCTCTATCCTTTCATTTGGGTTGGGGAGAATGAGCAACAGTTGCTAGTTGAGTTAGGTACATTCTCTTGCTCCCTCCTCTCCCCCACCCCCACCATGTCTTTGTTATGTTCTTGTGATCTGTGCCTCTGCTCCATCTCCCACCCAATACGTTCTCTGTGCCCTGGCTCTGTCACCCACCAAATACGGTCTCCAAAATACCCAAGAAACAGAAGAACTTTCTATCATCAATGGAAGAGCATATGAGTTTATTATGGGAGAACAATAGAAAATGGAAACGACAATGAATAATTAATAGACAATTAAACATAGCTTTATGGAGCAGTGATGCCTTGCTAGCAAAATGAACTCTGAACACTCACTTGGGACCAAATCCACATATTAAATTTATGCTTTCAGGGTACAATAGCAAGCCACACTGCATGCTACCTTAGGTGGAAACAGACATGAAAACAGACGTGACAGTTGCTCAGCAGCGGCCCGACCTGGGTCGGGAAACCACAGCGGATACAGGTCAGGCTGCATAACAAACGTGCCTGCGGCGGGCCACCAGGGAGAGCAGGAAGATGCACAAACATGTGGCTGGCTAGCCCCACCCTGTGCTGCCCCCAGTGCCCTACCCCCACCATGACAAGCAGTCATGGTGGCCAATGATGGCCAACCATGGCGGCCTGTCATGGTGGACCCAATCTGGGCGTTATCTGCCAGGCTACAGCAGATGCAATAGCCCTCTGTGGCCCCGTCGAGTGGACCTTTGCCCAGACTGTGACCTGGGCATAGTTGGGGCAAGAGCTGGGCCAGTCACCGACATGGCCCGGGGCAATCCTGCGTCAACATCTGACGGCCCAAAAACAGATGTGCCAGTGGTCAAAGCAGGCTACAGTAGGCCTACGTCACCTTTCTCACCTTTAAAAAGCACCTGAAGACTTTCCTCCCCACAATTCTCCTGTGCTTTTAGGGGGCCTACTGCTGGATTTTATTTTTTTCCTTTGTACCTTCCCTTTTAAAATTATTTTTAAATGGATTGTATTTTACTGAATGGTTTGGGGAAGAATCCCAAGCACCATTTGGCCATGAGTCCTATATAAATTAAATTATTAGTGTTTTCTTTTTATGGGGTTATAAAACTGGAAAGTGCCCCAAACAAGTCAGTATCATGTTGCTAACTCTTTCCACATAGCTTGGTTTAGAGTGCAGTGCTCAGAAAAACAGGCTCAAACACTAGAGGGCAACAGCCTACTTTGAATATCAGCGTGAGGGGAAACAGGCTGGATTGGTTTAACGTTAAGGGACATGTGTTTTCTGTCCTGCTATGATGCTTTGAAGAATGCCAATGCCATTTCTTGAAGTAAACAAAATGCATGTTTAGAGTTGAAAATGCATATTTAGATATAGTTGAAATAGAAAAGGTACAGAGAAGGGCAACAAAAATGATACAGGGTATGGAACAGCTCCCATATGAAAAGAGGTTGGATAGGTTGGGGCTCTTCAGCTTGAAGAAGAGACAACTGAGAGGCGATATGATAGAAATTTATAAAATCATGAGTGGTGTCAAACATGTTAACAGGGAACAGTTATTTATCCTCTGAAATATTACTAGGAATAGGGGACACTACATTAAACTAACAGGTAGCAGATTTAAAACAAAAGAAAGTATTTTTTCACTCAACGCACAATTAAGTTGTGGAATTTGTTGCCAGATGTGGTCAAGGCCATTAGCGTAGCTGGGTTTAAGAAAGGGTTAGACAAGTTTCTGGAGGATAGGTCCATTAGCAGCTACTAGCCAGGAAGGTTTGAGGAATGTAACCTCTTACTGTCAGGAGCTGGAAGTAAACAGCAGGGAATGGATTGCCCCATAGTGACCTGTTCAGTACTTCTCCAAGCCACCGAGATTGGCCACTGTCGGAGACAGGTGCTGGGCTCGATGGACCATTGGTCTGACCTAGTATGGCACTACTTACGTTCTTACAGCTAATGGTTTATTTATTTACATAGCTTCCAAATATATTTCAAAGGCAGCCCCACATAGAATATTGTGGTAATCAAACCTTGAGATTATGAATACGAAGGCATGAATGATGGTTGTTGGGTCTGAGTCCTTAAGGAAGGGTTGCAGCCTTTTTACCAGATGGTGAAGGTGAATAGCACTCCTCGTCACTGCTGCAACCTAAAGGACCAGATGCAGCAATGAATCCAAGAGCACTCTAAGGCTGAGTGACTTAGTGGAGCCTGGACCCCATTAGTGGTAGGTGACCCCAAATCCAAGTCACAGGGCCTACCAACCAACATTGGCTTTAGTCTTGTCTGAAGTAGTTCTTCCTTCTGCTCCCCAAACAGCAGCTCCATCCACTCATCCAAGTTCTAAAAAATGAAAGTGCTGGCAGGGTTGTAAGGGCAGAAATTAATGTGGGGCCTGTCCCTTGTGCTGTAGACTCAGGAGAATGAATGTCCCCATGTCCCATTGGTACTCGTTTGAATTTAACCTTCAATTCTCCCCAGCTCTTGATGACAGCTTTTACTGTACCGCTCTGTGTGAGGTGAGGTTAGAGATACAGGGTTAAAAACACAGATCATTTCAATTTTACAAATATCAGCAATGAGGAAAAAGAGCTCAAACAGATTTTGCCACCTGACGGTTCAGCTGCTGTTTGAGTATTTCTCCAGCAGAGCTGAACTAGGGGCTCTGATTCTGTGGGAACAGGGGAAAAAAAGAAAATGCTGGTGTTAGCAACTGTTGCTTCGTATTTCATGCCATGCATTTGCATTTCAGTCTGTGTGTTAGCACTGATAAGGTAATGTGTTTGCATGTAGGAAAAGAAGAGACCTAGGCTAAGATCCTTAGCTATTTTGAAGCTGAAGCTCTCCACTGTGCAATCACCTCCTTTCCACTATTTTGAACATTTGGCCCACAGAACAGAGGTTGCCACTTGCCAAACTTTGTTGTAACCCCAGGTGGGGTCACAATCTCACCTGGTATTTGACATGGTTTGCATGTCCTTGCCAGAGGATTATATTTACAAGCAAAGAGTTTGTTAATCTCTGCTGCTACAGTGTTCAAGTGTGGGAAATCTGCTTCAATGTTGTTGCAGACGTTTGTTGTCTTGTTCTTTTTCCACTGTTATTCATTTTCACCTTTTATCACCCTCGCTAGTTTGGGAACTTGAAGATAAAAGCTCCTTGTAGTTCCCACTGACAGCTGCTAAAAGGCAGAGGATGTACAGACTGCATTTTGTCTGTACTTGGGACAGTCAGATAATCTGTTGGCAAAGATGTCCAGGCAAGTGCAAACCGTGTCAGGGCTGGCCATAGAATTTGCGAGACCAGGAGCGGCTGGTGGGTTTTGAGGTTGGAGGGGCAGTAAGGCTGGGCTGGCGGGCGGTGGTGGGCGGAGCCAGGGCAATGGTGGGCGGAGCCAGGGCCAACGGTGGGCAACATAACCCAGCAGCAAGGAGTTCCGAGGGTTAATGTTGGACGGACATTACATTACTTAATCCAGCAATTTCAGTTAGGTTAGGGAGGTTATAATCACCTCCTCTGCCAGGTTTAAAAGCAGGCAGACAACCTTAAACCTCACTTACAAGCAGTTTTAGCAAAGACACACGCACACACAGCAGAGGTTAAGAATGCTGCTTCAGAAAGAAGGGACTTGCTGCATGTATGTTTGAGGGACCCCAATCCCTGCTTCAGAAGTCCCTTCTGAAG
>QEPC01010227.1:3362162-3380422 GCA_003113815.1 Sphenodon punctatus
GAGTGAGTGAGGTGAGTGTTTGGAAACTGTGTTGTCCTTGTCCCATTCTGTATATAGTGTGTGTTGTGTTGTGTTACTGTTGGGGGCACGGGTGCTGTTCCCCTAGGGCCCCCTTGCGCTCCTCCCCTAGGCGTGGTGGGAGTTCCTTCCCCTCCTGTCTCCCTGCCTTAAATCCCCTTCGCCCTTTCCCCACTGTGCTGCACTAGATCCTTACCCTGGGCACTGTCTCGTACAGGGTGGGGTGCGTGGGTGTGCTTGAGCGTGGGCAGGGACCTTGTCCCCCCGTGGAGTGCGGAGGGGGCACGCTCACATTCTCCGCTGATCCCGTTCCCTGTGATGACACGGCCTCGCTTCTCACGGAGCTAATTGGGCCACCTAATACCCTGAGGGAACTCTTTAGGCACGGAACTGTGATCGCCTCCGTCCCACGGGAGTCCCCTGAGTGTGAGGTGTGTGTGTGGTGGGTCAGGTCTGTGGGTTCCCTTATCCCCCATTCCCTTAGAACCCTCACATCAGGGCCATCCCTGCAGTCTGCCGGGGGTGCCTTCCTGGAGGTCCCCCATGTTAAACGGGAGGCCACAATGGAGAGGGCGTTCTCGGTGGCCGGGCTGCGACTCTAGAACTTCCTCCTGGAGGAAGCTCACCTGGCCCCGGGTCTGATGGCTTTTCGCCAAGCCTGTAAGACCTGGCTGTTTGCCCAGGCCTTCGGAGGGGAGGGAAGGGTAGAGGAGGGGGTAATCATTTATATTTGATGATGTTTTTATGTTTTATTATTGTTTTATTTGTTGTGAGTCGCCCCGGGATGCCATAGGCATGGGGGGGGGGAGGCGGCCAACAAATATAAATAAATAAACAAACAAACTACAGCATCCTGCCACACTTTACCCAATCTGAAGATTCTCACAGATTTTTAAGCCACTGAATGCCAATCACCCCTATGCCTACTGCCCACCAATGCAAAACACTACTGTCAAAAAGTTGCCATAAACCAGAATTTGCATTGATGCAAAAATAGGATTTGCACTTGCATAGCTTGTTTTCAGGCATGATTCTGAGCAAGCAGGACTGGCACTAACATTTAGGACTATCTGGATCATACTGTTAGTCATTAAGGATTGCACTCTGGAGAAGCTGCCCAATTAGAGGATGAAAATCCCTAGCGATCCATAGGAGCAAAACTAGGTTGGGATGGAGTCAATAACCCCACCCGCCATCCCTGGGGAGAGGAGTGTGTGGAGGCCAGGAAGACAGGGGTATCGAGAGTCCTGGACAAGTGGAACAAGGCAAGGGAGTGGCAGGGGAGTGTAGAGTCCAGGGTGGGGAGGAACAAGGGTAATAATTGGGGCAGGTGGAGCAGTCACTCTTGAGTGTTGGGTGGGTGGGTTGGAGCCAGTCTACACTATCCAGCCTCATCCCAGTGTCCCAGCATGCACCTCCCCCTGAAAACTGGGCATGGGGGAAGGAAAATGGGGTGCAACAGCAGGCGATGCAGCAGCACTGGGGCCCCTGAAACAAGGCTAGAGTCTCATAGGTGCAGTCACCACATTAAGTTCTTCCACTGTGCGAGTCCAGAAGCCAGAATGATCTCTCCACTGTACACTGGAGTGCCTGTAAATAATGTCCAATCATCCTTTGCGTCAACCAAACTGGGCTTTAGCTCCCACACATGTATACAAACAGGAAGCCAGATCTGCTATTATCCAATTTACAAGTGTAACACATAGGCACACATTTCTGCCAGCACACCCGTCAATGCCTAGGTTTGTCTATTTAGCCCTGCATGCCCTTGACTATTTTTATTTCATTTCTTTCCTCCCCCAAACAGCCAATCTTCAGGCCAAAACTCTGAAAGGTAGAGGAGAAATGAATAATGGCATTGGTCACAGATGTTGTGGTCATCTGTGAGCTCAAGTTAATTTGTAGTCTAGAGAGAGGGTGGATGCCTTGTTGGTTTCAAACACAACAGAGTAGGCAAGACATGGGAAGTCAGTGTGCCATCAATACTTGGCTCTGGTTAGGCCCCAGCTGAAGTACTGTGTTCTGTTCTGGACACCCCATTTTAAGGGCATGGAAAAACTGGAGAAGATAATAAAGAGTTTGGAACACAAACCATATGATGCGAGTATGAAGGATTTGGTGTGCTTAGATTGGAGAAAAGAGGACTATGGCAAATATGATAGCAGCTGACAAATATTTGAGAGGACAGCAATTGTTCTCTCTTGCTATGGAGGGCAGGACAAGAGGCAATAGGCACAAGCTACAGAAAGGGAGATTTAGGGCACTTCTGCACCTGTGGGAAAGGGTTATTAAGAAGCCAGCAGAGTAGACCCAAATGCAAAATAGCTGTGTCTTTGATAAGGTGCAAACGCCGACAGCTGGGTGATTCCCTCCGATATGCATGTTTAGAATGTCAATTGACCGAGCAGCGAAATCCAGCTCGATCAACTGGAATTCTAAACAACATCATCCAGCTGTTGGTATTCGCACCTCAAAGACGCGGCTAATTTGCATTCACGTCTCCTCTGCCAGTTTCCTAACAACCCTTTCCTGCAGGTGTGAAAGTGACCTCTGAACTTCAGGGAACAATCCCTGACTGTAAGGTCAGTCAGGCAAGACAATGGACTATTAGTAGTAGTAGTAGTAGTAGTATAAGCATTTATATAGCGCCAGCGATGTACCTGACGCTTTAAGTTGTATCCATTTGTAAAAACAGAATGGATTATTTCAGACGGACAGCAGCCTTGTTTCTGCTCTGCTTCACCCCCGCATGGCTCATCTGTCTAAAGGCAGCCCACCCCCACCACATGTTGAAGTGGAACATCCCAGAGCGCTGCTGGCAGAGTAGGCCGGCCAAACCAGGGGCACTGGTCCGAAGCGGAGCAGCGGTCTGTCTGATGCGCGGACCCATGCTGCTGCTCTGCTTCCAGCTGGCCGGGCAACACTATAGATTGCAGAAGCATACCCGAGTTCTCGCATCCTCATGAATGTCGCATCCCTTGTCTCTCCCTCTGTTCCCCCATCACTGTCTCCCCTCCCTCTGTCTTTAGATGGTAAGCTCTGTTATAGAAGTTGTAGATGCTCCATCATTGGAGGTTTTTATAAAGAAGCTGTACGAGCATGTGTCTGAGAAGATCTAGGTCTGGCGATGGCAAATCCTGTACTTGCAGAGGGTTGGATTCTATGACCCACACCGGCCCTTCCAGTTTTATAATTCAGATAGTATCTTATCAGAACAATTTCTGTAAGTGAGTGTGTAAGCTTTCAAGATGCACAAGGCCCTTCCTGAGGCATGTAAAAAGTCATAACTATAAACCAGGGGTGGCCAAAGTTTTCTAATGCTGAGAGATGCATCTATTTACCACAAAGGGGCCAAAGAGTTGCATGTGGCTCTAGAGCCACAGCGTGTCCACTTCTGCTATAGATTGAGCAAATGCAAGATATGCATACGTATGAGGAAGCAATCACTTGGGTGGGGGCACTGTTAGGAAAAAAGTACTGGTTTTTCAAATGTTTGAACACACAAAAACGGGGAAACCAATAGTTATCAACTGTACGGAAATCACTTACAAATTAAGAAAATCTTCACAAGACGGACTGCAGAAGTGACAATAGCTCAGAATAAAAGGTCAGAGATTTATTTATTCATATTTCTATACTGACCTTCCCACAGAGGCTCAGGGTAGCTTACAATAATAGAATAAAAAAGCCATTAAAATCAATTTTAAAAACCTGATACTCCACCCAACTCCACCCCACCATATCCCTGCCTGCCAAATGCCTGGCCAAATAAATGGGTCCTACATTGTTTCCAGAAGATGGGCAGGTTCAGACTTGGGCAGGGGAGGGAGTTCCATAATCGTGGGGCAGCTACTGAGAACACCTCCCTGCGCGCCCTAGTCGTAAAAACATCATGGGGAGATGGCACCTGCAAGAGGGTGTCCCTGGCTGACCTCAGGGGCTGACCTCAGGGAGGCGGTCTTTCAGATACCTGGGGCCCATGCCATTTAGAGCTTTATAGGGTGTTGTGGTTTTTTTTAAAAAAAGGCACCTTCATAGCTGATGAAAAGAACAATCCAAATAAGTTTGGGTTCTTTAGTCCATTCTTGCCCCCCGGCCCCTTAAGCAGGGCTAAGTTTACCTAGACAGTCTCAAAGAGACATTTATCTAATCTATTGTTGAAGGCTTCCATTGATGGGGACTCCACAGCCTCCCTTGCTAACTTGTTCATTGTCTAACAATTGTCACTTGAAAATATTTCCCATCATTTAACCTATAGCTTTCTTCTTGTGCCCTGACTTCTTGTCCTACTATCAGAAGCCATGGAGAAAATTTGCTAACCATCTAGAAATTGTTATGTGCCCCACCGAGCCTTCAGTGCTCCAGGGTAACTATTCTCATTTCCTTCAAAAGTTTTGCATTCTCAGTACTTGACCATTTTCGCTGTTGTCTTCTAAACCCTCTCTAGTTTGTCCGAGGACTGGAACAAAGCAGCTCTTAAATATCTATGAAGATTCTCTGTGGGTATGGATTTGTGTCCCGAAATCTGAGGCAGATATTCAGCCGCTTCAGATCTCCAGACACCAATCCCTTTCCGCCCCTAACTGAAGCACTATTTTGCTTAAGCACAATAAACCAAACCTTTATGCACACGAGAAAAAAAGTGTATGTGCATATGCAGAATGGCATTGCACAAAGTCAGAGGTCAGTCTGGATTGCTGCGGAAACAGAGACCAGATTGCAGCCAATCTCCATTTCAACGGACCCAATTGGAGGTGGCAGATCCACTGGAGGTGAATCTGTCTGCGAAAATCCATTTCACACCTAGCTTTCATCCACATGTTTCTTTAAGTGTGGTGATCCAAACTAGGTAAAACTCGGAGGAATGATGTCTCCTTTTTCAGATATGTTTCTGCTAAAGCAACCCAAAGAGGGCATTTGTGTTGCTATTTTAAACATACTGAAAATTCTGAAGGCCAGGATTACTACTACTACTTTATTGCTGTAGAAAAAGTAAGGTTGCTGTGTTGGTCTCAAATGGAGGCAATAGAGACAAAGTAGTACAGTGATATTTTATGTTAGACCAACTACAGTTAGTGGAGGTTGTCACGGGTTGGAGGTCCGCACCCCCACTTTACCGGGTTTGAGTGACTCAGTTTCCCTTGTGCACAGCCCACTTGAATTAGTTTCTCTCTCTGGCTAACTCAAGTCTGCCACAGGGACCAATCCTTTGTCACTCAAGGGCCCGATCCTTCCCGTTTACAGACCCTTTACTCTCTGGGTTTGCAAGAGCTTGAGGGCTCTTGTTGCTCACTTGTGTTCCAATGTTAGACACAGACACTTCTTCATAAAGATAAGAAGTTTATTGATTACATAAGCAAGATAGTTGATACAGAGTGGTTACTAGAAATCAAAAGGTAAATATAACGCATTCCTGATCTATACTGGTTGAGTTCCTAAATAAGCATCTTACCCTCCAAAAGGTCCATAGGTTCTGGTTCCTCTCAGTCCTCAATGTGAGCGACTGGGCACTGGTTTCTTAGCTGGTAGAACACAATTCATCCCTCTCAGCTCATGTCTTCTCTGCCTTGCTGGCTGCAAGATGGTGAGTTTTTGACAGTAGTCCTCACCGCCCCCCCCCCTCCCCGGGGTACCACTCATATCTCCAGGAGGAAACTCCTCGAGGCTTCTCGAATTCCCTTTGTTCTTGCTATCAGGTTTTCTGTGTCCTTTGCACGTAGGCAATGTCATCCTGCATTAGCATATAAATGTCTCTGGCCATCCGTCTGAGACCAGGGTTCCGAAATACACATTTTTTCTCTCTTTGCATTTCCTGTAGCTTGGTCACATGCTACAGCCCTAATCTGAGTTTTACAGTTCTCAATTGTCACATTACATACATATGGAACCTTTTGCTTTACATATTTACCAGGCTTTTAGTCTACATGTAGGACCGTGTTACACATGTGACCCTATGTTACTCCATGACAGAGGTATGCAAGGTTTTGGACCTCACAGGGTCCTTCATCAGGCAAGTCAGGAGTTAGAACTGGAGACTGAGCAAACAGAGGTATACACAGTGTTTGGAAACAATGGCAAAGGGAGAGCAAAAGGAGAGGAGAGGAAGGAAAAGGTGAGAACAAGCCCTAGGTAGGAGGTCTGCAGTTCAAGAAAGGTGGAATACAACAAGATGAGAAGAGCAAGAGCTGCTGATAGTAAGTAAACTTTTTTTCTGTGCGAGTTCATACTGGATGGGGACCAAACCCTGAAGGAGATCTTCCCTGAATCCCCTCTTCTGGCTTTCAAACCTCCTCCTATTCTCTCTCAGCAAACTCCCCACCACCCAGGACACCAACCCTCCACAGGAACAAGGGTTTGCCGAACAGGAGATGTAAAATGTGTTTTCACATCTCTATTGCAAACAGCAGCCAGACATCCCATGGAAATCTATTCAGAATACAAGGAACTTACAAATGCAAGTCTAAAAATCTGGTTTACCTCACATTCACTGCACTAAATGCCTCCATGGGAACTATGCAGGCAAAACCCACCAAACCTTGCACAAATGCATGAACTCACACAGAAAACTTCTCAGCCTCATGAATGTACTCTTGTCTTTCCTGATCTTTACCTCTCCCACATATCCCCCTCCCTTGTCTCTCAGATTGTAAGCCCCTCGGGTAGGGACCTGTCTCTGACTGGATTGTACAGTGCCAGATACATTGCTATCACTATATAAATAAATAAATAAATAAATAATAAAAGATCATGGACAAGAGCACGGATTCTACTGTTGGCATTCACTTCTCACAAAGTGACTACTCTATTTCTGATCTCTCGGTCCTTGTCTTAAAAGGAAACCCATGGAACACCTTTAAAATGCGAATCTGGTAACAAAAATTCATAGCTCTGCTGGATTGAGAACAATGGACTCAATCTGGACGTGGGCTTCACAAGCCATTACAGAAATGTTTAGGTCTAATGACTGTCTACAGGTACAGGAAGCTTTAAGTTTACTTACTACCAGCAGCACTTTCTCTTCCCACTTTGTTGTATTCCACCCTTTTGAATTGCAGTCCTCCTACCTGGGGCTCGTTCTCAACTCCTCTTCCCCTCCCCTTCCTTTGCCACTGTTTCCAAATACTGTGGAGTGCACAGTTCGGACTGTGGCTTCTATGCAGGATGATGTTAATTTACGGGATTTAAAGTTGCTTAAGACTGAGGAAGGGATAAAAATCAAGGGACTTCGTACCCCTGAACGTCTACATGGTATGAAGAAGAACTACTCAAATAAATGTTGGCAGGGTTGTGATGCGACAGGGACCATGTTGCATTGTTGGTGGGAATGTCCTGACATACAGGACTTTTGGATAAAAGTGGGCCAATACATGAGTATAGTAGCGCAACAGCAAATTCAAATGCAGCCAGAGTTTGCGATCCTGGGAATTTTCCCGGAACGGCAGATTACAAAGGAAAGAAAGTCAGCCTGCCAGCAGCTTCGTCTTGCTGCCATCCACACGATAGTATGTAATTGGAAGTCGAAACAGAAACCTGCAATGCATAAATGGTGGCAAAGACTTTGGTGGACTTTAACAACGGAACGCATTCAAGCTGAGATACACCAAGACTTAGAAGGCTACTACGCTACTTGGAACAGCATCTGGAACTTATTGCAGCAGCATGTGGACATGACTGAAAGCAGTATAACAATACGTCTAACCAAAATATGAACAAACGTAGAGATTAAGAAACACAGAAGTTGATGTAAATGGACCAACACTGTAACGAGTTCTCCCGAACTGGTCCAATTTGAAGAACTATAATTGTGTATATAGTTTCTTTTGTTTTTTAAAGTGTGATGTTTAACTTGAAGGAAAAATAACAAACATATATACAAACAAACAAAAAAATTAAGGGAGTTCGGTTGAAATTCGCTGGAGAACAGATAAACAACAACTCAGATTGTGAGGTATTTAATTTGCGGTCTGCAAACAATGCGTGACCGCCTTCTATGTGCGTGATCCCCTACTTCTGTCTTGTGTAATTACGCATTGCAAAATTTTGAGAAATCGCACGAGCGGGTTGTGCCATGGAGACCTGCTTGTCTAAAAGCACCCTCTGTCTGTACTACTTTATTGGCAAAATAGATTTTGTGTCAGGGTAACAAGCTGCAAGAGGGGTTCTTAACTCAGGGAATCAAAATCAGATTTCAGGGACATCATTTTAAAAAGGGGTGCAGAACCACAGGCAAGTTTTTTTGTAGCCGCTTTCCAGCTCCTAGATATGGCCACTGGATCCAGTGCCTACCGCCAACCAGTGAAAAAACTGAGCTCAGTGTAAGGGGCAAAGATAAGGCCATGCACACAAGGATAGGGGTCAGATCCATCGCACATATCTGTGACCTGATCCCTCTTTTTCTTGACTGCACCCCTTAAGAACCACTGTCGCCAACTTGTACTCGGCCCTTGGACTAATTTTCAAAGTGGCCCCCAGGATCAAAAAGGTTCCCCATCCCTGATCTAAAGAAAGAGCATGTCTAGCCTTGATGGCTACAAAGATAAAAAACTAGTTAAGCTGTTCCTTTCAAAATCTGCTGACCGCCTTGCTACAGACTAAAAACCTTCTGTATTAACCTGCTTATGGGGTATTATACACCCCAATTAAATCACAGTTGAAAAGTATAAATGTGATTGATTTGAAAAGGACTCTAGTTTTACATTAAAAATACATTAAATTCATGCTTGATACAGAAATATTACCAACATGAAAGCCTATGGGGTTACTAGAGACCCTCACTGTTACCAGTAAAATCCCACCAGTAATGGTACTGGTTTGAATTGACACCCCCATTTTAATTTTTATTTATTTATTTATCAAATTTCTACCCCCGCCCCTCCTAAAACAGCTCGGGGCGGCTTACAATAAAAAACCACATATAAAATACATCTAAAAACCAGTTAAAACATTCCAAAACACAACATTAAAAGTATTAAAACAGGGTTGGGAATCATGATAAAACAATAAATAGGGTAATGGAGATAAAAACCTCTAACCACCCCCCCCCTCCCCAAAGGCCTGGGCGAACATAAGATGTACAGAAACTGAAAAAACAACTTTTCAAACTAAGTATTGAACATTACAAAGGAATAAACAGACTTGAATAGATTTCCTTAGGTCAGGGACAGCATATTCATATGCAAATTAGATAATACCTAGGTGATAAGTG
The DNA here is from genome assembly GCA_003113815.1 of Sphenodon punctatus. Classification (NCBI taxonomy): domain Eukaryota; kingdom Metazoa; phylum Chordata; class Lepidosauria; order Sphenodontia; family Sphenodontidae; genus Sphenodon; species Sphenodon punctatus. The sequence continues at coordinate 3,371,386 of QEPC01010227.1, forward strand.
TTAACTTCCCCATGTTCTCTCCATTCAGAAGCAAACAAAGAAAGTGTGTGATAACTCACCGTGCAGACAGTTTGTCTGCATTTCAAGAGTCTGAGCTCTTAAGAGGTCTTATCAGGAGCTATTAGGAGCTCATCTGCATTTCAATAGCCGGCTGCTATAGTAACTAATGAAGGGGTTGAAGTGACCCCTTCAGTCTAATGGGTTATTTTTTTCAGCAGAAGCATGCAAGTAAAAAAATAATAATTGAAGCTTCACACTATGAAAGGGTTAACTGCTGTGTAAAGAATCTAAAGATAAAGCAAGTTGGGGGGGGTAATTGACCCCCCCAATGCACTAGTATTAAATTTTTTCTGTACACACAGAAAATGGCATATTATGAAAACGAGCAAAATTCTACATTGTGTTTGGGGTGAATATAACCCCACAACCCTGTATAGTGCTTTCATTTCCCCATTCATTCCAATGGAGGTCAATTGTACCTCATTAACATTGTAGTATTCACTGAACATTTTTAAAAACTACAACTGGGAGGCATGAACCAGTGGGACACAACAGACCCGTATCCTTGTGGAATACATGGAACATGAAGTGGTACAGGTTTGTTAAAATTTTTTTTTAAAATAATGAATTTTCTGTACAACTTCCGAGGTAGTGTGCGACCCCAGTTGCAGAGCACAATCAACTGAGGTGTTAACTGCCCAGCTCATTGCAGTAAAGACCCTACCTTTAGAACCTAAGAAGGAGAGAAACAGGGGACTTTTCTACTATGCCAAAAAATGGTTCTTTGCTCTGCGAGTCATGATTGAAGGACAGCATATAGGTGTCAGTTGCATTGCTAAATGAGGTCCTAAAATGGTCCCTGTACAGAAAAGAGATCTCTGTACAAACCAGATTGATAATCTCCATGATGGAAATAGATTTTTTTCCTTTGCACTCAGTATCTGAAACTCTCATCTTTCCTGGTACCCAAATTAGCCTGGAGGATTAGAAGGTTATGCAGGATTTTGATTTTTGAATGCACATTCCATGTAATAGTGGGTGAAGCCATTAAACACCTGCAGGCCCAGGTTACACAAGCACAGCTGTAGTCTGCATATCTACACCCACCTGTCATGGGCGACACAATAAAGGACTACAGTATTTTGCACTTAATCAGGCTCAATTTCCAGTCAAGGACAAAAGTAAATTATAGAGTTGCCTACTATACTTCTAGTTATCAACATGTCTAGAACTCCAGCAGTGACATTTATGCAGTTTCAAATCTAAATGAATACAACTTAGCTGATTGTGGATGCAGGGCTCGCAAGCAGCTCCACTGGCCTGAATGATGATCCCAGTCCAGCACCCGTACCTGCCCCAGGGAGGGATCCACAGGTTCAAGACCAAGTGAGTGCTGTCCTGTAGCACGGCAAGTTCAATGAAGCCATGTGCACAGGTAATTTAACCCTTCAGAATCAGTGAGTTGGTCTCCCGTTACCCTTCACCCATCATACCACTTCTCAAGATCCCAGCCTCACCACCTCTGAAAAGCTAGGAGTTGCGGAGGAAGGAATCAGTGGGATGCTAAGCCTCCAGAGTATAAAGCACTGCTGTCAAACGCTACATGGTGAAGCTTAGCCCCTGTGGTCCCAGCTTTGTTAGACCAGCTTTGAGAACCACACAATAACCAACCCAGGGGTTTTCTTTGGTTTTGAACAGCAAAGCTGGATCCAAAATAGTACAGACTGTGCAACCAGCCAGTGCCCCATGAGCTAGGAAGCCTTCACCAGGGATCCCAATACATGGGCTCTGCAATTAAACTTGAAATGACAACATGAGTGCAAGAAGCACTGGGGTAAAATACAGGCTCACACAGAGCCTCAAATGCAAGTAGGAGCCATGGCCTACAAAAGGTTCATGGTAATTCCGGAGGAAGCCACCAACACACAGAGCCCAACTGTAAGCTCTTAGGTAGGGACCGGGTCTATCTTATAGTCTGTAAAGTGCCAGGTACATCGCTGGCGCTATATAAAAGCGAATAATAATAATAATGAATAAACTCAAACCAACAAATGTATAACATACCGGCCCACAGAGCAGGGAGTTCTGGCCTATGAAGGAGAAATTATACTTAATTGAATATAAAAAAATTAATTAGAGTTCCATGTCTGTCAAACATTCCTATGTTAATGGGGGCTCTAAACATAGGACCCACCATTTTGCACAAGCCACCACCCCACCCCGACTTCCCTGAATCCAGTGCTGCTGCACAGCCATCTGCCTACCCCAGAGCACAAGGGACAGATTCCATAAGCCCCTTCGGTTTCAGCTTAAACAAATTTTTACCCCCAAAAAATCTTAGGTTAAATTGCCTGTTGAGAAAAGGCAATGTAGTGTAAGATATACACACAATACACGCATGCTCAGTGGTGTACATGCAGATGAGTCTTACGCCCCCCCCAGATACACATTTCATGCTATTAGCAGGTTTAAGATTTGTCACACTACTGTACCCCCCTTACACTCATCTCCCCCTAAGTGGCACAGGGCTCAGAGCAGGCTTGGGGTTGTTCCTGCCTCCTCGTCTGGTTACTGAGACAACCCACTCTGGCGCTGACAGCACAGAGCAGCAACCTTCGACCTCCCAGGACGTGAGGCCAGTGCGACGCTCCGCAAGGCTCCAGGCTCGCAAGGGGGCGGGGCCTGGATTATAAAATCCGGTGCCAGGACACACACAGTGCCAGTAATCAAGGCAGCTGGCCAAAGCTAAGTGTATCCTATTTGTATCATGCTTGCTAGACTGTGTTTTGAGTGTTCCCTTTGTGTCCCTTCCTTAGTACGACTGCGGGTGATCGTGGGTGTGAGAGAACAGAGTGTTCGAGCCCTTCCCCTCCCTTGGGGGTCCTGCCCTTCCCCATCTTGCGAGAAAGTCCTCCCCTGTTCCCCCTTGGACTCAGGCCCTGTCCCCCTTCCCTCTATGCACCCAACACCTGTCCTCTCCCCCCCTTTCTTTGTGAGCGACTGAGTGGGTTGAGCTCTTGTGTGGGGCCTGGGGCCATACTCCGCTGCAAGCTCTGCACCCTATGATGATAGAAGCCTGGTCTTGAGATCCATAGGGCTACCATACTATACTGATGGGCATTTACTCCCCCCACCCCCCGAGTTCCTTGCAGAGCGTGGCTTCGGAGTGCACGTGTGAGTGGATAACCCTCCCCTCTACCCCTTTTCCCCCATCCCTGTGACGCAAACATACATTAAACATAATTGCTTCCTTTGTCTTGTCCAGCTCACCTACTGCAGATTGCACTCTCTCATGCAACAGGTGTTCCAAAAATGGCTGATTTAAAGAAGTTTGTTATTGATGCTGATGAAGTTTTCAAGCAATCCAACAAAACAAAAAACCTCTTCTATGAGGTCTGCAAAGGTTTTGCATTTGAATGCAGCATTCCAATATCCATTGTAACAAGATAGTTTCATCTGTATTTAGCTGCACAGAGTGTTCAGAAAGCAGGAGGTGTCTTAATGCAGCTTTTAGACCACAAAGAATTCAGCAGCGGAAGAGAAGCTGAAAACTCAAGCAGCTATGCAAGAAACTAGGCAAAGCCTTTGTACAGAACTCAAAACACTTCAACCATTGTATGAAGCACAGAAAAAAATGGAATTGTGTTCTTTAAAGAGTTGCAGCATTCTCTAGTACAGAGGTGCATGGCGTTCTGGTTAACAATATCTCTGCAGAACTTTCTTACAAAAGCATATCTGGGGAGATTCCAGAAAAAACCCGAATCTGTCAGTCAGTGAGCAGGACACACTCTAAGATGCTTTCCAGAGTTTTCAAAAAGAGCTGTCAAAGAAGTGGAATGCTATTGTCACTTGCAATATGTCCCCTGAAGCATTTCATAGTGAATCATCATTCTGGAAAGTCATTGTGCTGTTCGACCCTCATTGTAAAATGTCAGTTGATGCAATTTACTTAATAATGTAAACACTCAATCTGTGTTCTTGAGGGGCGCTGGGCTCAGCAGACTGAATCCCAAGGAACCTGAATTTTCAGCTTGGATCTGATCAGTCCTCCAACACTGCAGAAGACACTTCCATTGTCCATGCCGCTCTTTTACCCAGTTCTCAATCCAGGGAAGTTGGAACCTTGGGCAAATGATCTCATGGGGCCCCTCCTAACAGTCCAGCAGGCACACACTGGCTTATCCATTAGAAAAAGGGAAATGTTACTGTAATTAGTTGCTGATGTTCAACAATTAAACATATACCTATTCAGGCTCTGTGGGCCCATTTGTTATTTCTAGTTTACTCATGGGCCTCAGATGTGTTTGGGGGGGGAGGGGCACCATGAGCTCTCTCCAGGCTGGGCTCCCTGCAGTCAATACCCTGGGGGCCTGTGTTTTACACCAGTACTTCTCACACTCATTTCAAACTTATTCATGGACACCATATGTTGGGTCCCTGTGTACCCCCCTTCCCAAAACATGGGGCCCTTTGCAGTCACAGAGCCAGCATTTGCCTAGATCTGGTCTTGCTTCCACCCAATCCATTCACATGCAGTCTGTCCTGCTTAGGTCCCAAGTTTCTTTTGGGGCCTCCAAATATTATCCCCCTCATTTTATAGAATTTGACCTGTTCCCTCCGCCCCCAGTACCTTATTTGACCAAGCCAGACTGAAAAGTCCTACAGGTAGGATTTTGGCCTTCCCAGGTGTTATGTACTCTTACAATATTCAGTAAGCAAAAAAAAATAATAATAAAAATCAGCACCTCTGGAATTCTATTTGTTGTTTAAATGTGTGCTGCTGTAGCTACCAACATTCAATAGAGAAAAATAGGTACACTTCTTACCACCCCTAATTTGCATAAGTGTGCATTTTATGAACACTTGTAATAGCCCACCAACTAACTTTAGGGCTGAGCTGGAAAAAAGGGTGAGAGGCTCCGGTTACACATTTGTATGCGCAGAACTGAAGGTTTGAGTTACAACTTTGCCTACTAAAAAGTCACTCTCAAATACGTGCATGGACTTTGGCCTCAAAGTTTTAGTTTTAAGAACACTCAGAGGATCAGAGAAGCAAACACAGTCCCTTCCAGCTTGCTAAAAAATCCTCTCTCAAACACACCCCTACCACTGTTTTTAGTTTTTATCTTGATCCCAAGCACACAACTCTCCCACCTGGTGGTTACCTTTCTTTGTCAGCACTGATTATCCCAAGCTTATTAAAGTTAGAAAAGGTGCCCCACCACCAGTGGTGGCTGGCCAACTTTTAGGCTGCTGAGCTGGGTCACTTGGGGGAAGGGTCACTTAAAATTGGACATGTTACTACAGAATGTACAATGAATAAAAAACCACAATTAGTACATTTCTGCCTTCTCAGCAAAGAGGAAGCACCTCTGGGGATAGGCTGCATTTTCAACATCTTGGCTTGGCATGCATCTAGTCCAGAGACTCTTAAGTCTTATCTGACGAGCAGTTTGCCTTTTGAGTCTGAAATCATATGGCTACAGGAGGAAGACCTCCAGCTTAGCAGAAGAAATCTTGTTTGGTGTTTCCTTCAGTCTGCTCACTCACACAGGGAATACAAACATTTTAGAACCTGGGTGTGACTAGGATGGATTACTGTAGGAGAGGAAGGCAACATGTGTTGTCTTCTGTTGAAATGTGTATCTTGTTCTTGCAGCCAGTTTTGGTTCAAAAAGGCAAAGCTGTTCCTCCAATCCAGCTACAGGAGAATCCCTTATCACACTCAAACCAAACCCACAGCTTTTGCAAGCCATCCCTAAACCATCTCTCTCTCTCTCGCTCTCTCTGCCAACAAGGGGGAAGAAATGCAGTGACGATGGTTCCATGAAAGACTTATGACCAAAAACAATGCTGCTACTGCCCACATAGCCTTTCCCCTCCTCCCTGCACTCCCCGACTCCTCATTTTAGGAAGGCAATTTGCCATTTGTCCTAATCTGACAAAGCACCCCCTTCCCACCTTGCTCAGTTGCTGACTGCCAGAAGCCACCTGCCCAACCACTGAGCTTTCCTGAGATAGCAAGGACATGCTCACAGAACCACAGTCCTCATCACTGGGCTACTGCCTGTTGGGCCATATACTACCTTACCTGCTGGATGGCTATAGCAAAGCCCACAGCTCAAGTCCTGCCCTTTTCAGAAATGCATACACATTAACAGTGCAAACCTCTGGCAGAATAACGCACATGCATTCTAGCAGTTGGCACAAACCCCATTTACTTCCATGGGACTTAAACTAAGTTCATATACAAGTGAACCTATCTCACCTGAGAATTGCACTCAAGGTGAAATGAATGAGGATTTTTTTATACCAAGCACACAAAAAATGTATTTTTGTCAGTAGGTCTGAAACAGTAGGCTGTTTTTAAATGGGCACGGCTGGGGGGCAGGTCTGTGTGTGCCGCGTGGAGTGTCAATGCACGACCAGTGAGTGGGGGAGAAATTTAAGAGAGCCAGGCTGGATGTATGCCCCTACCCATGCCCACCCACGCTACAGACAGGCACTCTGATAGGGGTGAGGGGGAATGAGTGGACCTGTGTGGGTCCATCCTATTTTAAACAGCAGCCAATATTACACAATAAATATGCCAAGAAATGTTTCAGACCAAGGTTCAGTATGGAAGCTTCATTTGATGGGCACTCCCAATAAGAAAACTCACCCCTCAATATAAAACTTTACCACAACATGAAGAGACTGCAGGATTACAGCAAAGCATACAGGAATACGTAGCAGGCAGATCCAATAAAGCCACGTCCATAGACAACTGACCAAGCAGAAAGCTCTCACACGTAGGTATNAACATGTGTTGTCTTCTGTTGAAATGTGTATCTTGTTCTTGCAGCCAGTTTTGGTTCAAAAAGGCAAAGCTGTTCCTCCAATCCAGCTGCAGGAGAATCCCTTATCACACTCAAACCAAACCCACAGCTTTTGCAAGCCATCCCTAAACCATCTCTCTCTCGCTCTCTGCCAACAAGGGGGAAGAAATGCAGTGACGATGGTTCCATGAAAGACTTATGACCAAAACCAATGCTGCTACTGCCCACATAGCCTTTCCCCTCCTCCCTGCACTCCCCGACTCCTCATTTTAGGAAGGCAATTTGCCATTTGTCCTAATCTGACAAAGCACCCCCTTCCCACCTTGCTCAGTTGCTGACTGCCAGAAGCCACCTGCCCAACCACTGAGCTTTCCTGAGATAGCAAGGACATGCTCACAGAACCACAGTCCTCATCACTGGGCTACTGCCTGTTGGGCCATATGCTACCTTACCTGCTGGATGGCTATAGCAAAGCCCACAGCTCAAGTCCTGCCCTTTTCAGAAATGCATACACATTAACAGTGCAAACCTCTGGCAGAATAACGCACATGCATGCTAGCAGTTGGCACAAACCCCATTTACTTCCATGGGACTTAAACTAAGTTCATATACAAGTGAACCTATCTCACCTGAGAATTGCACTCAAGGTGAAATGAATGAGGATTTTTTTATACCAAGCACACAAAAAATGTATTTTTGTCAGTAGGTCTGAAACAGTAGGCTGTTTTTAAATGGGCACGGCTGGGGGGCAGGTCTGTGTGTGCCGCGTGGAGTGTCAATGCACGACCAGTGAGTGGGGGAGAAATTTAAGAGAGCCAGGCTGGATGTATGCCCCTACCCATGCCCACCCACGCTACAGACAGGCACTCTGATAGGGGTGAGGGGGAATGAGTGGACCTGTGTGGGTCCATCCTATTTTAAACAGCAGCCAATATTACACAATAAATATGCCAAGAAATGTTTCAGACCAAGGTTCAGTATGGAAGCTTCATTTGATGGGCACTCCCAATAAGAAAACTCACCCCTCAATATAAAACTTTACCACAACATGAAGAGACTGCAGGATTACAGCAAAGCATACAGGAATACGTAGCAGGCAGATCCAATAAAGCCACGTCCATAGACAACTGACCAAGCAGAAAGCTCTCACACGTAGGTATGAGTTTTGCCCTTCAAATCAGGACAAGCAAATCCTGGAACCACAAAGCCTAGAGAAAAATCAAAGCAACAAGCACTAACTAGATCTGCATTGTCTTTTTCAAGATTTATTTAAATGCTCAGATATTTTACCTCATAGCAGTCACTAGACCCAACTTAATAAGCAGCAAGAAAAAGAAAAGAAAAAAGCACTATGATTTCCCTATCTAACAGGAAGGTGGAGGAGGAGCAAAGCACAAAGAAAAATTTGCCCATCATGAAGGACCATACACCTGATTGGCAGGAAAGATCCTACTGCTATCAAGTCTCAGGAAATGGCCTTGAAGCCTCCTTTAGAAGTCACTGATTAGACCTGGAATATCCTGCAGTTGAAATTCAAGAGACAAAAATCACACTTTAAAACTACTACCTATGTGGCTACAATTTGAACACCCTCCCTATGCCTAGTAGCAAGAGGCAAAGCAGCGTGCACATCAACACCCTCTATTCTTTCTGCTTCAGCCCATACCCTCCTTGCAGACACCCATCCACAAACCCATTGACTCAGCTCTGAAGCTGTGCTGCAGCAAAGAGTTCTGTGCTGTATCTCCTCGGGAGCACTTCCTCACTGGAAAGCAGGCAGGCAACCAGCTGGTTTGTTGGTTTGTTTGCCTGCCCCATGGTGGTGATCCTAGGCTCCCCTCTGCTAGTGGTCAACTGAAGCAATTCCAGGCAGGCACAAGACAAGTCCCACCCGTGGCAGCCCTATATTCTCTGCTGCCATTGGCTAGAGGCAATATGAATTTCACACCAAGATTACTCTTATTGGCTGGATTCCACCTTAGGACCTTGTATGAGAGACTCCAGTCCAGTTTGTAATCTCTCCTCTAAACAGAACAGAGCATGTGTCTTGCTGGCAACACCCCAGGCATGCTCTATGAAGCCCAAAGCTGAGGCAAAGTGACTGCTTCCAGCTTCCTGTCATGTACTGAAGCACTGCCGCCTGGTGAATCTACTTATGTGAATCTGTAGCCTAGCTCCTTAGGCAGTTGCCTAATTGGAATCTGCTGTTGTGTGTTGAT
>QEPC01010227.1:3384428-3409399 GCA_003113815.1 Sphenodon punctatus
CCCCCCCTTCTCCTGGCTTTGGGGGGAAGGGAATGGGGGACACCTGAGAAGAATTGGGAGAGCCATGGTGACCCCATCCGCTTGCTGGAGCATCCCAGATCCACCCCTCACCCTTTTGGGGGCACAGAAACTGGAGAACCCCACAATGATAGCGCCTCCCCCCAGCCATGCCCTCTAAGCACTGAGGGGTGCCCCTAATTAATATCCCTCTAATAACCCTGTCTCTAATAGCACCCCAATAGGTCTTCCCAGAGGCCCCCCAGCTCTGCTTTGAGTCCTTTTATTATCCTCTTAAATCTCTTCTCCCCCCAACCCCCATTCCTTTGATAGGGATAGAAACTTGGGTGCCAGCTCCCCATCTCCAATTAAGGGATCCTAGACCGTTTCCTCAAATACCTTCCCAGCCCTGCTTTGAGAAATCCTTCTGTTATCCTTTTAAAGCCCCATAGACCCACCCCCCTCCCACCGTAGGTCCACAGCACTGTTGGATGGGGATAGAAACTGGGGTACCAGCCTATCCCACCATCTCCAATTCAGGAAACATAGAGTGAAAACAGACATGACGCTAACCGCTCTTGGTGGTTATATTTATGCATGTTGCAGGCCTGCACTGGTGCCCTATGCAGCCCTGAAACATGCATAAATGACCACCAAGGGTGGTTAAAGGGTGGTTAGCGTCATGTCTGTTTTCACCCATAGACTCTTTCCTCAAATGCCTCCCCAGCTCTGCTTGGAGGAAAGGAGGTGATTATTGCAGCTGGGGGGGGATGCTATTATACCCCTGTTCTCCCTGCATAGAACATACCTCCCTCCATATCTCCATTCATAGGGCTGTCATCACTGTATAAGGTTATTACACCTGCATTGGGGGGGTGGGAGATGCTGGTAGTGGGGGTGTCTCTGCAAGGCCCCCTTTAGGGAAAGGATGCCTCCTCCCTGGTGGCAGCTGGATTTGGGACAGCAGCTGTAGCTGTGAAAAAGGGGGTCTCTCACCCTGTGACATGGGAGACCTACATAAACAGACCTTATAGTAGATCATCTCTCTTCTCTCCCTCCAAGAAGAGACCCACACTCTGGCTCACTGAAATCCTGCTTGTGTGTTGTTTGCTTAATGATCAGACACCTGCCGAGCAAAGAACTGAGCAATGGGGCTTTTAACTAGCCTCCTTTCTCCACCCCTTTCTGGTCTCCTGGTGTCACAAAGGTAGATGGATAGAGGGGAAAGCAGCAAATTCTCAGACAAAGGTAGCCCTCCCCCTGCCCCGCCGCTACTACACATAGGTTTCTACATTAGCTACAGCTGCGTCTCGCTGCAGCCTGACAATCATTGGACTGAGATAATGGGAGTGCAGTCTCTGTGTGTGCTCACGTATGGAGATCTTCCAAAAAGTACAGAATACATAATCTAGGGGAATAGTGGCCGTGTGTTTATCTTTACATGTTTGTATATAATGTGGGTGTGCGTGCGTGTGTGTGTGTGTGGATATAGATCAAACAGATCAACACTAGATTTAGGCTGCCTTTAGACGAGTGGGTCGCCGTTGCGCGACCCGCTCGCGCGATATTTCAAAATCCCGCGATGTGGGATTACACGAGATGGCCAGCGGGGATCACACTCATGAAAGGCGGTCGCGCATTATTTGCCGACCGCAAATTAAATACCTCATGAAGTATTTAATTTGCAGTCGGCAAATAATGCGCGACCGCCTTTCATGCGCGTGATCCCCGCCGGCCATCTCGTATAATCCCACATCGCAGGATTTTGAAATATCGCACGAGCGGGTCGCGCAACGGCAACCCACTCGTCTAAAAGCAGGCTTAGTAAATCTACCAGATTAGACAGTACCCTGCTTTTAAAAAGCAAATAAAAATCCTCCGGCATGCTGTTTGTAGATAGTGTAAGGAAATGGCTAAAGATATTTCTTGTTCAAGTTCGTTTATTATCACGCGTAGCCAAAGGCCATAGCGTTTGTCAAAATAACATTTACAATACAGTAATTATGGCCAATAAATGCTACAGCATACCATCTCCTCAGAATCTAAAGATTTACATATCAGTGCATATCAAACAGTCATCTAAATATCAAAACAAAACATTAAAAACCAAAGAGCTGGCTTAAATTAGGCTGCTTTAAATGTCATAAAGTTCTCCCTAGCTACAATCATATGAGACAAGAAAATAGCCATGGATTTAATTATACATTTTTCGGGACTGTTTAACAGGAGGGATAAGATCTCCCTATCAGACCGGCCCTATTTCTTGTTTGACTTTTGATCTAGCCAGACAAGCTGCTGTAATCCTGGTCACCGTCTCACACACCCCTAACCGTAGGAGAGGGCTCTCTGTCCCCAGTGGTAGGGTTTCATACAGCAGCAAGGAGTTCACAGGGTTAACTAATGTAATCTCCCTCCAATGTTAACTCTGGGAACTCCTTGCTACCACACCACTGACTTAACCATTACGTGTGTCTTTAGACATAATGCTGTTCAGTGTTCTGTAACACAGTGTCCTACTGTAAAGACCTGGCAGTTGTTCACTTCCAGTGTTTGTGGTGACCACTGTGCTGACGGTATGTCTAAACACTGTAACGGTAGGACACTGTGTTACAGAACACTGAACAGTGTTATGTCTAAAGACACCCAAAGTTGTCTCTGCCTACCGTTGGCTCTGTCTACCATTGGCTTGGCCCCACCCACTTCTGGTTCCACCCTCTGCACTACGAATGTGCATAAATTAGTATAAAATAGCATATGTAAATTCCATGCAAGTGTTTGTCCTCTTTTCTGGTGATGCGTCAGTGGCCACCCTAGCTGAGAACTAGCTAAAGCGATTAAATTAGCAGGTATTGTATCTGCCTTAGAACCACTGTGAGGGTCCCAACTGGAATTCCTTACTCCTATGAATAGATTCACTGTTCTGTCACAGATAAGAAAGACAAAGAATGTTTAAAAATAGGTCTTCTGTTACTATTCTCTCACTGTGTAATCGTCGGAATACAAAGGCTTTGCTGGTGAAGATTTTTCTTGGTTCCAAGTGCCACATTCCTACTGAACAATAAATAGTGTAAATGAAAAGTACAATATGTGACGCTGTCACAGATTGTAAATGCCTTGCTCACTACCTGCATGCTGAAAGGGTTGGCACAGCGCTTGCTGGCTAGCAAGGGTGGGGTTACTTGGCAATCTGAAAAGGCCTTTATGGGGCAGCTTCAGGGCCGGCCTTAGGATATGCGGGGCTCAAGGCGGGGGTAAAAGGCAGGGCCCTTTTCTTGCTGCTAGCAGGTGGTGGGCCTAGGGACGACCCCTGGCTCCGGCAGCGCTCCCCGGCCCGGTCTGGGGGCAGCACGCTACCTGGGCCTGGGCAGAGGGGCACTCCCCCCCCCCCCCAAATCCCCAAGTGTAAGCGGCCATTGGATCACTTACCTGGCAATCTGAAAAGGCCTTTATGGGGCAGCTTCAGGGCCGGCCTTAGGATATGCGGGTCTCAGGGCGGGGGAAAAAGGCAGGGCCCTTTTCTTGCTGCTAGCAGGTGGCGGGCCTAGGGACGACCCCTGGCTCAGGCAGCGCTCCCCGGCCCGGTCTGGGGGCAGCACGCTACCTGGGCCTGGGCAGAGGGGCACTCCCACCCCCCCCCAAATCCCCAAGTGTAAGCGGCCATTGGATCACTTACCTGATCCGCCAGCACTGCCGGACCTGAGCTGCTGAAGGCAGTTGCATGGTTATGTAGCAGTATGTAGTTGGGGTCATGATCCCCCTCTGCAGATGGCACAACCCTACAACCTGTAACATCACAACCTGCACCACTCTAACACTGATAAAATGGCATTGCATTTTATTATACATGTTTCAGGGCTGCAGGTGTGCTCTATGGGTGCCCTGGAACATGTATAATAAAATGTAACACCCATTTTATCAGTGTTAGAGTGTCTGTGTGAAAACGGCATCAGACAGGCAGTCTCCTCCAGAGATGGCAGTGGCTCAGGTTCACCTAATAAAATAACAGAACCTTTATTTGTATAGCAAAGGTCAGCTCTCAGAGTTTGGTTCCTGCCATTAGGACTAGGTCTCCTGCCTCTGCCTCCACAGGAACAGGCCCTTCTAGAGCTACTGCCTCTGTTCAGGCCAGCCTCTCCACAAACAGACTGCTCCCTCTAGTGGCTGGAGGCCCCAAACCCTCTCTTCGGCTACAATACATTGCACGTCTTAGTTGCTCTCTCAAAATGGGACAACTGCAGGCAAAAAGTTTGGGAATCCATGCATGAGATCAAGACAGTAATACCTGGGTTGATGGTTCTCATTGGCAGTTAATCCTACCCTGGCAGATTTCAAGGCACTGATGTTTATGAAAGACGAAGGGTGCCATATTCAGCCTATGGCTTGTTTTTATTTGGTCCCTTTCCAATTCCTGGATCTGGCCCATGGAATCAGTCCCTACCCTCAAGTACTTGAACAGGGAGTGTAGGGAAAGGGAGCCAGGAGGAGGGCATGCACTCAAGAATAGCAGGGTTGATCTATGGCACAGAATCATGATCTGGACCCTCCCCGTTCTTCCCCATCCTATCGAGCACACTCCTTAAGCACCTCCTATGCGGCCCATGGAGCTTGATCAGGAGGGAAAGATTCCCCACTCTCCTGCTATAGACTTTTTCATAACCCCAATGTGTAAGCTGATTACTCCGTAATCTGCATTAATGAGAAACAACAAATGGGACCTTTTCCTGTGTAGCTAGCAATTACCTATGTTGCCCACGGCTTCCTCAGCCTCCGTGTACTAATTGATTAGCCTGTGGTTCTCTCTCCAAAGAAGGGCAGCTTTCATGCTGATCGCAAGCAGGAAGGAGGCATGACTTTGAGAAATGGACTGTCTCAGCAATAGGAAAGGGAAAGTATAGTTGCCTACAGCTACCTACCAACTACAGCTGTGTTTACAGCCATGCTTAGATGAGTGACACACCACCACACTGTCCCAAAGTGTCTGGGTTTGAGAAAATGGAAAGGGAAGGGAATCACCCACTCCTTCTCCACTCAGACAAATTCTTGTTAGAAAACTCTCCCTCAGGATCTGATAGAGGCGGTGGAGGAAGTCCCCTAGCCAAAGATCATCATCGGGAGGTGGTGATGTAATAAGCGTCCCCAACACTCTCACACCATGCACCACAGGAAGTAAGGCTGGGAGGTAACGTGTCACAAGTGCAGAGAGAGGGAATAAGGGTCCTGGAGGGTAGGTGGGAGAGGGGATGGGGAGCAGGGCACACAACAGGAATGGAAACTCAGGAATATAATATGGAAAACCCCCACCCACACCAGCCACAACCACACAACTCAATACCCCACACTGTACCTTAACCCTCAATCACCTACTCTTATACACACTTGCTCCCCTGCACACACACAACACGCACACTATAAGCTCATGATACAGAAGATAACTAGAATCAAGGGGCCAGTCTCTCAGCATTCAATCTGATCACTGGCAAGACGTTGAGCTGAAAGCAACCTTTTAAATATTTCCCTGACGGTGGCACAGGCGCTCTGAGCGCCTGGGCAGGGCTGGGCCTAATGCGGCGTTTCCCCGTTCCTCTGAGCCCAGGCACATGCACGCAGAGGGCTTGGCCAGGGCTGTGCCTGAGTGCATGCTCTCCATGCACAGGGGCGTGACTATCTCTGCCGCGGCCGGGCGCCCTGCACTATGGTTTTCCTTGTTGACCCCTGCCTGCTTTTTAGAGGGGTTGGCGGTGGAAGCCCCCTTCCTTAGGGGGCAAGACAAGGTGTACCCCCTGGGCCATCTCCCTGCGGAGCCACCAACTCGTCATCCTCCCACCCATTTCTGCCGGTACCGGACACAGAGATGTGGACAAGAGTAGAGAGATAGCAATGTATCTGGTGATGCTGCCACCAGGTTTGGGGCCAGCCTTAAGCAGGGCCCATCCTGGTAGTCCTGAGGCCCCAAGACAAGCTATTTCTGTGGGGCCTTCCCCCTACCTGTGACTGTGAGCCCACAGGGTAGCTGCTTCCTGTGGGGCCCTCCCCCACCTCACCTACTAGGGTAGAGGAGTGGGGTCCCACAGGAAGGGGTTAAAGATGTGGGGTGATAGAGAGCAGGGTTATGGGGGAGGCATATTTTATTTTTGCCATGGACCCCACAAATTCTAAGGCCAGCCCTGACCAGGTTCTCTTAAGACTGAAATTAAGGACAGCATTGAGTCCTGTGCCCCACGTGGGGCAGGGCAGTCACTTATTGTTGTTCCAGTTCAAGCAATGGAATTGATTGGGTGATAAGCTGCCACACAGAGTAGTGGACTTCCGAACCCACTATGGCAGCCACAGAAGCTATGACCACTGCCTCTTGAGATCAAGGGGGCACCAGGGCAAGACTAGGACAGGGTTTACTCAGACCATAGGGGATATCTAACTCAGAACCATGTAGCCATGAGATGGCATTTGATTTAGCTTAGGCACAGGTTGGGTGAGGCATTAGAATCAAGGGAATGGATCTGCTCCTTCCTAATGCTTGCACTGCTGTTTGCTCCACCAGACAACTCCAATAGGAGGCAGGCAAGATAATACTGTATATAATATATCACATGATTTGCACAGATCCCTCAAGATTATGCAAATTGAAAGAAATTGAAAATGTGTGCCGATCAAGGTCTCTAAACAGGGCAACAACAAATGGAGTTCTTCCAATAGTTTGCTGGCCAGTGGCCACAAGTCTTTGTTTCCAAGACAGCACATGTAAGCAGGAATAATTTTTAAAAATACTTGTACATTGATTGCTGGATTCTAAAAATCAGTGCAATCCATCAGATTTTATTTTTTTTAAAGATGCCACTACAGACAGCCCAGTGAAGGTTTTGGCTCAGTTTATAGTCAGGGACCCCTGTTCACTGTATTTTCCCCATTGGCGGCAATGAGGAAAACACAGTGAACATGGGGCTGTCTCTATAGCAGTGAAATAAATGCCAAAATATAAGGAACAAGGCAACAGGATGCCATAAAAAGATGACCTAAATAGGACCTCACAACAGCTGCGTGCAACTCCCCTGGAAGCACCTGGGAGTGATGGCAGGAGACATGGCAAGGGACCCAGTGCTGCCACTGCCAAGTGCTCCCAGCCACAGGAGGCAGCAAAAAAAGAGGTGGCAAGGAGCAGACCGGGACTTTCTCTGGACCACTCCAGGCTGCCACATTTCCATTCTCTGCAACAGCAACAAAAGCGGCCATGGGGAGTACACCGGGGAAGCCTGCCCTGCTGTCCACTCTGCACCATTGCTTTTCTTGCTTCCCCCAGGGCAGGAGAGCACTGGCAGCAGGAGCAATGGCAGGTCCCCTACTGCTTCTCCTGCCTTTGTTCCTCAGGCTGCTGACTACACATGTGTAAATACTGCCATAAATGTAGCTCCATGTTCAGGATTGTCTGTGTTGGCGATCCTGAACACACAGAATGAGGTGGTGGGTCTAAAACCACCCAGCAAAACTAGAGAACAGCCAGCCATTGCTTTCTGCAGTCTTCATTTAGAAAGAAATCTTTACTTCTTCTCTGTCCTAATTGTCAAAACTGAGCCACAAGAAAGCCCATAAACGGCTGCAACAGAAACACGTAAGTGGAACTGTTGTATTTAGTTACTAGCTGATAGTTATCAGTTTAGTTTCGGTTTGTAAGTTTGACCTCTTGAGGTTCCTGTAGCTGTGTGTGGCTGAGTCAGAGGGAGGTCAGCAGGAGGATGGGGCTAGGAAAGTAAGGAGGGAAGCAAGATGGCAGAGACTCTGGTGTTTGTTTATTTTTAAACAAGACAGCCCCGTGCATGGACATTCACCATCACGTGGGGAAGTGCCCACCCCGTCCACGCACAAGGCATTCTGGAAAAAGCCAGAATCTCAGGCCACTCGTTTGTAGCGCTCCCTCATGCACCACACCCCCAAATCTGCCCCATGCACCAACCGCAGACACACACACCCGCGTGTCGCACTTATGTAGCACACACACACACACACCTCTGTATGGGACTTAGAAATAA
The DNA here is from genome assembly GCA_003113815.1 of Sphenodon punctatus. Lineage (NCBI taxonomy): Eukaryota > Metazoa > Chordata > Lepidosauria > Sphenodontia > Sphenodontidae > Sphenodon > Sphenodon punctatus. The sequence goes on from QEPC01010227.1 coordinate 3,392,447, forward strand.
AGATCCGAGTTATTGCTATAGCCTGTCTCCAGTGTCGTGCATAAAGGGGGCACAACACAAAAGGAATGTTCTCAGTACTTTAAAGCAGACTTGCTCTTACAAAAAGGGGCCTGTTGGAAATGGTATCCCAATGGTTGTGTATCCAAATGGGATTGCAACTGCAGGTCCTATATTTAAGTCTCAAAATGAGGTGTCTCAAGCAACAGGTTTGGGAAAAGCTGGTCCAAGCCAACCTGTTTTAAACACAATTCTCACAATTTTATCTCATGACTTTAGACTCCAAGTATGCTAAGCATGTTTCAACATTTTCACCAATTCACATGACATACAACTTTACCATAGTTTATTCTATTAACTACACTATGACAAGTTTACTTTTCAATTCAAGTTTTAATGGCTTACCCTCTAAAGCAATCATTGCCAGTGTTTACTGAGTACTGGCAGTACATATTGAACAGTGTCTGCAGAGACATTTTTTCCAAAATAAGAATTACTTAATAGTCAAAGCAATTGCCGTTCCTACAAGTCACCTGACACTGTTTTCAAACAGCAGTAATAGTTGCAAATATTTGCATTTGCAGGGAATGCAGACTAATTTTTGTTTTGAGGAAACCTGTAATTTACATTATTTGACAATATTCTGCAGCTGTGAGTAGTTTAGTTCTAACTAGGGGATTTTTTTTTTAATGATCTGAATCTCCTGTGCTGTACTATTTGCATGAGAAATGAATTCTGCTAAACCTGGAAACATTTGCAGAGAATTAAAGAAAAATAACACAAGACTATACATAGAAATATTAATATATGATCATTTTTGGCCATCCTTTTGCTAAAATACCTAGTTCTTGAAGAGTCCCCCCCTTTTACATACACGCATAAGAGTTACAGTATTACTAAGTGTGATGAACAGCAACAGAATTAGACCTTTGGTAGGTACCAAGGCTAAACTGTGCAATTCAGTTGAGACTCAGGGTGTTTTCAGACGTTACACAATCACGGTCAACCACAGACGATCCCCTGTGGTGGTGGATGATCACGTAACATGTGTTTGCTTGCCGCCAGATGTTCACCACGGTGAACCACCAACGGTGAGCAAATTAACCACGTTTTCGAGGATGGTTCTGGCACCATCTCTGAAAGCGTGGTTAATGGAACCACGGCCCAGAATCGGCGGCCGGTAACGTCTGTTACCACCGTCGATTCCGGGGCATGGTCCAGACCCCGGGACAGAATCGGGTGCAGCAGCCTGATTGGCTGCTGCGTCCACTCGTCTCCCAGAGGGCGGGCAGCCTGGGAAGTGGGGGGGGGGGGGCTGTGTGGCCGCATGTTGTGCCGTGCAGCCCCGCCCCCGATTCCCCTCTGGGATCAGCCGGCTCGTCTGTTGATGGGCCGTTCTGATTCCGGCGGGGAATCAAAAGGTGATTTCATGCCGGGGCCAACAGGTGCCCCGTCACATCTAAAATCACCCTTACTCTGCCACAGGAGTAACAACAGAAAAGTTACAATAATCATCTTGTTTGATGCAACTATTCTGTCTGTCACGCCAGCTCCCCTAAGCAAGCTATCATTTTGACACTGTTATTATTGCACTTCATCATCTGCAGAAAGAAATGGGGTATTTTCAGATGAGATGGGCCGTTTGGCCCACTACACTGAATTCTGGACCAGGAACTTTCCCAGATCCCGGTCCGTGATGAGGCCGGTTGGTCTTTAGATGTGCCAGACCCATCACTGAAGGGAATCAGGGAGGGGGCGGGACTGTGCGGCACAATGTGCAGCTGCATGGCCCCGCCCCTCCCTGCACTCCCTCAGCTGCCCGCCTTTGGGGAGACGGGCGGGCGCAGCAGCCAATAAGGCCACTGCGCCCAATCGCAACCCATGGCCTGGACCACGATGGGGAACGAGTCAAGGTAAAAAAACATTCCTTTCCGGGTCATGGTGAACCTAACCACGATTCCGGTTCTGCTGCCCACTGCAGAGCCGGAACCATGGTTAGCTTTGAATCCTGCCAAGGATTCACCATGTTGAACATCTGGCAGGGCTCAAACTGACATTATGGGCATCACAGCCACCCCACTGAATCCACTGTATAATAAACAATTTATTGTCTCAACCAATGGTTGCAGCAAGAATAAAATAGAATCCACTCTGGTTCAGTGGGGTTGACTGTGATCTTGTAACTTCTGAAAATACCCAAGGCCAACCCACCTCATGAATAGTCTCAGCAGAATGCTTTGTTGTTGTTTTTTAAAAAACATTTCATGCATATCACAATTTATTTTATAAAGTTTTCACTTGTGTAGGAAAGTTAGGGGACCAGGCAAGTATTTAGCTATGGACAGTGATTCAAAAAGTTAAAGCTCTACAGTAAAGAAAAATTGTCATTGCATATATCCATTAAAAAACAAAAACCAGCAAGTCATACCTGTTTTACGAAAGACAAATCTACGTGCTTCCTGTAGCATGTACCTTACCTATCCATAAAGTTTTATTATCATGGGCAACGTTATGTTTCATTGGAGAGTGGTAAAATTGACATTTGCCAATAAAAATGAAATTTCTCCAACCCTACATGGCCCCCTCATTTCACTGATTTATTGCTCTACTAATTTTCTTAGAATATGAGATTCAAATTATACTTCTCAAAACATCCACATATTAAAAATGGCTGCTTTATAACCAGCATGATGTACACCTTGGGTTAAAACAAACATGCAATCTCTGCAGCTGGGGGGCAGGAGTGGACAATCCCCCTCCCCACAGAGATCACTCGCACATGAAGTCCATAGCGCAAAGTTCCTGTGGGGGGGAGGGTCACTGCAGCTGGGGGGCTTGGGTGGGAAACCCAGCACCCTCTGCACACAACATATCCCCATTGATTACATGCCCCACCAGTAGCCCTCACCAGCATATGCTGCACCACCATAGTGGAGAACAAAAGGATCCCCGCGGACCAGCACGAACTGGACCTCCAGCCGTGTCCACACCTTGTTTAGGGCACCAAGCTCAGCTGCGCTGGGCTCCTCATGCAGGTAGGGAAGACTCGCTGGCCCCGCCAAGAGTCCCAGCTCCAGCATCTGATCAAGGAACTCACGCCGGCCCCATGGGTGTCCCCTCAGCACAGCACTGGTGAAGGAAAGCGGCAGAGAGAGAGGGACCCTCCTCTCCCCCACTCGCCTTCTCCCCCTAAGGCACAGGCAACACTCTGGAAGCTTGGAAATTTCCTGCAGAGCTATGCTCTTGTTCGCATCCCATGGTCCCATAGCCCTTGGGGGAGCAGTCCAGCAGGCCCCAACATTCAGAAGCCCAGCTTGGCTGATCTCTCCTCGCACTCTGGCTCGGCCACACGGTGACCCAGCAGCTGCATATACTGGCTCATGAGTGCATAGTCAGCCTCCCTGGAAGATGGGTCAGCCAACAGCCCCTACACATCACCCCTCAGTCAAATGTCAGCCAGGGCCAAAGTGTCAGACACCCCCTCAACACCTCTGCGACATATATGCCAGGCACGAACACAAGAAATGGCCTTGGACACTAGCCATGGACACTAGCCATGGAGGCCTGGTCCACAGTCAAGTACACAGATTGAGCCCATGATGGCAGAACGGGGGACATGAGTGGCACAGACCACTTTCAAGCAAGAAAAACACTGTGTTTTATCTTCACTAGATAAGAATATACCTGAGTCTGTGCCAACCATGGGGGAACAGAGCTCCCACAGAGCAATTCACATACAGAGACCTTGAACATTCCGGGGAATCCACAAACCTGGCCATTCCATTATATGGGGGTCCATTTTGCAACCTGCCCTTTCCAACACCACCGCCTGCTCCCAGGAGAGACACCATGTTCCCATATTGTCCAGAAGCTGCAGAGGTGCAAGCACAGGGCCGGGACTGTCAGCCACCCCCTCCCCCCTGCCCCTGTTTGAGAACAGAAAACAGATTAAGCTGTGGTGGAACAATCCCATTCAGCTCTCCTCACACACATACACCCAGATGGATGCTGTGACCCCACATTGCCCATAAGCTGCACCTAAGCAAGAAGCACAGGACTGGCACAGTGTGTTACCCCCCAGCTGAGATCAGAATCACACTCATCTGTGCATGGACGGTCCCAGACAATAGCTAGACCTGCAGTAAACCAGGTGATGGTGGATTGGTACCTTCACGTGGCACATTAACACGTCCAAGGCTCTGGAATGGTGTCTGAAGGCACCATGGCCATCTGACTGAGAGCCATGAAGCATGAACAGATTGCTACCCTCCAAGTCTCCTCACCACTGCTGAGGCGTGCAAGATCGAGATAGGGCAAGCCATCTGCTCCACCTGGCACAAGGCCATCACCAGGTGCCTTGGGCTTCTCCGTGGGCTTCAGCCCAGGGTGCTGTGCTGCAGGCAAATGTGTAGTGCCTGCATGATCGTGCACTGGGCAGTAGCCCAGATGCGGTGGCACCCTGGCCACAATGCAGGCAGTGCAAGGGGAGCTGTTGCAGGCCACCTGGCTGCGGACATCACTGTAGTGATTCTCGACCCTTTCCAGGCAACGTCCATCGTCCGGTTGACCTGGAGTGGTGGGAGGTGGCCCTGGCCACCTACAGAGATGCAGAGTGGGAGATCCATTTCTGCATGTCCCGCCACTTGGTGTTCAGGATCGCACATCCGCCGTTCACAGCAGGAGAGGGAGCAGATACCCATGAGGATCCCCATCCCCATGGAGCAGCACATGGCCATTGCCATCTGGATGCTCACTGGCATGGGTGAGTGCCCTGGTTTATATGGGATGGGGATGCATGGGTGCCTCTCCCCACACACTTTTTTGGCTTGCCTTGCATGGCGCACTCCAGATTTTTCAGCCTGCCCCCATGTGTGGCTATGAGTGGGTGTTGCGCATCTTACGGGAGCACGCATCCCCACGCACCACCTTCAAATGAGCAGTTGGATATGTGGGTTAATGGCATCTCATCTAACCTAGCTATGTACCTGGATTATGGAGCACTGAAAACCAAACAAAAGTAGATTGCTGTACATTTGAGAAATGAATAAAGTCAGTCTTGGGGGAAAAAATATTCAAGAAGTGCTAATCAGTTTATTGGTAATTTGGTCCATAGAAGACTGCTGGGTAAGATTTGTTCTTATTTGAAGAAAAACATAAAACATGTAATCATTCTTTAAAGCTGCATCAGGAAAGACTTTTTGCTTAGAAGGTCATTCTCAGTATGTTCAACAAACTGCCAAGTGAGATCTAACAGAGTAATCAGCAGACAAGAATGCAAGGTCATGATATAACAAGTCCTTCAGGAAAACACAGCATAACAAACTGACCCACAAACAGGCAGGGAATAAGCTAGTTGAGCCTGCCATTCCCAAGCATAACCTGTGGGTGAAAACAGACATGCACGTAACTGCACTTTAACACCACTTTAACATTTCTTATGCATCTCCTTCACAATTCGGCTTTTGTCCAGGACCAGGACATGGCACTGATACTGCACTTGTGGCTTTGGTTGATGACCTCCGCTGTGAGTTAGATCAGGGTTGATTGACCCTGCTGATTCTGTTAGATCTGTCGACTGCATTTGATACCATTGATCATGAGATGCTGGTGACCCGCTTGCGGGACCAAGCCGGAGTAGGTGGGGTCATTCCGGAATGGTTCCGCTCCTTACTGGCTAGGGGAACTCAGCGGGTGGTGGTTGGGGATTGTTCATCCTCTCCCCGGGATCTCTCGTGTGGAGTCCCGCAAGGTTCTATTCTGTCCCCTCTCCTGTTAAATGTGTATATGCAGCCGGTGGGCGAGGTCATGAGAGGGTTTGGTGTTCAGTGTCATCAATATGCTGATGGCACCCAACTCTACCTCTCCTTTCATCCGACCCAGATCCGGCAGTCTCGGTGCTTACTCAGTGTCTGTTGACTGTGGGGGACTGGATGAGGGCGAGCCGGATGAAGCTGAATCCCAACAAGACAGAGGTGATGCTGGTGGGTAGGGCATTGGGAGAGGCATCCCCCATCATTGATGGGTTACGCCCCCTGCTGGTCCCCCAGGTTCATAGTCTGGGAGTGCTCCTCAATTCCCAGCTCTGCCTGGATGTCCAGATGGGGGCTGTAGCAAGGAGCGCATTTTGCCAGCTTCATCTGGTGCGGCGGCTTTGGCCGTATGTCTCGGACTCCAACCTGGCCACTATCATCCATGCTTTCATCACCTCTAGACTGGACTATTGTAACGCACTCTATGCGGGGCTGCCCATGGTGACAGTTTGGAGACTGCAGCTAGTGCAGAATGCGGCGGCCTGTCTCTTGACTGGGACAGGTCACCGTGAGCACATTACACCGGTGCTCCATTTGCTGCACTGGCTGCCTATAGTCTTCTTGGCCCGATTCAAGAGTAGGGCGATTGGTGATGGTGTGGTGGGTTTTATTCCTCTTTTCGTACTGATGATGCTATGATGATGTTTTCATTCTGTTTTAGTATTTTATATTTTTTATTCTTGTTAGCAGCCGCCCCGGGCTGCCTGTGGCAGGAGGGGTGGGTATAAAAATGTTTAAATAAATAAATAAAATAAATAAGGTGCTGGTGTTTACCTATAAAGCCATATACAGCCTTGGCCCTGCCTACCTACAGGAGCACCTCACCCCCGGGCTCTGGATCAGCCCCTGCGGTCATCTGGGAGCGCCCTTCTTGAGATCCCCTGGGTTCTTCAGGGGGTGACTATGGAGAGGGAGTTCTCGGTGGCCGCACCAAGGCTGTGGAACTCCCTTCCAGTGGAGGCCCAGATGGCCCTGGACCTCTCCTCCTTCTGATGACAATGCAAGATCTGGCTGTTCCACCAGACTTTTGGCAAGGGAAATGGGTGAAGGGAGGAGGGGGAGGAGGAATAGGGTGGTAGGGGTTTTTAATGTGTTTTTTTTTACTTTCCCCACTTTTATTATTAATACTTGATTTTTATTATTGTATTTTATATTTTGTATTGAATATTTTTATATTTTAAATTGTTAGCCGCTTCGAACCGCCTTGAGCGGGAGAGGCGGTATATACAATTTTATATAAATAAATAAATAAATAAATGTTGCAGGGCTGTATTGGTGCTCTATGCAGCCCTGCAACATGCATGATGGGTGGGTAATGGGTGGGGAAGTAATTGTCTAAAAACACCCAGGATGTCTGAGCCCCCACTGCTGCAATCATGCTGTCACTCCAGGGACCTGCTGGAGGCAGTTGCAAGTTACCACTGCTATAGGAGGGAGGGCAGGCTCAGACATCTTAGGTGTTTTTAGATAAGTGCCTCCCCACCCACTACCCACCCATCATACATGTTGCAGGGCAGCATAGGGCACCAATACAGCCCTGCAACATGCATAAGTAACACTAAAGCTGTGTTAAAGTGGAGTTACGTACATGTCTGTTTTCCCCCATTGTGAACTGATTGGGTACTTCTCTCAAGCAACTGAAGGTGTTTTCAGACATTACGGGCGGCCGGTTCACCACAGTGGATTCCCGGTGGGGGTGAACAGAACAACCACCCCCCGGGGCGAATAAAAGCCCTGAACAGATGTGACAGGACCGGGACCACGGCTGGGAATCGGGCCACCAGATCACAGACCGGGGCAGCGCAACAGACGTGACGCCGATCCCCAGCTGTGGTCAAAACTCCCAGAAGCCACTGGGCAGGGGCGGGACACAGACATGGCCGTCTGAGGGCAAACGAAGCCAAAAGGCACAAAAGGGCACACCCACACAAGGGAAACGGGAAGGGAGGGGGGAGAGGGAGAAGAGTCGGACAAGTACCATACACAGCAGGCACACAGCCAACGGAGGCACAGCAGAACACACAGCACGGGCACACGCCCGGGCACATACACACACACACACACACACACAAGGGAAAGGAAGGGAAAGGGGACACGGGCACCCGGACACCACACAAAGCACAACGGGAGCAAAGGGGGGGGGGACACGGAAGGGGGGGGAAAGCCACAAAGGGGCAGGACAGGGCACAGGCAACAGCAACCAGAACCCCCACAGCAGCACAGTCCGCACGGCCGCCCCCACAGCAACACAGGCAGTCTCGGAAAGGGGGGGCCCCAGGATCTCGGAACCAAGGCACAGCAGGGGCCCACAATGCACAGCAAGCCGGCCGGGAACGGTCCAGGAGGCACACGGAGAACCCACACCCGCAGAGGGGCTGATGGAGGGCAGCCAGGACAGCCGGTGCAGTGCTGCAGGTCCAAGGATGCACACCCCCCCCCAGAGGAAGCACCGAGGGCCAGTCCAGGGGCCCCGGAACCCGCAGGTCACACAAGCACCCAGGAGAGGGGGGCGGGCAGCAGGTGGCAGCGCTGGCAGATGGGGACAGGTAGCTGGACACAGGCAGGTCGGTGCGGCCATGCAGAGTGCCGCACCCAGGCACCAGGGAGGGCAACCATGGAGGGAAACCCCGGGTGTGCAGGCAGCCCGAGGGGTGGGGCCCAGAGGGGGCCCGGGGCCACAGCCAGGGCCAGCAGCACCCTGGGAAGCAGGCTTCACTACAGCACAGCAGAGACATCAGGGAGGGAGCAGCCAGCGGGGACCGGCCCCCCCGGACAGGGGTGGGAGCCCACATGGGGGCAGGACACTGGGGGGATGGGAGGAACACCGGGACTCATGGGCAGCCGCTGGGGGCCACTGCGGGCCCAGGGGCTGGGTGCCCCGCCCGGTGAACCAGGTGAGGCCAATGGATCAAGCCCCAGTGGTACCCAAGCACGGACATGTGGTGGGCGATCAGGTAGTAGGCCTCGAAGGGATCATGCATGGAGAGACCCAGATGGACGTCCAAACGGGACCACACCCCCAACAGGGCCGACATCTCCGCCGCGGAAGGCTCCGACACACAGCAGGCAGTGGAAGGGGGCCAAGGAAGATGTCCCAGCTCCAGCAGCGGTGGTACACCGCCCCACGGGTGCGCTGGTACCCACGCGCCCCATGAACACAGGCAAAGTAGGACACGGCCAAGGCAGGGCCCCCCTCAGCAAGGCACAGCATGTAGGTGCCCAGGCCACACACACTCAGCGCAGACACGGTCTCAGCCCCGGACCAGGGCACATGATAACACCGCTTGTCCAGGATGCGTCCATCAGGGAAGCGAACCAGCCCCAGGGTCTCAGCATGCAGACAGCAATCACGAGCGCTCACCTCATAGCTGAAGTAGCAAAGGCCAGAGCTCAAGCTCGCAAAGGTACCCGCACGGCTGCCTGGGCTGCCCAGGAGCAGCTGAACGGCCGGGGTATGCCACAGGTCGCACAGAGACATGGTTTCACGGAAGGTCCAGATATGGGGGGCCCCATGGGGCCCAGGAAGCGGGAGCCCGGTGGACGGACAACCAGCCATGGTCCAGCAAGACAGGGAGAATGAAACCACGGACAGGGGGGCACACATACCGTCCAGGGCTGGGAGGGCCTCCGAGGGGTTCCAAGGACAGGGAAAGCGGCCACAGACCGCAACATTGTTGCACAACAGAGCGAGATGTGGGGTGTGGACCCGGCACAGCTGCAGAACACAATAGCACTCACATAACAGCTAATCGGGAAGCCAAGGCCATGGTGTTGCAAACAGCCATGGGTGTGGGGGGTTGATGGGTGAAGGCTTGCAGCTGCACAAGGAGCGCACGGAACCGCGCGCCCATGCAGACGCGAGGACCCATGTGCTGCCAGCACGAGTTACCATGGGCACGCCCACAGACCCAGGCACCCCATTGGGGGACCCTGCCGACTGGGGGCTGGCCCCCGGCATGGTCGCCCATCGCGGGCCATAATAGACGTCCCCCAGCCCCCGGGGCCACCACCACCATGGAGCGGGACAGGGCAGCCGCCTACTGGATGCACCTCACACTCACAGCCAAGTGGTACCGTGACCACACCGAGCAGCTGCGCCTCCTTGGTGCAGAGGTGCACCTGGCCGCCCGGCTGCAGGTTTCCCTGGCCTGGAGAGCTGCAAGGGCCCGCAGGGTGCACCATGGCCGCAGGAGAGCCCTTGCCCGGCTCAGGGCACAGAGGCTATCTGGGGCAGACTGGCAGGCCATGAACCGGGCCCAGACCTGGCCCGCGGCGCTCCACGAGGCGGCCAGGCACCTCCTGTGGGTGAGGGAGACCATGCGCTGGTCCGTTATGCTCACTATGCCCATTGAGAGGCGCCTATGGGTCGTTGAGCGCCCACAGGGTTGGTGGGTGAGGGCGCTGGCCCAGTGGGACGAGGCAGCCTGGAGGGCCCACCTCAAGATGGACAAGGTGGACAAGATGGACAAGATGGATCTGCGGCTAGCGGATCTCCTTACGTCCTGGCTGGAGCGACAGCACACCTCCATGAGGACCCCCATCCCCATGGTCCAGCGGGTGGCCATTGGGGTGTGAGCCCTGGCAATGCCTGACTCCTGCCGGTCTGTGTCCCAGCACTTCGGGGTAGGGCTCAGCACAGTTGCCTGTATCCCCCGGGATGTGTGCGAGGCTGTGGAGGGCATGCTCCTGGACAGAACAATCCAGCTGGTGGACCAGGAGGCCGTGATGGCGGAATTTGCAGCCAGAGGCTTCCCCAACTGCATGGGAGCCGTGGACGGCACCCACATCGAGATCCTCCGCCCCTCCGCAGGGGAGGCAGCAGAGTATGTGAACCGGCACGGGTACCACTCCCTGCAGCTGCAGGCGGTTGTGGATCACCGGGGCCGGTTCATAGACATCTTCACGGGCAACTCAGGTCGCAGTCACGACGCCAGGATCATGACCATCTCCCCCTTCTATACCCAGATGTTCTGGGGGGATTTCGCAGACGTGGGGATGACCTGGATCGAGGGGGTACCGATGTCCCCCTGTATCCTGGGAGACCCTGCCTACCCCCTCACCCGCTGGTTGATGAAGGTCTACCCTGTCACCCAAACCCCTGCAGAGGTGCTATACAATACCCACCTGTGCTCCAGCAGGACCGTGGTGGAGTGAGCCTTCGGGGCCCTCAAGCAGCACTGGAGGAGTCTCTCTGGACGCCTAGACTACACTGTGGAGATCTCCGCCCTGGTGATCAGGGTCTGCTGTGTGCTCCACAACGTCTGCGAGACTGAGGGGGCAGCCCTGGAATACCCCGAGCCCCACAGGGCCCCCGGTCCCATGCCCCTGTACATGAACGCCGAGAACCCCAGGGAGTACCGTTATCTGCCCCTGCGAGGCATATCGCTCAGGGTTCCCGGGTGTGAGGGGCTCCCCTCCCCGGCCCACCCCCTGGGGGTCCCAGTGCTGGCCCCTGCCGGGTCGCCCCCCCATCACCCACATATGGGCCCTGGAGGCATATATGTGTCATAACATTTATTTCACCCGCGTGTACATGTGACCCCTCCACCTCTCCCTCCATCCCTGTAGTGCCCTGCCCCCTCAAGTGCCCGCCTTCACACCACCCTCCCCCTCCCTCCCCGTCCCCCCCTCGTTTCCCAGGTCGGCCCTGTGAGCGCCCAGTGTGGGCCATGGATGCCTGTGAGCTCCCCTCCCCAGCGCTGTCTGTGTTCTCAGCCATGTCCTGGGCCTCCTCCTGGTCCAGCAGGGGGGCCGTTGGTTTGGGGGAGGGGGGGCCGTTGGTTTGGGGGAGGGGGGCCGGCTGCACCCTCCTGAGCCCGGGGGGCACTGGGAGGTGGATGCGTGGCCCCGGAGGGCGCGGGGGTGGCTGGGGCATCTGGGCAGGGGACAGGTCAGCCCACGTGGCTGGCCTCTGCGTTCCCCCCCTCTCCCCCAAAACTCACTGACTGTTCTTGTTTCCCCTGCAGGTCCCAGCGGCAGCGAAGCAGCGGCAGCGGTGACAGCAGCGGGGATGATGTCAGCAGCGGCGGCGGCAACAGGAGCAGCAGCAGAACAACCCCCTGCCGGCGGCAGAGCCCGAGAGTCCCCCGCCCAGCAGCGAGCCAGGTAAGAATGAAAAAAAAACCTGCAGGCTCCTGCAGCTGTAGCAAGGAAAGTTAGTCTAGTGATTAGATTACTAGCTGGAGACCAAGGTTCATTGCCCTGTTCTGTCAAGCTCTGGGGCAGGGGGCATGGCTTGTGAGGCAGGTTTGGGTCCCAGCAATTGATTTTTTATATTAAAAAAATTTAATTCATTTTTTATAAGCACTGGCAAACACACAAGAGCCATTCATGTGTATGTAATCCTGTCAGTTCTGAGTCCAGAAGACAGGGAAATCTGGTGCTCACTCCCCTAACAGCCCACTTGAGATTCCCATTCAGAACTGACAGGATTTATTTCCAGAGAGTTGGAAATAGAAAAAACGGATGTTTTCCAACATTCATCTCTAGCCTGCCCAACATAAAGGCCCTTTTTGCATGGACGCCCCACCCCCACGTGTGCGGGGTGTGTGTGTGTGTCTGTGCGATCGCCACAGCGGGTGGGGTGAGGGGTGCTCCTGCGCTCCCCCCACCTCCCCCCATCACCCACATGTGGAGTAACAGGCGTGAATGGCAGATGCTCCATGTGTGGAGATGGGTACGCATCTGTGCGATGGGCCACCCATGCACCGCCCACCCACTGCTGCCTTAATCCGTTCCCCCACGCACCGCAGCATCTCCATGGTCTGTTTGAAAAGGGCCAAAGACTTGCCCTGACAGGGTATATACTACAGTACTTTTACAACATGTCGCCAAGAAATTATAAATATCATGATCTTTCAGCATATTTTTAGCTGGCTGGGTGTACACCTGGGTGTACACCTTAAAATTCAACTTATCAAGGTTTAGAATTCACTTTATCCAAATCAAGAAACAATGTATCCCCATTGACCTAGGGCTGTGTAAACAAATTTAATTTATCCAGAAATTCAAGTTATGCACGTTCTATTTATGTAGATTCCACTACAAATAGATACCAATCACCTATATGTAAGCATTCAGCAATAATTTTCATCCGAAGTGAAACAAATGTTGTATTTCTTGTATAGGATTTTTAGTTTTAGATATCCCTCCAAACATCAACAATATTTGCAGCCAAAACAAATATTGGCATATCTGCTTACTCGGGTATTCCAGTTTGGTTATTTTCTTTATTTTGGTATTTCAGTTATTTTTCAATTTGGTCATTTTGACTACTTCCTTTTGGCTGTTGCACATGCACAATAGCGCTAATAGTGCCAAACCAAAATGCTGAAATGACTGACCCAAAACACCAACAATAAAGCAAATCAAGCTGGAATAACCAAAATGGCTATTCAACGAAGTGGGAACAAACAGCACTTCATAGCCACTCAAATTGAAGCAGGTGAATTCATCGGCCGCAGTATTTGCTGCAAATATTCATTTGAGCTCTACTTCCATTTTTAGGCTGACAATTGTGTTCACTCTTATATAGTTCAATATTGATTATTTCCAGAGGTGATGTAAGACTTTTTTGTTTGATAAGGCATTTGGCGGGCAGGGATAGAGGATCAGGGTGGAGTTTGGTGGGTGGTTTTGGGGCAAGGGTGTGAGAGGGGACTGGGTGGGGAGGTGGTGATAGATGGATTTTGTTGGGACTTTTAGGGGTTTTGTATTTGTTTTAGTGTGGTTTTTTTGTTTGTGAGTCACGCTAAGCCTCTGGGAAGGGTGGCATATAAATTAATAAAATAAAAAAATGATCCTGTCCTTCTTGTCATTCACTGATGATTCCACCCAAACGTTGTACTGTGTGACACCAAACAGCCCACAGCTAAGTACTGGGAGACAGAAGCAGGACTCCTACATCTTACCTTTCCAACGTGCTCTGGCAGATTTGGTATATTTTCAGACCTGCTCTTCCCACGCTTGTTCCTCAAAGGATTTCCCCCAAAAGTGCTTGGCTGAGGTTAGCTAGATAGTAATCTCCATTTTATCTTACTCCCATAGTATGAAAAGTTAAAAGAAAAGCAGATGCTATAAGGCAAAACTGTAATGAAAGGAAAGCAGAAGAGGAAAATGTTTCTTAATCCTATGTGGACTTCTTTCTCCATCAAACCCTCCTGCCATCTCATTAAAGGCTAGAATCTTCTGGACGAACATACTGGATTGAACTGAACAGGAGTTAGGACTCTAACCTATGCCAAGTGCTGCTAGTACTGGCACTTTCCACTTAGAGGGCCATGCTTCAAGCCAGATAGCTAGCATGTTGATCAATACAGCTACCACCTTTTGCCAAAGCCATTGCCAGATAGAATGGAAGCAGGAGAATGGAAGTGGGACTTAGAGAGTCTGGGTGGCACCAATACTGTTGCAAGAATCTAGCAAATAGTTGTACGTACCACCACACATCTGCTTGTTATTCAGTCAGAAACAAAATGTGGACTCTGATCCACAAAGGGCTTTGAGGATTCCAACCTCATTCTGCTTTTGGGGAAGTGAGGGGAATTATGCACAGATATTTTACAGAAACAAGAAAAGAATATTTCCCTGACTATAGGGTTTTCACTGCCTTTACGCTAGCCCCACATAGGAACTGCAAATTAGAGGGAGAATGGCTTAATTTGATCAATAAAAGGTGAGAGAGTCAACACAAGAGGTTAGGAATAAACCTTTTCTTCCTGCCTCTTTACATGTAAAGAAAACTCTTTTTCTTTACGTGATTATGTAAGAAAGTGATTAGGAAAGAAAAATAGACCCCAAGTAATTCTGTAAGAGCCAGCTGTCATTGTGACTACAATGTTAAACACCCTTTACTCATGAGTAAGTCCCAAATCAATGGGATTTATTCATGAATAAGTGTGTTTAGGACAGCAGCCTGCAGTTTTGTTGAGGGCCTAACTTTACATTACTTAGGAGAGAACATGTTCATCCCAGTCCTCCACAAGTCAATGTGGCTATGGCCATGCATTTTAAGGGCTGTCATTTTAACAAATCAAAGGCGGAAGACTTATAACTAGATACACCGATACAAGCAGTCATACAATTCAATATACATTTATTCAGATGCTTAATTCCTAGGCATTTATTGTTTTAGAAAATGCAGCAAAGATTCAGTATAATAAACTCTGGCCCTTTTTAAATGATCTGCAGTGCAGGGGGCGGGGGATAAGTGTGCATGCCGGTCCGGGCGCACACCCATATCCACCCACCTCCATGCACGGAGGAACCACTGTTTTTGCCGGTTGCTCCATGTTTGGACGATGGGTGGAGGGTGATGGGTGGAGGTGGGTGGAGATGGATGTAGCTCAGGAGTGCACATGCACCCCCACCCACCCACCACAGCAGTCACACGGGCGGGCATGTGTGGGCCCATCTCGTGTGAAGAGGGCCTCCCTTGGGACACAGAACTGGAGGGAACTGAAGGGAAGGGTTAGAGTTGGGGGTTTTAAAATTATTTTAAAATTGATGTCGGTTTTTAATATATTTTATTGTTTTATTGTATTGTTAGCCGCCCCGAGATGCCGTGGGCAAGAGGGGGCAGCATAGAAATGTCAAGAAATAAATAAATAAGAACAGGGTCATTGGTTATTTTTACACACACCTTAAAGTGCTGGTCTTTCAGTCCCCGGGGTTTATAAGTCAGCTCCTGAGTGCATTCTTCACACACACGCACACTGCCCTGAGGCAGCCTGCAGTAGTGGCACTGGGGAGCTCAGTTGTGGAGGAGAGGGGTTGCCATGGAAATGACGTCACCATGGCTGCCAGGAGCAAAGCAGTTTTCCAGGAGAACTTTTTACACACACAAATTCTGGGAGGCACCTGGATGTTACAGATTCCAGATTTGTAAAACCACAGAGATCATGTTTAAGATTCATATGAGTGATTTAGACACACAGGAAGTCGGGGTTGCAGCAGCAAACATGTAGGAGAAAATTGTGTGTAAAAACACCCATTGTATCATCAGAGTGTTCACTACAATAGCCTATCTGACAACGTGCAATTGATAGAAATGATTCTTGAAGTTGAGATTATAAACTGGGTTTGTTTGAATGAGGCTTGACTCAGGCAGATTGGAATGGACCCTGGTGCAGAAAATGGAATGACTCCCCCACCCTTGTCCCCAGTGGCAGGGTACATAGCTGCACTGGGGAGCATGTCCCTCCCCCACATTCATGGGACCCAGTGCAGCTGTACTGTCTATCCCTGTTATAATTAACTACACCCTTATTTAACTTCTTTACTAAATAATGAAGTGCTTGATTCATAATTTGTGCCAAACTGGGTTTCGCTAGAAATTGGGGTTCCATTTAAAAAAATTTAAAGGTAGTATTTTTAAAGTAGAAAAGTACCTTAAGAACATAAGTGTCATACTGGGCCAGACCAATGGTCCATCCAGCCCAGCATCCTGTCTCTGATGGTGGCCACCTTCGGTTGCTTCAGAGAAGTACCTTTTATTTTTGGGGTAGATAGAACAACATTGGTAGCAAAGTTAAGGTCAAAAGCTTTTCTACACAAGAAAAGTTGATAGCCCTGGGAAGAGGAATCATAGTTCTCTCCACTTTAGAAACTAAAAGCACAATGCGCCAAACAGATAGCACAGATGTCAGATAGCATTCAGCACAGGTGTGACCACCACTCAATTCAATGGGACCTACATCTACACTAAGCGCCTGACACCACCATCACTATCCACTTCCTGGATAGCACCCTGAAGCTACATGCCACAATCCTGAAATCTCATGTACAACTTTGGAACTACTTACAAGTGTCTAGTTTCAGCATTGCAGCTATAAATAACTACTTGGATATCACTCCTTCAAACACTGTACATATTTTTAGCCCTACTGAAGTTAACAAGGAGGACACACACCTAAGTGTTTCCAGTCCATTTAAGTGTATTCTGGATAGAGGCATTAGGACAGGGGTGGGGAACCGCTAGCTCACGGTCCATTTGTGGCCCACAGGGCCATGGGCGTAGCTACCATAGGGACAACCAGGACATTTGTCCCGGGGCCCATTGTGACTGGGGGCCCATCGCCCCATCCCTATGGTAACTAAGCCGGCAGCCTGTCCCATCTGAGGTTTCCCTTCCCCCCAAGTTGTGGCT
>QEPC01010227.1:3418023-3460461 GCA_003113815.1 Sphenodon punctatus
CACTGGGGAGGCGGCTTATGCGGGAACTTAGGACGGCCTGACTAGTTTTGGAAATAACAGTTAAAGCTCCTCGGGATGTGTCTCATTGTGGAGTTTACCCCATGGATATTATAAATGTATTTACTTGTATGTGTATTCGATATTTTATTTTGATTGACATATTGTAATAACCTTTGGTTGACACAATAAAATGATTTATTTATGTATTTTTCATAAGTGTCCTCTTTTAAAGGGGAGGTATGGTCAGCCTAGCTAGGAGGTGGCTTGGGCTGGCGGGTTGGGTCAGCTGCAGGGAGGTCAGGGGATGGGCTGGGACTGGGGTGTGTGTGCAGGAAATGGGGTGCTGCCCCCTACCCTTGCCCACCAGCCACCCCTGGTTTGAGCAGGCCAGACAAGAGTGGAGGAATGCGAGTACCATTTGTTTATTTTATTTTTATTTTTATTCATTTTTATCCCACCTAATTCTGCCTGAGGCAGCTCCAGTTGTATCAGATCACAAGCAAATGGGGGTTTCCTGAAGCTTTCTTAATGTACATTAAAATATGAATAAAATAACTGCAAACAACATGTCGAAATGGAAAATCAGTAAGGTCTCCAGAAATTGATTGACAGGGGAACGGGAGTTCGGGGGTTCCCAGCTCCCAGGATGCAAGGCCCCAAATTTCTCTCAATAGTCTGGTGGATCGCAGCCTCAACCACTTTCTCTGGCGTATGCAGTTTCTGTATTGCAGCCTTATTAGAGGTTAAGAGCTTACTCTAGAAGAAGTGGTTGGTGAATCGCAACCTGAATCTTTTTCCCACCAAGTTCATGATGGTGATAATAATGGATATGCAGCCAATGCCATGAAGGATAGCAGGCTCAGCATTTCTAGCCCTTTATCCAAACCTGTTGACCCACATCCTGAAGTCTAAAAGGCTTTATCCTAAAGCAGTCAGTGGCACATATTTTTCTAACTTGTTATATTCCATCTAGGACCCGCTCAGCCTTGCCAGATAGCAGTCTAAATGCTAGCTAAGCCAGAGGGCACAGTGGTAGGATGAGGAGGCTTTATAAGCCTCCAGCACTATTGTTTTGCACATCAACCAATTTGATCAAAGATCCAATATTTGAAAAAACACAACAAGCTGGGGGAGGAAAAAGCATAAACCCTTTCCTGACTGGGTTGGGCTAATTGGTGGTGTCAAACAGCTGATCAGCAGCAGCAGCACCACCAGTCTGCAGCTCTGGCCCCCATCAAGTTTAATCAAACCTTAAGCAAGGGTTGGCAAAGTAGCAGGAACAGTGGCTAGCAGAGTCAGCGGGTGTTTGTAAATGAGCGAGACTAGGGGAGGGGGTCTGTGGCCGCCAAGTGGCACAGCTGCAGAACACCCATTCAGGTGGCGTGACTGGGGAGGGATTCTAATGGGCAGCTCTCACCGTGGCTACCTTGGCAGCCCCCACTTACTCCCCCTGCCATGGACCATGGGGGAGAGGGGAAACATGCCAGGCTGGCCTTTGAAATTGACATGCCCCAGTTTTGAGTGCTGGGGAATCGGGCTCCCCAGCCCTCGCAGCCAGTTTCTGTGACTTGCAAAGGCCATGTCCCCTGCCCACAATGCCTCTGAGCAGGAGACCTGACTGCTGGTGTGGGTGGACGACCCAGTTTATATGGGCATGGGGTGCATGGATGCCCATTTCCACGCACCCTTTTGGCTTGGCCCGCACAGCGCACTCTGGAACTTTCGGCAGTGCGCCATGAGTGGCCATGAGTGGGTGCTGCGTGGCTCGCAGGAGCATGCACCCCCCTGCGGTGCTCCGCCTTTAGACAGGCAGTCGGAAGAGTGGCTCCTGGTTGGCCATGCTTGGCAGCATCTCATTTAAAAATACCCATAGGGTCCAGTAGGGCAGTTCCACCAAATATCACCATACTTCTGGAATCAAGAGGGAAGCACTGAGTTCCAGCATCTCACTTCAAACAAAAAAAACAATAAAAGCAACCACTACCAATTAATTACTGGATGTAGCCAATGCAAGAGATACTTGAGTCCATTTGTAAAGCAAAAGGTGAGTATTATGCAGTCAGGTGGAACCAGTAATGCCATTCTGGAGGGGAAAAGAGAGAGGCAGGTATTCCCAACTTTTTGCCTACATGACTCTGTTTTGAGACTACAGAGTTAGTGCACAAAACTGTATCTGTCAGCTACCAGTTTGTTCACCTGCTTACCTTTCTATTGTTTCCCATTTTTCCATTTCTACATGTGGCTGGTTTCCTACCCATTTCTATTGCATGATTTCATAATTTTTGAGTATTTCAGCTTATCATTAGCTCTGTTACTCTGGTTTGAATGTTTACCTCACTTCCGTTTATTTCCTTTTCCCTAATTCTGTAAGCCAGTGGGGTGCATGTTTTATCATTTAAAATATCAGAGCTAGGGACATTAAATGAAATTAGCAGACAGCAGGCTTAAAAACCAACAAGAGAGGTACTTTCCCCACACAATTAGCCTCTGCCATGGGATGCTGTGCATGCCAATGCTATAACTAGGACCAAAAAAGACTAATGCATTCTCAGAAGATAGTTATTTATAGCCCTATCAGTTAAGTTGATCAGGGGATGAGACATCTTACTGCCAGGGGATGGGAGTAAACAGCAGGGAATGGATCGTTCCTGTTATGACCCATGAGCACTTCTGTGACGCAACCAAAGTTGGCCACTGTCAGAGATAAGGTTAGCTGGACCATTGGTCTGACCCAGTATGGCAGTTCTATCAAACTGCCATATTATAACAAAATACGTTAGCTAAGAACACAAGGCCCAATCCTGAAAAATACTAAGTTCCTTCATCCTATCGTCTTCCATAGGAACTGATGGCACCCAGCACATTTCCAGAAAAATATAAGATTTCACCAGGAAGTTGGCTTTTTTAATTTACTAATTTATTTATTATTATTATTATTATTATTATTATTATTAACCAGAGGAGTTCTGGAAACTATTACACCACAGTCAGGAGACAGAACTCACTGGGACAAATCTCATTGTTTTTGGTCTTTTAAGGTCACTAATTGTTAGGACACTTTTTCCAAGGAGAAGTTGCAGACTGACTTAGGCCGCTTTTAGACGAGTGTCACAGGGAGGGGGGAATCTGAGGGGTAAAGGGGGAGTAGGGAGCTTAATCACTCACAAGACTCCAGCACCCCTTTTCAGGGGCAATAACCCAGCACAGTGCTCTGGGCGTGCTCGGGAAACTCAGTATGCCCGTCAGGATAGTGTGTTGGCCCTTGAAATCCTCAAGGGATTAGGCCTGTATCATCATAGGGCACTGGGAAACCTGTGCAGGAATGCTCCTCCTCTCCCACCACCCACACGTTTCAACCACCCAAGGGGGCAGGGAAGATAGTGATGGCAGTGTGGGGAAGGAAGGTATGAGTCCCAGCGCTGTAAGGTTGGAAGTGGGCTACTCACACAGGGGAAGGACCCCCAGGGAGGGGGAGGCTGACTCACCCTCCACTTGCTTGTTGGTCACTTTCTCGCTGACGTACTCTCTGGGTCAGGTATAAGGGAGGGAACAGGACACACTTACATAAGCACACACGCCTCCGAAGCACTCCACACAAATGCCCAGAAGGGAAGGGGAACAGGAAAACAACACAAGGTCCAACTCTCCAACTCGCTCCCCTCACAAAGCACAACAGGGGGCCAATCTAGAACAGATCACTGGTGCTGTGTGCCTCACAGCGCCGGCATTTAAAGAGGAAGCCACACCCCCTTGGCGTGCCTGGAGCCACAGGGAGCAGTGAAGCACGGTGTCGGGAGAAGGCCCTTCTTCTGGGTCCTGTTGCGGCGGTTGCCCAGCAACCACCGAATCTTGAGCTGCACTGGCGGGGGGAGCAGATGGCCCTGCAATGGGGTTTGGTGCCAGGACTCGGTGCCCTGGGGGCTTCTGGAGCTGCCGGCATCGGGGCCTTGGGGGCCAACCCCGGGGGGCGGCCCTGACAATGAGCGGGTCACGCCATCCACTCACATGACTTTTGAAAATCCCATGAGCTGGGATTAGACTAAACACTTCGTGCGTTAAAACCGGTCACACGTTCTTTTAAAACTGTGAGATATCGGGGCATTTAGTTCGCGGTTTTAAATGACCAGCTTTAACAAACAAAACATCTCGTCTAATCCCGGCCCGCGGGATTTTCAAAAGTCACGTGAGCAGATTGCGTGACCACGACCCCCTCATCTAAAAGCGGTCTTACTGGCACTGAGGCAGGTTAAGAGGCAAACACCAAACAGTATTTTTAAATGAGTTAGCCCTCCAGTTATGTATAGAAAGCCCCAGCAGGATATGGTGTGGCATTATTCACTTCTTTTTATGGCTCCCAAAGTTAAAGTAGGTGGCTGTGCTATTATATTTATTTATTTAACATATTTCTAACCCGCCCATCCTGCCGCAGGCAGCTCTGGGCGATGCACAACATTAAATATTAAAAGCATTAAAACAACGTTAAAATAAACAACAAAGGGAGGAATAAAAATCCCTAACCACCCACCACCCTAACCCATTCCCCCACCCTATTCATCCTCCCCCCCTAAAAGCCAGGCAGAACAGCCATGTCTTACAACAGCGTCAAAAGGAGAGGAGATTCGGGCCAAACGGGCCTCCACTGGCAGGGAGTTCCACTGCCATGGGGCGGCCACCGAGAAGACTCTCTCCATCGTGGCCCACTGGCAGACTCGGGGGACCTCCAGGAGAGCACCCCCCCGATGACTGCAGGGGCCGATCCAGAACCTGGGGGGTGAGGCGGTCCCACAAATAGGTTGGGCCAAAGTCATTTAGGGCTTTATAGGTGAGCACCAACACCTTGAATGGGGCACCTTGAATCGGGCCTGGAAGACTATAGGCAGCCAGTGCAGAGACCGAAGAACTGATATAATATGTTCCTGGCGGTCCAATCCCACCAGGAGATGGTCTGCTGCATTCTACACCAGCTGCAGTCTCTGTATCATCACCAAGGGTAGCCCCATGTACAGCGCGTTACAGTAGTCAAGCCTAGAGGTGATGAAGGTGTGGATGATGGTGGTCAGGTCAGAGTCTGAAACATACGGCCGAAGCTGACGCACCAGATGTAATTGGCAGAAGGTGGAGGCTGTGGTGCCACAGCCTCCACCTGAGCATCCAGGAGGAGTTACAAGTCAAGGAGCACCCCCAGACTCTGTACTTGTGGAGGGCAGACCCCATCAATGATGGGGGCTGTTACCCCCGCTGCCTTACCCACCAACATCATCTCCGTCTTATCGGGATTCAGCTTTAGTCGGTATACCCTCATCCAATCCCCCACAACCACAAGGCACCCATTAAGAACCGAGACTGCCAGGCCTGGGTCTGATGAAAAAGAGAGGTAGAGCTGGGTGTCATCAACATACTGGTGACACCGCACACCAAACTTCCTGACCACCTCGCCAAGCGGCTGCATATACACGTTGAACAGGAGAGGAGACAAAACAGAACCCTGTGGGACTCCACACAAGAGGTCTCAGTGTAATGAAAAATAATCACAGAATACCACTTGCTGAGTTCTTCCGGCCAGGAGGGAGCAGAACCAGTCAAGAACTGTACTGTCCACCCCTGCACAGTCCTGCAGGTGTGTCGCCAACATCTCATGATCAACAGTATCAAACACCACTGACAGATCTAATAGGATCAAGAGGGCCGAACAGCCCTGATCTAATTCTCGGCGAAGATCTTCAACCAATGCCACAAGCTCAGTCTTGCTGCCACATCCCAGGCAAAACCCCAACTGTGAGGGATCAAGAAAACCGACATGATCCAGATGCTCCTACAATTGCCAGACCACCACCCGCTCAATAACCTTCTCTAAAAAGGGAAGGTTAGAGACCGGTAGATAACTGGCAAGGGAGTCAATGTCAAGCGATGTTTTCTTGAGCAGGGGTCACACCACCACCTCTTTAAGGCAGCCCGGTATCCTGCCCTCCCTAAGGGAGGCATTGACCACCCCCGCCAGCAACGGCCCCATCGTCTCCCGGCAGGCCTTAACCAGCCAGGACAAACAAGGGTCCAGTTCACAACAGGTGGCCCTGACAGCCCCAAGAACATCCTCCAGATCGGCAGGGGTCACCAACTGAAACTGATCCCACAAACAAGGACAAGGTGGGGCCTCCATAACCTCCAATTGCCCGACTGCAGAAAATGCAGTGTGAGAACCATGGTGAATCCGAGCAATTTTATCCACAAAATAATCCACAAACAAGTCACAGCGGGCACTAGATGACTCCACTCCAAGGTGGAGGGAGGTCGGACTGACTAGCCCCCGCACCACCCGGAACAGCTTTGCTGGATGGGATTTAGCGAATGTTATAAGGACAGCAAAGAACACTTTCTTTGCTGTCTGCAAAGCAGGCATAGGCTCGTAAACTCGCTCTGTGCCACAACCTGTTGACTTCAGCACATGAGTGAAGCCACCATCGCTCCAACCGTCTTCCTTCCTGCTTCAGCACCTGCAGCCCCTCTGAAAAACAGGGAGGCCTGCAGTGCTGCTGCATGGGAACCAGATGCCTCAGAGCTATCCAATCAATGGCCTCCGTCAGGTCCTCTACTGTCTACACATTGGTCCACAAGCTGAGCATTACCCTTACTCGTTGGGGCACCACTGTCACAGGTTTGGGGGTCTGCACCCCCATTTTACCGGGTTTGAGTGACTCAGTTTCCCTTGCGCACAGTTCTCTTGAATCAGTTTCTCTCACTGGCTAATTCAAGTGTGCCACAATGAAACTCCTTTGTCACACAAGGGCCCGATCCTTCCCGTTTACAGACTCTTTACTCTCTGGGTTCGCAAGAGCTTGAGGGCTCTTGTAGCTCACTTGTGTTCCAATATTAGACACTGACCACTTCTTCATAAAATAAGAAGTAAGTTTATTGATTACATAAACAAGATAGTTAAACAGAGTGGTAACTAGAAATCAAAGGTAAATATAACGCATTCCTAACTTATACTGGTTGAGTTCCTAAGTTATTCATCTTACCCTAGCGAGTCCAAAAGTTCTGGTTTCTCAGCCATAAGGTGACTGGCTGGGCTCTTTGGCTTAGAGAGCGGAATCTGTCTCTCACTTCATGCTGTCCCCAGCCTGCTGTGGTCAGGCTGCTCATTCGTATGTAGATGTCCTCTCGAAGCAGCTTTGCAAGCCAAAGTCTTTTCCCCTCTGGGATCTCTCTCCTTATATCTCCTGGAGGAAACTTCCTGTAAGTTCTCCAGGCTTCTAGAATTCCCTCTGTTCTCTCATCAGGTCTCTCTGTCTTTCTGCACGTAGTCAATGGCTACCTGCATTAGCATTGTTAATTACTCTGGCCATTCGTCTGGCCCCAATACACATGTTGGTCTCTCTTTGTATTTTCTGTAGGCCGGTGATGTGTAAGAGCCCTAATTCAAGTTGTACAGTTCTCAGAGTCAACCTTACAACATGTCGTACCTTTGACATTACATAGTGTACATGTATAGTAACATTACATACATGTGAAGCCCTTGGCCCCACACATTTACCAAACATGTAGTCCCATGTTACACGTGTGTGACCCTGTTTCTCCGTGACAGTTCCCAAAATAACATAATTCCATGACATAACAAATACTTGGAAGCTAGAGCCAAACCAAATATCTGAAGGGAATATTGAACTGGGCAGATGAGTCCCCACTCCCTGTCTCTCACCTGGCAGAGTACACACCCACCCCTCTCACAAGGGGGCCATGGCTGAACACACACACCCACAAAAACCATTACCCATTCATTTTACAAATCCATTAAAATGATACCCAGCTGCCCCCATCACTGCCTTTGTCACCATCAAAGAGGGCAACGCCAAAGGGCACCCTTCAGTACTGCCATGATGAGATGGAAACCTGGCATGAACACTCACCCTTGGTAGGTCCACAACTTGGAGCCTGGTGGGGTCCTTCTGGAAGGCTGGGGCACTGGCACACTGGCCCTTTTTACATGAGACAGATCCATTCATGCCCACATAGATCTGCGACGTGGGCATGAGTGGGCATCACCCATTTGACCGCCGCAGCAGGTGGGTCGGGGTGCGTGCGTGCTTCCACGGTACACAGAACTCCACCCATGGCCCACCCATGGAGCAATTGGCCAGAATGGCGATCACCCTGTGCATGGAGGTGGGTGGAGATGGGTGTGTGCCCATGTGCTGCCACTCCCCCACCACCCCTGCAGTGCAGTGGTGCACACACCCATCCCCCGCCCTGGCACCGCAGCCCATTTAAAAAGGGCCAATGCCTACACTGGGTTCTGCCCCTCCCCCTCTGCTGGAAGCAGGTTGTCAGGGGGCTGGTGATGTATAAACTCAATGGGGGAGGCCCAGAAGCAACAGCAACAGTAACAGCCCCAGTGCAGCACACAGATCAGCTGATTGCTGCCCTGAAGCAGTGTGGATAGAGGAGCTGTCCCAGCCTGCCAACACAGTCCACGCAGCCCCCCATCCACGCCCAGACTCTTCCCAGCTGTAGGTGCTGCCAGTGAACTCTGCTGGAAGCAGCTCTAGCAGGGTGGAAGCTGGAACTGCTGCCAGGAGAGCCATGGGTCCCCCACACGGCTGGCAGCACATGTGAACTCCTGCTAGGGGAGATCACACCTCTGAGGAACACGTGGAAACCCCTTGTGTTTGTTTGTCTTCCAACAGCAGGAACAATACCTAAGTAGAAACCAACCCAAAGAATTAACCTATTTTATTAATTATTATTATTATTATTATAAACATTTATATAGCACCAGCCATGTGCCTGGCACTGTACAGAACATAGACAGAAGCGGTTCCTGCCAGTGGCTTACAATCTAAAAGACAAGGAGGGGGAGACAGGGAGAGGGGACAGTGGGAGAGACAGGGGAGAAGACAGACAAACATTCAGGCGGATGCGAAGTCTCAGGTTGGCTTGGTTACAAGCAGGTTGGTTGCAGCAGTCTGCAGAGGAGGGCAGACAGTAAGTATATGGGAACAACTAGCAGGCAATGGGAAAGGCAGCGAGGAAAAAGTGGGTCTTGAGGGATTTGAAGGAGCGGAGGGAGGGGGCAAGGTGGACGTGGGTAGGCAGGGAGTTCCAGGTATGGGGTTTCTCCTCCAAAAGTGCTTAAGAAATAAAAATTCCAATGAATACCTATTCTCTGGCAAATAATTTTTTTAAGTGAATGATTGCTCACATCTGATTTCAAATGGTTTAGGATTTGAGTTTTCTTTTCGTGCAGTTCAATAAATTGTATTGTGTTTGCCATGCTAACTAAGCACGCCTGGGTCTCTGAGCACCCAAATACTAAACCATGTTAATTGGTCTTTTGTCATCCAATTAGAAAGCAGTATTGATACCCATCACTCTTCCCATGGCTTCCACACAATGTCCTTTATCATAATAAGCACATGGCTAACTAACGCCAACTCTTTTCTGTAGGAGCTTCTCACCCTGGATCATCTCCTTCTGCTATCTGCCTTTTTCCTCTTAGTTCCTAACAGCTCTCTGTAAATAGAATACCACCTCAGTCTTTCCTCCAATACTTTGCCCTTGCTTATTTCCAAACTCCGGTCAGCTCCACTGCACCTTTGCTACAACCTTTTTGATATTTTTCTGTCAGAATTGTGCAGATTTCACTCCCCACCCCACTCCCCTAGTGCTAAACCCAATAAGACAGGGTGGTAAATTTTCTGTTCATTTGGCAAGTTCCCTTCATGCTCCTTTGTCCAGTTCTGACTATCCTCTGCAGTTATTGAAATTTCAGAAACTTTACATCCAAATTCAGCAGTTGAATAAAAGGGATTATTTTCATTCTACATTCTTAATAGATTCATATTAAGGTAACATTTCATGGTGGGGGGATTGTTTTCAGTTTAGCATCATGCATGGCAGGGTCATATCCAGAATAATTCAGACTATGCAACCAGATGGGGTCCCATTTGTTGGGGGGCCCCAAAAGAGTCCCCAATGCATGGGTTCTGTGAATAAACTGGAAATGACAACATGGCTATGAGAACCTGTGGTGTAAAATACAGGCCCACAAGGACTCAAACACGGGGAGCCCCAGCCTGTGGCGATACAGGACCGTATCCCCCCGCCTCACTACCCAACAGATGGGGCCAATTAATCAACTAAAAAGGGAAATGTGTGTAAAAATATGGCCCCCCAGCCTCTAAAGGGGGTATCATGTTTAAATGAACATTAATTATGGTGCCATTTTCTTTTTCTAAAGGGCGAGTGAGAATGTGTCTGTCAAACATCCCTCTGTTAGAAAAGGACTGACACCACCATTTCGCACTGAGACTCACCTTCCCTAAATCCAGCACTGGTACATGGACCACCCACCCACCCACACACACACGTTTGGCTGGATGAAGACCATTTCACTTCATGGTCAGAGCTAATGCAGTAATAAGCTCAGCTTACAGTAGGCAGTTTCTTAAGGGAAATTCTGCATTCATTTCTCTCTCAGTATTGCTACTTGGTGGAGCAGAAGCCAAGCACCCTAGAGTGTGGAATAGCAGACAAACATAAAAAATACAGAGTAAAACGCACAGTCAAATAGGGTTCCTCCTCCACAGTTGTCAAGTAATCTTTCAAAAGTATGTTATGTTAAGGGATGTATTTTCCTAAACATCTCATTTGCACATATTACTAGGCTCTTTTTTTTTGGTGGCTTTTGTTTTAGTGTTTATTTATTTATTTAACCATTTTTCTACCCTGCCCCCTCCTGGTATGGTATTGATTTGACACACCCAGCTACTTCTTTGCATGTGCAAATACCTATGCTATGCACACAATGTAACGTGTCCTCTAAGGCTGCTGCTCTGGTTCCAAAAGGTTGGCCTTAGCATGCATGTTGAAGTCACCCAAGACAATAAGTCTGGGTGTCCTCAATACCACCTCCAAGACCAGCTCAGTGAGAGAGTCTCTTGTGCAGTAGGATGGTCAGTACATCAATCAACTGAATCCCCAATCCTATCCCAGGTCTGGAGCACAATGTGGACACACACTATGTTGGCCAAATTAGGTACTGAATACCTTTTGATAAGCCAGATTTTCCGTACAGATCTCTGCATACTGTGGGTGCTGATTTCTCCCAGAATGAACAATCCATTTCTGATCTCCCAGTCTGTTGTGAAATGATTTTGGCCCAACAAAAATGCCAATTTCCTTGCTACAATGTAACCAAAGCAAAAGTGGTCCTTTTGACATAAATGTGCCAGAACAGACATTGAATGTCATTGTAACTCATTCTTTGTTGAAATGTAACCAAAAGAATATTGTACACATCTGTAACTATTGAAAGGATGCTATGAGTTTCCTATATGCTTGCTTTATTTGTTTGCTATATGCTTTATAGTAATTTTAGCTTAGGAACTATTAAAAATGCATATTATAAGAAACAGGCTGGCAGGAGGAGAGAGAAATATGCTGACAGGGATACATTCTTGTCATCAACAAAAGGAAAGGCCCCAGTAAGAACAGAACTAGTAAAAATTGTCAGTTCCCAGAACAAGGTTGCAGATAAGAACCAAGCAATGCATAAGGGAAAATGACTTGATCAGACAGAGAGACACCTCAAAGGAGGGGTGTAGGAGATCTATGGCCTAAGGTCATGTCTTTCTTCCAGAAGGAGGACAGGCAGGACCTAATCTGGTCATGCCAAACCCCAAACAGTGACGAACAGGGAAGGACTCCCAAACCTGAATAGCAAAGGGGAGGAACTTTCTTGACGTGGAACTGTTAGCCCCATACTCTGGATGCTCATAAAGCAGTCACAGTATAAAAAGGCTAGCCCCAGACAGAGAAGTTGCCTTCACGGTCCTCGATCGCTATCCTTCAGGGGAGCCGACGAGCTTGGTGATCCGCCCACTTTGGAACTTCCCCTTAGAAGGTTCTGCAACTTGCTCCACAGCTAGGCTTTCTCTCTCAAGGCTTTTGGGTCCCCTTCCTGCCTCTCCTCCTGAAACCAGACCGCGGACCTCTGATCACGTAAGAATACATGCTTTCTATGTTTTAAGTAATTAAGAGTAGGTGAAGGATTATATGTTAAAGGTGCAAATGCTTCATTAGAATTGGTATGTTAAATTGTCTTGCTCATTGAATAAAAGATCCATTTGATTGAACAAAGAGTCATTATTAGAAATAGCAGAGGAGTAATTCCCTACCCGCTCAAAACAGTAGTATTTTCACTTGGTCCCGAGAATTAAAAGGGAATCTGCCTCACCGGGGTGCAGAAAGGCAGCTGAAGCCCTTTAGAAAAGGGTCTGCTTCACTAGGGTACAGAAAGGCAGTAGAAAGGTTTTATTTTCTTTCAAGTCCTTGTCCTGAAAGGAGCCCATACAGCACCAGGAAAAAATAGGCCTCGGAAGTAAAATTCATGATTATTGGATACCAAAACAACAGGCCAAATAAGGATTTGGGCTTCATAAGCCACTACAGAAACATGTAACTAAGGGTGATTTCAGATGTTACGCGTCTGACATTCACCCCGGCTGAACCATGGTCAAACACGGGATACGTTTGACTGTGGTGCACATCTGTTGGCTCGCCGCCAGATGTGCACCACAGTCAAACACGGCCCGTGTTTGCATTCACCACACTTCTGGACCTCCGGATGCGAGGAGGTCGAGAAGCGTGGTGAAAGGCCACCATGGGCGTGGTGAACAGAAAGTAACATCTGGTTACTTACCATTCACCGCGGTCAATGTGGATCACCTCTGCCTATGGTTGCGGCAGCAGCCAGATTGACTGCTGCTGCTGCCCATCGGGAGGGGGGAGGGCTGCTGGGGAACTCAGGGGGTGGGGCCGTGTAGCAGCATGCTGGCCATGCAGCCCCGCCTCCTCCAGGGGTGTGTGCCGCTTTAGACGTTATGGCCAGGCGCTTTCACCACGGGCCGGGGGGTGGTTAGGCCCACGGCCGGGGGCAACGGGACGCACGTCTGTTGGCACACCCCTTCACCCTCGGCCATGGTCCGAACCACCCCATGGTCCGTGGTGAAAACGCCCGGCCGTAACGTCTGAAATCACCCCATGCCTGCTGTTAACACTTATACTTGTTCCATTTCCTATCCCTACACTGTATGTAAATGTTTTCTCCTTGAATCTCTTTTCCTACACCGCCTTCCCTAATGCTTACTATTGTATTTCTATCCCAACAATCATTTATTTTGTTTATCACTTAGGATTATTGGTTTCCCCTCATTGTATTTAAATGTTTGAAATGCTAACATCTTTTTTCCTCCTAACATTTCCCTCCCAAATGATTACTTCCATAGATCCATCCTATATTTTCTATAGTTATGACTTTTTACATGCCTGAAGCAGGACACTGTTTGGTCCAAAAGCCTGCATACTCTCCCAATAGAAGTTGGTTCAATAAAATGCAACACCTGAACTCCTTTGTCTCCATTTCTAGGGCAATGACTTATCTTTTCTTTTACAGCTGATCTGTTGAGACAGTCACATTACAGTCAAGAGACTGCTTTGTCACAAAAGACAGAATTTTCCCCAAGTGGTTTTAGTTTCGGTAATTGAGATGATATGGTACGTTCCAATTTCCAGAAGTAACAGAAATGGCTGACTGACTTAGTGTCACTGACAAAGGTCGAAAGCACAATATACCCAGCATTGGGGAGAAATACCTATAAAGAACTGAACAGCAAACACACACAAAGGAGAAAAATGTATCTAGGAAAATAAAAGATTTCAGCTACAGCAACACATAACCAATCCTGCATACGCATTTTTTTTTTAAATGACACATCTGAAATCAGGTTTCATCTTTGCAAGAACTAACAACAAAGGAGAGTGACAATATCTAGGACTTCTCAGTCACTACTGACATGGATCAAATTACTATGCAAGCCTAGAAGGTGAAGGCTGGCTATACCATTACCCAAAGACAAAAGAACAGCTTTTAGGACATCACAATATCCTTATATGTATCATCTTGGTGCAAAACAAAAAATGAATGCATGTCCAACAAATCTCTTCCTTACTTCCCTCAGTACAGCCCTGTGTCTTCCCATTCAGATAGACCCCACAACAGACATGTAGCTTGGGATTCTGTTCACATTACAGGATACTGGACAGCTTTTCCTAAGCTTCTTGAAACAATGCACTGCTGTTGGCATTCAATCTCTCATGACCCCAGTATACCAGAGGCCTAGCACATGCATTGCAGCCTGTCTGTTGCTGCACAAAGTGGACTACCTCAGTCCCCGACCAGAGATCACAATACACAGAATTCCTTCTTACTTTCATGTCCTGTCACTGAAATGAGTCTACTCTAGAGCTGAAATGGTTTTCTATCCCTATTTGGTATCTGGCCAGATCCATGGTCCAGCCCTCTCCAGAAAGTACTGGATACTGAGCAGTATCCATTTACTGTTCATTAGATTAACTGGTTAACCATTTTACCATGTTACCAGATAACACTGCAGCACATTGTTTACCGTATTGCCACATACCATTTACATTTACTCACTCCCCCACTCTGGACCTGGTTTCATAGTAACGGTAACATTTGCTTACACAGTAATATGGCAATATGATAAACTGGTTAAGCATTGCAGTATTTTCTGGTTATTCCATTTGTTAGTTAGCTGCCATGGTAATCAGTTTACGATCAAATAACTGCCAGATTATCTGGAATGGCAGATAGTAACCACGGATAGTAATTTTACTACTCGGTTCAGCTTTAGTCTACCCACCATCAAACAGACTTACAAGTTGTGGCTCCTCCTGGGCCCTTTCTTCAAGTCAAGCCCAACCTCCAGACTCCAAGCCTCTTCCCTTAAAAGGTGATTCCCTTCCTGGGCTACTAGCCTCTGGTTTGTGGCTTCCCAGCCTAAGAAACTCCTGTCTTGCTTCCACTCTGCCCCGCTTCCCTGGTGGCCTCTCTGCCGAACCTGGTGCTCAGCTTCATGTCTCTCCTCAGGCAGAGCCCATTAAGCTAAGAGCCAGGTGGTGCTAGGATACTGCTCCACTAAAAGCTCCCATAGGGACTTCCCACATCATACTGCCACAAACCAGCTCCAGGATTATAGGACTTTCTCCACTGGTCATAATCTGGTCATAGCCTCCCCCCTTCCCCCAAGATAGCTGTGATACTGGTGAAGAAAGGCGCTCACTCTACTGAACCTGTGGCCAGTATCAGTCCACCTGTGAGGCGCTTACCATGGCCTCATGAGGACCCCAGTGTTGAAGCCACTGGTGTAGGCCTATTCAGTTATAGTCCTTTCAGTGCCATATATTGGCTATTGTAGCTTAGTGGACGCGGTGCTGTTGAACTTAGACTTGGGAGACCAGGATTTTTTGTTACATATTATGCTAAGTACGTGTTTCCTACATGAACACATGCAGCTAGCGTAATGTGTATTTGAAACCTTAATTCACTGGCTATGTGCCAGCTACTCACGTGCCCCAGATGGTGGGGCAAGCGCCAGAATGTTGCTGTCATGATGCTGAGACAGGGGGAAACTGGGAGAGAATGGTGGGAG
Organism: Sphenodon punctatus; assembly: GCA_003113815.1. Lineage (NCBI taxonomy): Eukaryota > Metazoa > Chordata > Lepidosauria > Sphenodontia > Sphenodontidae > Sphenodon > Sphenodon punctatus. The sequence goes on from QEPC01010227.1 coordinate 3,433,533, forward strand.
CAGAAAGCCACCACCATGCTCTCTGCACCTATCCGTATGCATTTACCTGGTCCTGAGGAGCAACAAACTGCAGTTGGTTCCAGGGAGCATCAGTGAATCTCCACCACTCGCTACTGCTCCCCAGGACCTGCCTCTGCCACTCAGATAAGTGTTTAGGGTAGGGAAGCAGCAGCAGCAATGGCAGCAGGTCCCACAGAATGGTGGCACCTCCACTGTTGGTGTTTCCTGGGATCTGTCGCCAGGCCAGAAAGCCCCCTCCCATCCCAAACAGTTCATGGGTAGCCACTGTCTGTAAACAGAGTACACAACCCAGTGTGTGTTCAGGAGTGCCCATCTGGCAGTCCACAACACATATCAGGTCTAAGATGTAAAAACACCCACCAATTCAAATCTGGTCTTAGCCATTAACTCACTGTGGGGGGCTTTGGACAAGACACAATATCTCAGCTTCAGTTCTCTACCTGTAAAATGGGAATCATAATGACCTACCTCACAGGGTTGTTCCAAGGACAAATTAGATACGGTTTTGAGAGAACTTTGAACACTGGAAGTGCTATAGAGATTAGGAATAATAATGGGTTTATGCCACACACATCATGGTATTTGCATGCTTTCTGCAGGTACTTCTGGGTTACACCTGTAGCCTATAGCTGTGATCCACAAACCACTTACTCCAGAGGAGCCTCATAGGACTTTATTTGGTCTACTCTGGAGTAAGTACTTTGTGACTCATGGCCTATCTTCCATGGCTCAGATTTGTACTGACAAACAAGTGAAAACTCTGGTTTGTTTGTGAACAATCTGTATCTAAATGATGCTGAACATCAGTCTGAGTGTGAGCTAAGTTTTCATCCTTCAGGTCTTGGAGGAGAGAACCTGCTCTCTGATGCTCATTATAATAGGGCATTGTCATATGTGACATCACCAAAGCGCCACCACAGACGTACCCCATCTGGAGTGGGGCCGCCACCACGGCCGGGATCACCACCAGGATCCCAAACTAATGTGATGTGGGCCTGGCCACCAGGGATAGTGGGGAGCCAGGCGGATGTGCATCTGCCCACCCCAACACTGTGCCCAGCAGCCCACCCCCTTTCCTGACGGGCGACCATGGCAGCCAACGACGGCCACCATGGCACCTGGTTGCCTGGCCATTCCAGACCAGGGTGAGTAAAGCGGGCTTTCAAACATGAACACCCACTTTACTCCTCGTCACGCAGCAGGATCCAGACTGTGGTGGCGGCTAGCCCAGGCGGTGACTCAGGGAAGTCCCTGGGCTGTGACTCGGGGAAGTTCCCGATTCACAGCCCAGGCTAGCCACCACCATGGTTGGGATCCATTCTGTGATAACATTTGGTGGGTGCAAACTTATGTGATGGTGGCCTGCAGAGTAAAGCACACTAAAGCTGGCCAGTTTCACGTCTTAAAACACCCATAGAATCTTACTTTACTAAAAGTAAATAGGAAAGAGAATTTGTGATTTCATAGCAAGTCTTGCTGTTTCCTACATGCTGAAGTCATGGGAATCTCAGATCTCATTTTTAAATAAAAGTAAATATTTTTTTTCTCCACTGAGAAAAGCTTGAAATTGTGACCAGGAAAGTTCTGTAATGGCCCATAACCAAATAAATAAATAATAATAATAATAATTAATTAATAATAAAAACCTCATGATTTTTGGAGGCCCATCTCATGATTTTTTAAAACAGTTGGACATGGTAACACTGGTTTAAAAGTTGTTAAATTCAGAAGAACATCTCATTCTCTTGGGTGTACACAACATAGGTCTTGAACACTGAGTAAGTTAATTAAGAAGTAGGCACTTAACTGCAATTTGTGCTTGTAGCAGGATGTGGGCATTCTCCATAATTCGCTGCTGGATCTGGCCTCAAAATAATGACATTAAGCAGGGGTTTCTCTGTAGTTCTTTATTCACAGATTCCACATCTTGCTGCACCCCCCCCCCTCCTCTGGGTTCAGCACCCTGGCCAGCTCCCAGTCTGCTAGAACAGAGCTCCTACTCCTTGACTCCTTCCATGACCCTGGCTCACTCCAGACTGATCTGATGTCGGAGTTTGCTGTTCTTATAAACCCAGAAGGGATGCGGCCAATGAAGGGCACAACTTCCCTTAAAGGGAATTAGGCCTGCCTTGCATAGCCTGACTCCCAGGGGAGGAAGGGTCATGTAAATTGCAGGTACTTATCCCCTTGAGGTCTACTCCTAAAAACACTCGTGATCCCATCACACTGCCTTTAAAAGTTTACCCCTGACCACTAAACTTGAGTAATCCCTAAACAGACTGCTGACATGCCGATATGTAATGCAAATTTAACAGACTGCAGTCATGCAAATGTAATGCTGAAATTTAAAAAGAACTCCAGATGCGATCCTGGAAACTATAGATTGGTGCGCCTGACATTGGTGCTGGGCAAACTGGTGGAAATGGTTGTGATTGGTAACTGGTTAAAGGAAAGGAAACAAACAGTAGGACTAAATGGTCAGTTTTCACAATGGAGACAAGTAAATAGTGGAGTGCCCCAGGGAAATGTACTGGGACCGGTGTTGTTTAATGTATTCATTAATGATCTAGAAAGGAGAGTGAGAAGTGAGGTTATCAGATTTTCAGATGACACCAAGTTATTCAATGTAGTTATAACACAAGTGGACTGTGAAGAGTTGCAGGGGGATCTTGCGAGACTGGGGATCTAGGTGGAAGATTAAATTTAATATGGACAAGTGCAAAGTAATGCACATAGGGAAAAACAATCCAAACTTTATGTACACAATTCTGGATTCTAAATTACGAGTTTCCACTAAGGAAAAGAACCTTGGAGTCACTGTAGAAAATATATAGAAATCCTCAGCTCAGTGTGCGGTGGCTGTCAAAAAAGCGAACTGAATGTTAGGAATTACTAGTAAAGGGATAGAGAATAAAACTGAAAATATCATAATGCCACTATGTGAAAACAGTGTTAATGCTAATTCCACTTTAATGTCGCTTTTATTTATTTATTTATTTATTTATTTAATATATTTATACCCCGCCCCTCCTGCGAACAGCTATGGGCGGCTAACAAATCCAATATAAAACAGTATTTAAAATATTTTAAACATCATAAAACTAACAACAATTAAAACAGGAATAGACAACATTGTAACAGAAAATAAAGAAGGGTAGAGGGAGAAAAAAACCCACTAACCCACCCTCCCTAAAGGCCTGGGCGAACAGCCAGGTTTTACAAACTCGCCGGAATGTTAAAAGGCTTGGGGCCAGGCGAGCTTCCTCAGGGAGGGAATTCCAAAGGCGCGGCCTGGCCACCGAGAATGCCCTCTCCATTGTGGCCCCACTGCTTAACACGGGGGACCTCCAAGAAGGCACCCCCGGCGGACCGAAGGAGCCACTCTGGGGTGCGGAGGGCAAGGCGGTCCCTGAGGTATGAGGGCCTTATAGATTAATACTAATACCTTGAACCTGGCTCAGCACGCTATTGGCAGCCAGTGCAGAGCCCGGAGCACAGGTGTTAGGTGGTCCCGGTGACCTGTCCCCGAAAGGAGGCGGGCCGCCGTTCTCTCCACTAGCTGCAGCCTCCGAACCAGGAACAAGGGTAGACCCACGTAGAGTGCATTACAGTAGTCCAGGCTCGAGATGACGAAGGTATGGACGAGGGAGGCCAGGTCCGGGCCAGAGACGTACAGACACAACCTCCACACCAGATACAACCGGCGGAAGGCAGCTTTTGCCACCCCCTCCACCTGCTGCTCCAGACGGAGATCCGCGTCCAGCACCACCCCCAGGCTCCGGACCTGCTGAGCTACAGGAGGGCGAACCCCCCCCAACCAGGGGGGCCAACACCTCCCTCGCTCTCCCCACCAACATCACCTCCGTCTTATCGGGGTTGAGCTTCAGTCTGCTCTGCCACATCCATTCCGCCACGGTCTCCAAACACTGGGATAGCAATGAGACAGCAGGGTCTGGGTCAGCTGAAAGAGAGGTACAGCTTATTATCATTAGCATATTGGTGACAACTCACCCCGAACCCTCTCACGATCTCCCCCAAGGGCTGCATATATACATTAAATAACAATGGAGACAGAATAGAACCTTGCGGAATGCCGCAGGATAAAGCACGGAGCAAGATGTTTCAGCTCCCAGCACTACCCGCTGACTTCTCCCTGAGAGGAATGAGTGGAACCATTCAAGAATGGTCCCTTCCAGCCCCCCCAGGCAGCCATCTCAACAACAGCCCATGGTCCATGGTATCAAAAGCGGCCGAGAAATCTAGCAGGATGAGAAATGACGAACGTACTGCATCCATCTCTCAGCGGAGATTGTCGACCAAGGCCACCAACACTGTCTCGGTACCATAGCCAGGGCGGAACCCAGATTGAAAAGGGTCCAGGAAACCGATGCTGTCTAGATACACCTGGAGCTGGATCGCCACTGCCCGCTCAATAACCTTCCCCAAAAAGGGGAGGTTGGAGACAGGTTGGTAGCTGGCGAGTGTGTCAACGTCCAACAATGGTTTCTTTAGCAGGGGGCACACCACAGCCTCCTTGAGGCTGAGCGACAACCTCCTGTGCTGCAAGGACGCGTTAACCACCCTCGCCAGCACCATCCCCAGCGTCTCCCTGGAGGCTTTCACCAATCAGGACAGGCACGGATCAAGTTCACAACAGGTGGCTCTCACAGACCCCAAGACCTCCACCGCATCGGCCGGTGTCACTTCCTGAAACTTCCCCCACAAAGATGGACCAGACGGGGCCTCCATCCCCTCGCGCTCTCTACCTACTGCCCCTAATCCAGCGTCAAAGTTGCTTTAAATCCAAGCGATCTTGTCTGCGAAGTAGGTGACAAACTCCTCACAGCGGGCCTGGGACAAGTCCCCGTCCAAGCGGAGGGAGGCTGGACTGACCAGCTCCTGCACCACCCGAAACCTGTCTCTTATACACATCTAGATGTGTATAAGAGACAGGGACTGACCAGCTCCTGCACCACCCGAAACAGCTCTGCCGGGCGTGACTTCACAGACGCTATGAGGACAGCAAGGAACTTCTTCCTTACTGTCCTCGCAGCCTCAACATAGAACCGCAAATGGGCCCTATGGAGAAGTCGGCTGGAGTCAGATCGAGTCTGACGCCAGCGTCGCTCCAGCCTCCTGCCTACTTGCTTCATCCCCCGCAGCCCCTCAGTAAACCAAGGGACCCTGCGGTGACGAGACAGAGGCAGAGGGCGTCTCGGAGCCACCCTGTCAATGACCTCCTCCAGCACGCTGTTCCAACGCTGGACCAGCTCATCAACAGAGTGACCATACAGATCCAAGGTTAACTCCCTCAGGACCTCTTGGAACCACTGAGGTTCCATCAGCCTCCGAGGGTGGACCATCCTAACTGGCCCCTTCCCCCTCTGGAGGGGGTGCGCTGAGAGACTGGTCTGAAGGAGATAATGGTCCGTCCATGACAAGGGCACAGCTCTAACCTCCCCCACAACCAGACCCCCCACCTCAAGGCCAGAACCGAAGATCAGGTCGAGGATATGACGCCCCACGTGGGTCGGGCAGGTGACTTCCTGGGACAAATCCATGGTTGTCATGGCAGCCATGAATTCTCGCTGCGCCCTGAAAAGGCCGGCATCGGCGTGAATGTTGAAGTCCCCCGGGACCAAGGTCTACCTCCAAGGCCAGCTCTGCTAGAGCAGCAAAGGATGCTGCTGGGCAAGAAGGGGCCCAGTATACCAGAAGCACCCCTAGCTTGCCCCCAACCAAATCAAATGTTAACACAGCTTTAACATTTCTTATGCATGTTGCAGGGCTGTATGGGTGCCCTTTACAGCAGTGCAACACCTAAAAGAAAATGTTAAAGCGGTGTTAAAGTGGAGTTAGTGTTATGTCTGTTTTCACCCTATATACACATCTATGGTGCGACCGCAGCTTGAATATTGTGTGCAGTTCTGGTCACCCCATATCAAAAAAGATATAGTAGAAATAGAAAAGGTACAGAGAAGGGCAACAAAAATGATAAGAGGTATGGAATGGCTCCCCTGTGAAGAGAGGCTGGATAGGTTGGGACTCCAACTTGGAGAAGAGATGACTCAGAGGGGCCATGAAAGCAATTTACAAATTCATGAATGGTGTGGAACATGTTAATAGGGAATAGTTATTTACCCTCTCACATTGTACTAGAACTAGGGAACACTCCATGAAACGAACGGGTAGCAGATTTAAAACAAATAAAATAAAGTATTTTTTTGCTCACCGCACACTTAAGTTGTGGAATTTGTTGCCAGGCAATGTGGTCAAGGCCAGTAGTATAGCTGGGTTTAAGAATGGGTTGGACACATTTCTGGAGGCTAGGTCCATTAGTAGATATTAGCCAGGTAGGGGTGGGCTGTGGCTCAGGTGGTAAAGCGCATGCTTTGCCTCTATAAGGTCACAAGTTCAATCACTGGCATTTTTGACTCAGGATCGCTGGTAGCACATCTGGGTGAGGCCTCTGCCAGGGATTCTGGAGAGCCAGATTTGAAACCCTGCTGCTGTGTCAGGTTGTGACAATACAGGGCTAAGCTGTACCATTGGTCTGACTCATTTAGGCAGCTCCTTATAGGTAGGTTTGGGGCATGTAACCTCTTAATGTTGGGAGCTGAGAGTGAACAACAAGGGATCTGTTGGGTACTTCTTCCGAGCGACTTGAGGTTGGTCACTGTTGGAGACAGGTGCTGGGCTTGATGTACTGTTGATCTGACCCAGTATGGCACTTCTTATGTTCTTATGTAATTTTCCAAATGAAAGGGTTAAATAAATTATTCCTAAGTTACTCATTCAGCCAACCGTTACAAAGCAGATGATCAGAGCTCCTGCAGGACCATGGAAAATTCCTGCCATAGAAATATAATCAGCTTCACTATTTAAAAGTTATTTTTAGAGAGCGTTGAAGTGACCACATATAACTGCAGAGCAACCCACTCAATTCAGTTCAAAGGGGGGTGGGGGGATGTTGCTGCAAAATCCTAAAATCAAGGAACTCATTGATTTAATTCTCCACAGCCTAAAAAAACCCAAATGTAACATTTTTCTTCCCACGCTAGAGATTGTAGACCCACAACTTTTGCCACCACCACATAAACGGAAGCACTACTTTGATTCAGTATGAGCTGTTCTCCTCCCAGACACTTCCCACTGAGCAACTAGGCAGCTTTCCTTCAGCTCCTTGCTCTAGCGAGGTGAGTACACGGAAACATCTGGATCTAATTTACATTTTCAGTGACTGAAGAAAACTGTTTTCATTCCGATTCACTGGACAGGGACAAAAAGTCTACTTGTGTTAAACGTTTGCTTCAGTATAAAGTATCTTCTATGAAGAGCATTATCTCAGCATGACTGCCTTGCTTCCAGTGCCATAATGAGTGCTTTTGACATGGGGGCAGGAAGTCTCGGCCTCCAGTCCTGACTCCTGTAAGGACAGAATAATGGGTAGCCACTTCTGGGTTGGTCAGGGTATGGGGACAAAAGCTTCACCCTACAGAAGCTCCACCAGCACTCTGGCTTAGCAGCATTGCACCTCCCCTGCTCTTGCATGGAATGATGACAGGCATCCAGCCAATCTGGCAAGGCTTCAAGGAAGGTGTGAGCCATGCAGCTAATCATTCACGGGGCATTGCACCTCCCTCACTCCTCGCTGCTTGGGTGCACCATGCAGGACTCAGAGAGGTGCAATGTTACCATGCAGATTCATAGCTCATGGGCGATTAGAGCAACAATTGAGCAACTCCTCCTCCTAGTTGCATCTCTGCCCAGCAGGTGCCCAAGCAAACTGGGTCAGTGTCAGCAATTCAGTTAGGACAGGAGTGTGAGGAGGAGGGGCCTTGAACCAGTGGCACCAGAGTTTCCAAACAGTGGCCAGCTCCACAGCATGTGCCCTGCATCCAAGCTGAGGGATCTCTGTTCATTGTATGCCACCCCACTTCGATCTGCTTGCTGATTGGCTGCCTCTGGATATACAGGGCTGACCAGCAGCACTAAAAAACTGGATAGAACAATTTCTTCCCATCTCTGTTCCTGCCTGTCCTGCTCCTGCACTGAGCCCACACCCAAGTCTGTTCCTGTGCCCCGGCCACCTGCTCAGATTCTGGGACCCCATCTGGACCTGCTCCTGCTCCATCCCTGTTCCCAGACCCAATCCTGCAGTCTGTACATAACCCAGACTTTACCTTGACAGGGGATCCAGACATGATTACCATCTCCCTCTGGGCTTTAACCCAGTCAGTCTCAGAAAGAGGGCATGACAAAGGGATTATTAAACTCATTGTCATTGTAAACCCCCCCTTATGGAGCATCATGATGTCATGACACTCCATTAGGGCAGGGCTGTGTCAGAAAGGGGGCAGAAAAATATCCATGACCTGCCTCCGCCAATGTGGCCCCACTGGCTTGCCCCTTAGAAGTCCTGGTTCTTCAAGTTACCAGGGCATCCCTGCCTGGCCCAGAGAAATTGGTCTTCCCCCAGAGCCTTTGGGTCAAAATATAAAGGGTAGCAATAATGGGTGCTTGTAGTCAGATGGACGACGCCAGTCTGCTTCATCCATGTAAAACCACCTGCCAGATGTTCAAAGCAGAGCAGGCAGGGGCTGCCCGGAGCAACGCTCCCAATGGTGCTCCAGAACATATCAGAGTGCGCCGCGTGAAGCGAGCCAGCCAAACCCGGAGCAAGGGCCAAACATGGAGCTGCTGTCCATCTCTCAGGTGAACTCACAGTGCAGCTCCATGCCTGGCCGTCCCTTGCCCCATTCAGCATTTACGGAGTTGCGGACACCAGCCTAGCGCATCAGGCAAGTGTCCACAACTCTATGGTGCAGGGGGCGGGGGGATGCCACATGGGCAGATTGCTGTCTGGGGAAACCACCTGAATGGACCCAGACGTGGCTGGAAGCAGGTGGATGTGGGGGTGCACTCCTGCAGCAGCTCCGGGGGCTGGCAGGCACCACATCCATCTTTTTACACCCTTTAAGTCCACAACCAGGTTATAGGCCGAGGACAAGAGTCGGTAGACAAGACTTGGATGCCAAGAAGCCAAAGCTAGGTGAAAAGCAGAGGAATTAGAACTGTAAAAAGGCTGGGAAGGACTGAAACAGGGAAAATGGGTCAATGGTAAGACCACTTGGATTGGGAGAGAGGCTAGAACAAGGGTGGGCAAGAATCAAGCCAGAGCTCAGAGCAGGGTCCAGTGTAGCAGCAACCAGATAGCCACCTAGTTGCTCAGATGCCCTGTACTTCCCTTATGAAGTCACCACCCACCAATGGGAGAACAGTGAGCTGCCCCGAGCTGCCCGAGGCAGGAGGGGGTGGTATAAACATTGCAGTATAAATAAATCAATAATTTTAAAAACCCAGAAAGCACCAGCCAATGAAGGACCAGTTTGCAGTCATGTGGCTGAAGTGAGATGGAGCATTTCTCTGCATGAGAGGGGCATGGCTATCTTATATGCAAGTGGTGCAGCCACACTATGGCCCCTGAGCCTAAGGGCTCACATGCACTATATATATTATTGCTGTGCTGGGCACCTCTGGCTTGTGCAACAGGGGTCCAGTCTGTCTTCTGCACCAGGGCTCAATTCCAACTTAGCCCCATATGAGTGAATGTCTGAGTGGGGCTTGGGCTGTGGAGGATAGTTCCTACATAGCACGGAGAGAAGAACTCTGGTGCTGTATCCCCATCAGTCTGATCTGAATCCCAAGTAGTCATACCCAGAAATCTGGAGTCCAGGATTTCCAGGCTGGGCTGGGACACTCACTGTGCCTACCCCATCAAGCTTGCACCCTGGGAGGGTGCCCTGCTGGTCCTGACCTACTTAGACTCGGCTTGTTTCTTTAAAAGAGCTACCAAACAGGACAACAACAGGCAATGCAGCATCATTGGGGCATGTGGGCTGCCATCCGGGCTCCTGGGTCCCTCCCAGCATTGGTGCATCACCTGTCCCTACACCCCTACTAATACAGTGTAGTTACTGCCGTTTTTAGTAATGGTTTTGTAATTTAATCACCTGTCTTCTATTAATTATCCTGAGATCTCTGTGTAGAATACCTTATACACGGGCCACCAGAAAATGATTAGATGAGATGCAATCCAGTCTTTACTGAAGCCAGTGCCCCCACTGACTTTAATGGCTGAGACTGCACCCATAATCATGCTGTTCAGAATCAGTTCTGGTCTGAGCTTGCTACTTTTCAAAGAGCAAAATAGAGAACCCTGCATATCCTTTCAGTCAACCAACCCAGTGCCCGTCTAACTGCAGTGAACCGATTAGTACAGTTCTTTCCTCAGCCTCCTTATCTCTGCAGGAACATTATGAAACATAGGAGGGCCTACAAGCTGTTTCTGTTGCAAGCGTTTGCACTCTCTTCTGTCAGGCTTTCCCTCCTTCTCTCTTGTGCAACCTCAGAATTCTAACATGGTGAAGCTGAGAAGGAAGTTGCGACTTCCTCCATGAGGGGATGGAAACATTTATGCTGTTATTGTTTAGTCGAGGTTTTCAAGACAGGAAAGAGTCCATATGGACTAAGGCTTCTGAAACATGACCAAACCAAAGTCACTAAAAATAAGTCTGGCCTGATGACTGTAAAAGGAAAATTGAACACTGGCCTCAGCTCATTTCCTAAGTCGCAGCTGACAATGCCACCTTACAATGGCACATGGGGGAATGAGTCAGCAGCTGAACCTCCCTGGGGTCTGTCTCCCTCAGACACACAGGTGTTTCTTTCCACACACTATGGTAGCCAACTGAATTCTGTGTTTGCATGGACATTTGTGGGAATAACTACTTGATAAACCTGGTCATAGTCAATATTACCAGTGGACCCTCAACTACAGATAGGGTGGCCATACCTCCCCTTTAAAAGAGGATGCTTATGAAAAATACATGGTGCAGGGCTGCACTGAAACCAATGCAGTCCTGCAACCTGTATTTCTCATACATGTCCTCTAAAATGTGCATATCTGGTCACCGTACTCCTCCCTAATGTGACCCTCCTTCTGCAGAGTGCCAGGATGTAGCAATGCTCAAAAAGGAACATGGCCACATCAAAAAGGAGCAGGAGAGGTCCTTTATCCTGCCCCCCCCCCCCCGCCGCCGCCGCCGCCCTTTTCCAAGTGGTCTGAGCAAGAGCTGAGGGAAGGGGAAGCTAGGGGAGGAGCTGTGTGGATGTCTGCCTGGCCTGACTGGATCCCTTCTCCCTGCAGGTATCATCATTTACACAGGGGCTGGGGCCCCTTTGGGGGCCCGCCCTTGGGCATCCGGCGAAGGGCGACAGTCAAAGGGTGTCGCCCGTTGGCTGGGCCCGTTTTCTGGGACTGCTGTGCAGTGCCCTGCCCCCTGTTTGAACCGGGAAGAGTGCCAGCTGAGGAACTGGAGGAGGAAGGGGCTTGCAGCCCACAACAGTTGGAGGCATAGTCGAGCTCAAATGTCCTTGGAGCCTGTTGCAGTGTACTTAGAGGTTTCCCGCCTTTTTGGATGATCGTTGGTCGGTTACCTATGGCGGGGAAGAAACCCGCCGGGAGAAACAAGCGCCAGGCTGGTGTGGCCTCGCCAACTCAGACGCAGGTTGCCCATCAGTGCTTGGATCACTTTTATTCTTTGCGCTCGGCGCCCCGGTGCTCAAACGCAGATGGGCCCGTACAGTCCATCGAGTTAGCCACCACCAGGGGTCCGAATGTCTCACCCACCTATGAGGCAGCTGAGTCATGTTCGGTGCGGGCAGACCCTGTGCTCCGTTGTTTGGATCCCTATTTTACACATGACTCGGAACATTCCTCGCCTACGAATATTAACAGCAAGTCGCCCATGGTCTCCAACCTTGCAGATATGTTGGGGAAACAGTGTGTTACGCATGGGGATTTAGCATCACAAATGTTGGCCAAGTTTGGGAAAATTATTGGTCTTATACAAGGGCAACAGGGCCAGATATTGTCTATTCTCCAACAGCTGACTACACCAAAACCCCAACAGATAGGGGTTTCGTTAGAGTGTGGTTTGGGTGGGGTAATTTCCCAGGATCAGGAATTGCCAGTAGAGGGGCTGTCAAGGGTAGTTGGGGGGAGTGTGATAGGGCATGCGAACTCAGAGCCATGGGAGGATAGGGTAGGAAGGATCAGCTCTAGGGAGTCGTCGCCAGTTAGGGGAGCAGTGGCTTTTACAATCTTTCCCCTTCCCAATTGGACTTCACCTAGGTGGAGCTCAGTGTCCCAGATAGAATACCATCTGGAATGTCTATTGGGGTGGATCCCGCCGTGGGCAATTGGCTTCTTCCAGGTCTTACCCTCCACTACCCATATCCAGAGACTCATTGTGCATTTTACTGTTCCACACTATGCTGTCGAGGTCCTGGATCGGGCGTGTTTGCTTTCCACTTGGGGTGTGCATGTGGAGGAGGTCTGGAGGGATTTGCCAGCATGGACTTCAGGGGGCCAGTTCCCCCCTGATGTCACTAGGGTTGCATCCCCTAGGATAGCCTCCTCCAACATGAGACACTTGGGGAAGTCGACTGAGCCTGGGGATGATTCTATGCCGGGTAGTGGAGTTTTGGCAAGTGACTGTTCTTTAGCCATTGCAAAAGGAAAAGCGCAGTTAAGTAGGGCTAAGAGGGAACTACCCCTTTTGGGAGCCAGAAAGTCTCCCACCTTGCCACCTTCCCAGTTGGATCTTTTCCCCAGGGTAGCTGGGAGATTGGGGGTGGTGGTGGCTGCGTCCGAATCCGAGTCACAGTTGAGGGGGGCTGTAGCAACCTTTCCAGGCCCAGCGGATTGCCCGGGGCCAGGGGGTAGGGGCCCCTTGGGGCCCACACCTCCCGTTTGAACAGCTACAGATTCGGCCCAGATGGAGGATGTGTCCTCTGGAACTGTCTGTTGACATCCCCTTGGCCCCCGGCCCATTGGGTGTAGAATAGGTTCCTGGAATATTGCTGGGTGGGGACCTAGGGTTGGGGACCCTGAATTTGTTCAATATATAGGGGGTTTGGATGTGCTGTGTGTACAGGAAACTTGGTTAGTATTGCCCCTGGTTTTGCCTTCAGTTCTCTCCGGTTATAGGGCAATTTTTCTTCCGACAACTGTGTCAGCCTTGAGAGGGCATGCTTGTGGGGGGTTGGCTTGCCTTATGCATTGTTCCCTCCAGGATAGGTTAATATCTGTGTTGGAACACCCGCCTTTCCTTTTGGGTATAACTTTGCAGTTGGGAGGCAGGAGGCTCACAATATTTAATGTGTATGTTCCGCCTCACAACACGCCGAGGTATGATCCAGATACTTGGGATAAGTTGGAAATCCTTATAGATGGTGTCCTTGTCGCCCATCCAAATAGCTATTTTCTCTTGATGGGAGACTTTAATGCCAGGCTGGGGCCTGATGATGAGGCGTTGGATGTTGATGAAGTTTGTGTTTCCTCCTATGTCTGTCCACCCCTACTCCCTCGACACTCCAAGGACCCCATAATCATGTTGGGGGGGCTTTCCCTTGCCAAGCTCCAGGTTGGACTCAACTTATGCCTCCTTAATGGGGTGCATTTGGGAGACCGTCCAGGGGAATTTACCTTTTGGGGGACTAGGAGATCTAGTGTTATCGATTTCTCCCTAGTATCCCCTAATGTTTTGCCCTTCATTAGGGGCTTGCGGTGGGGAGAGAACAGGCAAGTGATCACTTGCCCCTGATTTTGGATTTAGATCTACAGGGGGTGTCAAAGAAAGACTTTTCTAATGAGGGGCTAGGCCAAAATGATCAGGACTCTGGTGTTGAGTCTCTGCGTGCAATCAACTGGGATAAATTTTCTCCTCTCGCCCTGGAAGGGTGGATGAGTGAGCCCTCTTTGAAGGGTTCAAGAGATGTGATCTGTTCCAGCCAGGATGCTAAAGCTGCTGTGGCAGCTTTTGTTGGTATGTCCCTTAGGGCCCAGTCCTTCTTTAATGTTAGGGTGAGACCCAGCCCTTTTCAAGCTCAAGTGCCAGGCTGGGCCTGGTTTGACCGGGAATGTCGTAGGGTCAGGGACCAGCTTAAAAGATCCTATTTGGAGTATCGCCAGGCAGGGGCTGTACGGTTGCCCCCTCTTTACTTTCAGGCTAAGAGGGACTACAAGATTTTGATAAAATGTAAAAAGAGGGCATACATGGAGCTTTCCTGGAGATTGATAGTTGAGGCAGTGCAAGGGGGCAATTCCCACCAATTTTGGAAACTCTTGGGTAAGGGGTCGGTGGTTGGCGTTCCCAGGAGTGTGCCCCCTATTGCACCACATGTATGGACCCAATATTTTCTTGACCTGTATTCCTCATCAGCCAGCCAGGAGGAACCTCTCGAATTGCAGGGAAGTCTTGAAGGTATTCCCGCCTGGCCCCCCATGTCATCTGGGGAGGTCAGTGATTTAATCGATTCATGCAAAAGCAACAAGGCCCTAGGGTGGGATCTCATTTCCATCAATCTTCTTAAGAACCACAAGGAATGGTGGGTGCCAATGTTAACAGCACTCTTTACGGCCATCGACCAATCGGGACGTGTCCCGTCCATTTGGGCGCAAGCAATTGTGGTACCTATATTCAAGAAGGGAGCTTTTAGCGACCCGAAGAATTATAGACCCATTAGCTTGCTGTGTGTAATAAGCAAACTTTACGCCAAGCACTTGTTGACCAAACTCGTGGCATGGTGCGAGGTGTCAGGCACAATTTACCCCGAGCAAGCAGGGTTTCAGAGGGCCAGGTCAACTATTGACCACTGCCTTATCTTAACGCATTTAATAGAGAAATACAAACGGCAGAACCAGAGGTTTTTTGTGGCTTTCCTGGATCTCCGATGGCCTTTGATTCTGTTAGTAGGCCAATTTTGTGGGCCAAATTGGCAAACCTGGCCCTGGAGTGTAGGTTGTTGGTCCTAATTAAACTTCTGTATGCCGACTCCACGTTGACGGTTAGATGGGTCCACCGGGGGTATATCTCAGAGGAGGTTCCCGTTAAACATGGGGTCAGACAGGGCTGTGTCCTCACCCCTTTCCTTTTAAATTTATTTTTCAACTATGTGGTCCCGTGTATGGCATTGCCCCAATTCCCCCCCCTTCCCCCATTTGGGCTCGTGTTATGTAGGTTGCCTGCTATTCGCGGATGACCTGGCCCTTTTATCTCAGACTCGGAAGGACCTAAGTAGGCAACTGGATGCCTTTGCTTTGTATTGCAGAGAGAATGATTTGGTCCTTAACCTGGTTAAATCGAAGGTGGTGGTTTTTGCTAACTCTCCCAGGGCCAATTGGCATTCCTGGAGGGTTGAGGGAACCCAGATCCTCCAAGTTAAAGATTTTAGGTACTTGGGGTTAATGTTTCAATCTGCAAGAGGGTGGAAAAAACATCTAGAGGGGGCATTGGTGGAGGCAAAACAATCTGCCTGTGCTATTTGGAAAAAAATTTTTATCTCTGGCAGAATGGAGTTTAGGATGGCCCTCCAGGCATTCAGTGCGAAGTCTACTGCCAAGACTTTGTTTGGAGCAGATTTATGGGCACCATTTGCCCCTTCACATCTGGATAGGGGCCAGTCAGTTTTTCTTAGGGCATTGCTTAGGGCTCCTGGGGGAACTCCTGGGACCGCTATTAGGCTGGAGACGGGCCAGCGGAGCTGGCTCTTCTTGACTTGGGCTAGGGCCCATAAGCTCTGGTTGAGATCAGTTGATCTGTGCCAAATGGGCTTATTCCCCTACGTCCATGAGGATACTTTTAGTACCCAGTGGGCTCAGAGAACAGAGGCCCATCTGGCCAGTTTAGGCTTTTCCAGGTCCTACATTGCCTCCAAAGAGCTTGAGGGGGTGGTGAGTGAACTTAAAACAAGGTGGGAGGATGTGAACCTTCAGGAGGAATGGGCGGGGGCAGCAGCCCCCAAGCATATGTCCCGCTGTTCATGGCTGGCTCCTCCAATTGACTCTTTAGCTCAGTACCTGGCATCAAGGTACTCGGCGAGAGAGAAGTGGTTGATGTCAGCAACAAGACTGAATGCGCTTCCAACACAGCTTTGGGTTGGTAGACTAGCAGGGGTTCCATTTAGCCAGAGACTTTGTCCTTTCGATCAGCTTGAGGTCGAGACAGTTGACCATGTTTTGTTTAGGTGTCATCTTTATGATCACCTGTGGGTTGAGTTCTTGGGGTCTTTGCCATCTTGGCAGTGCAGATGGTCCAATGATAGACTAACGGATTTTTTCCTTGGGGACCATAATCCGGACATTACTCGTCAGGTGGTGAAATTCCTGACGGTAGTCTTTCTTAGGAGATATCAGTTTAAAAATTTCCAATAGGCACCCCAGTAGGTCGGGGGTAGCCTTTAGGTCCTGATAATCTTTGTGGTCCTAAGCAATGCCTATATTCTGTGTATTTACGTTTGTTGTGTCTGATTTTGTGTATGCTATGTGGTACCTAGCAATAGCCAAAGGCCACGCTTATAATAAAATATTGATTGAAGTGGTGGTTTTTTGTGTTTTTTTAACCACAGGAGCATTGCAGCATCATGGCAATTCAAAATGGCCATAGCCACACAATGTCCAGGGGAGTTCCAAGTACTCCTCCTTACCACCATCACACACACACCCCACTGGTGACCATGGGCTAGCCCATAAGCCCCCGCGAATGGCAGCAACGAGTCAGTGGCTGTTGCTCAGTCTGCTTCTAGCATCACTGGTCTCTTCCTGGCCTGGGGTGCTACTAGTGGACCAAGAGTGTTCTACAGAGAGCAGCTCCAGTGAAGAAGAGCATGGGGCTGCTCCCAACAGAGCACCCCTTTCCCCATCAAGTGGAAGAGGGCATGGTCTAAAAAGTTTGAGATGAGAACCATCACGTTAGGAGTTCCACTCTGGCCCCTGGACCTGTTCTTTCCTGAATGTTTTGAGCCATTAGCCCAGGAAAGGGAAACTTCCAACCCATGGCTGGTTTTTGTTTTATTTTTTGTTTGGCTCCTTTCCAGTTACTGGGGCCGTTCTTAGACAAGCGCGCGACCCACTCGCACATGGTTTCAAAAATACCGCGAGGCGGGATTACACAAGACACCGCCGAGGATCACGCGCATGGGAGGGGGACGTGCATTCTTTTCCGGCCACGAATTAACCAGGTCGGCGATCGAGGTAGGTAATTCGCAGCTGGAAAAGAATGCACGTTCCCCTCCCATGCGTGTGATCCTTGGCGGTGTCTTGTGTAATCCTGCCTTGTGGTATTTTTGAAACCAGGCGGGTCGTGCATTCGTCTAAATCTTGCCCATGAGCCAATCCCTACCCTCAAGCACTAAAAAAGGTGAGCATGGGGGAAGAGAGTAGAGAGGTCACCACTCAAGGTTAGAGAATGGATCCATAATGTAGATCCTCCTCTTTCTTCCCCCATCTAGATCACTGCCCTAAAAAACCTCACTTCCAGCTCTTATCTGCCCCACAGAGCTTGTACCAACAACTCCTGCTAAGCATCCCCACCCAGGATTATCTCCCACCTGTTATCTGCAAACTCCCAATTTACTGTAACCAAGCCAAGAACATGTACCGGAGCTTTCACATCCTCATGAATGTTACATCCCTTGTCTCTCCCTCTGTTTTCCCCTTCACTGTCTCCCCTCCCCCTGTCGTCAGATTGTGAGCTCTCGGGCAGGGACCATGTCTATCTTACTCTTTGTAAAGCGCCAGGTACATCTCTGGTGCTATATAAATGCTTATAATAATAATAATAATAATAATAATTTTTAACTGGCTTATGGAGGAAAAAAAGTTTCCCCACCTCTTCATTAACTTCACGATACCGTCACTGGCTGGGTACACCTTCCTCTCTATACAACTTTCAATGGAGAAATTCTTTCCTTTTGCTGACAGCAACAAAAATGTTAAGGTAATCTAACACAACCACCATTTACTTTAGTGAAGTTACTTCATTGATTTACATCAGTTTGATGATCAAGGAAAGGATTTGCCCTACTGCTATATCATGGAGCTGGGGATGCATGCAACATTTGCACTTGATGGCAGGATGCAATATTTTTTTTTTTTGTAAGAAGAATGAAATTTTAGATGTTTTATAACCATTTCAGGCATTTAATGCTGTTCTCTATTAGATCATACTTTTAATTTCATTGCCCACTGTCCACAGACTTATCAAAACAACAAGAATGATATAATATCTATAAAATGAGACAACATTACAAAATAAGTGGCTGAAAGAGAAAAACACAGCACACACCACTTTTCCTCTTACGTCAAAACTATACAGAAGTCAGCAATTATACAGAAACCACGTTAAAACGGAAATGAAAAGGTTTTCAGCTTTGCCCTGAGGAATGCCACAAAGATACGTACTTTACCATTTGAGGACAGCATGAAGAGACTTCCAGGATTGTGGGCCTTCAGTAGTAAAGACTTTGCCCCAACCCATACACCCACACATATCCGTGTGGTTGCACTGTTGAACTGTGTTTTTTCCTGACCAGGTTGTAGGAAAAAAAGATGCCCTAGAGATTATCATTATGGATAACAAGGAAAACAATATTTCAATTCACATGTCTTCCTTGGTCTACACAGTGACTATGACAGCTTACCTTGTATGTATGCATACCATGCCATTACTGTCAGTTAGAAAAATATCCTGGACATTTGACCTCTAAATCATGGGTTCCTTGTGCAAGACCCACCAGAATTCAGAGAGGCTATGAATTACATACTTGTTTTGGGCATATATTTTAAGGTAGTCACAATTAAGAGCATTTAACCCCAACATGGGATTTTCTGAATCAACGGATCTTGTTATTAGCTTCCTGGGGAACGTGTTCAGAACTAAATGGCTACCTATCCTACTCATTCCAAGTATAAAGAATTGGTCATTAATCAGTAATAGTATAGTGACCCCTGTCAAAAGTTACTTGAGTTACATAGCAAAACAATTCCAATACAGTCCATTAAAAATTAAAAAGGGAAGGGTAAATGCGAAAAAAATAAAATCCCACAGTGGATTCCTTACAAGCACCTGGAGAATAAAAAGAATGTGAGGAGGGAGATGCTAAGACAAATTTCTAGAGGAAGCAAGTTCCACACAGGGGCCAACCACAGCAAAATCCAGATCACTGTTGCAGAACAGAGTATGTAGATTAGCTCTGCCTGCGTCTTTTCCCAAGGTGGCAGAACAGAGTATGTAGATTAGCTCTGAATACTGTGTTTGTTCCCAAGAACTTACTAGCGCAGGCACTGTAGCAATTTATTAACATGGACTCAGCAGATTACACAGGGACTTTCCAACGCAAGCGCAGTACTAATTCCAGACATGACTCAGCATTTGACCTGCGTAGTTTGTCCCAGTTACATAGCACTGGACACTAGTGCCATATCAAGAATTATGCTGAATACTGTGTTCTGATTGGGGCTGGGGAAACAAAGAACTGTGCATTGATTGGGTTATAGCTAGAAGCATGAAGCTGTATGAAAATGTATAAATATAGGTGCCTTCTCTTTGTTCGGGGCTCGATGATCTCCAGATCCTCGATCCCACAGCTGCTGTGTCTCCTGCAATAAAGCCTGATCTGATAGACGTCTCTGTGCAGCCTCCTCTCATTTACTGCCTCCACTCAGCAGAATTTCTCTGACAATTCTGGTGTCAGAAGTGGGATGAGAGGAACATAGGAATCCTATGGATCCTATGGTAAGTGCTGCTCCTGGTTACCGGGGGATGCCCCGGCAACGGTTGTGCAGCTCGGACCTGGTCCCCGCCGCCCCGTCCTGTCTCTGCCCAAGAACAACTGTGTTGTGTCTGGGACTGGTGTAGTTATGGGTTTGGGTGGGTTTAAAATCCCTCCTGGGGATACCCTATCCGTTATATGTCACAAAATATGGATCCTCTGCTGTAAAGTTTGTCACCAAATGGAACTTTTATACTGCTGACAGCCCTGATCTGCAGTTTCCTTTGAATGGGTCCTTTGCCTTCCTGATTCTCAAACATCTCCGTGAGAATCTAGAAGACAACCATCCCTGACAAATGGACGCTTGGTATTTGTGGGATGAAGAAGCCTACAAGCCTAATGTCCAGGCTCATTTTAATAAGCCCCCAGATCCTCCCAAGTCCGCTCCCATGTACCCTTTAAAGGAAGCCCGGCCCCTGTTTCTTCTGTCCCCCTAATATACCCCAGCCTGTCAGATGATCTCTTAGACTCCTGGGTCCCCAGGCCCCCTCTGGGCCTGCCTCCGGGTGCCGCAGCTGCCATGCCTCTGCTGACTCCCCCAGCGTCCCAGGCGGGGTTGCCCGGCCCCCAAGATCTTAATGAACTTGAGGAACACCCGGAAGACCCTGCTGTTCGCAGGCAAACCCGAGCTTCGACCCGCCTGATGGGTCAGCTCGATGTCCAGGCACCCCTCCGACAATACCCAGACCCTGAAACAGACTGCTGGCCAGCATTCCCAAACTTGTCCCTCCCCAGCAAGATTGGCATAAAATTTCCTCTGTAAATCAGAAAAAAAAGATGAGCACCCGGCAGACTATGGGGCACGCCTCATGACGGCTTTCAGAAAACATTCAGGAATAAATCCAGAGCTAGCCGACACTCAGGGGCTGATTGTCACCCAGTATGTTACCGGCCTCCAGCCACCTGTCCGAACCAAGTTGCAAGCCGCTATCCTGGATTGGAAAACTCGTGCCCTTGATCAAATCCAAGCTTCCTGCTCTCAGATCTGGGAACAGTTACAGGAAGAAAAAGATAAGGCAGAGGCAAAAACAAAAGCAAGTGGCAGCTAAGCTCTGTGTCCTGCAAGTCCAACAGTTAAGCGGCGGCTGTGACTCAGGACCCAGACGTCCTCCTCATCATGAGGGATACCCTCCTTACCCTCCCCGCCAACCCCTTGCTCAAGATACCTGTGCATACTGCAAACAAAGGGGTCATTGGAAAAATGAGTGCCCCAACCGAAATAATGGCCGACAGAGGGGAGGCTATCGCCAGCATGCTCCGGGGAATTCTTCCCAGCCATCTGAAACCTTCCCGCTGCCGCCAAGTGGCCCCCGACCCTGCAGACAGTATCTCGCTGCTGAAGAGGAAAAAAAAAAAAAACAACTTCCAGCCGGACCTGTTTGCATCGTCCAACTGACTCGGTCCCGGGACCCAACAAAACGTGAGCTCACCTTGTTTGTCTGCTTTTCCATTGTCTGTTGAGCAATCAGGCCCCCATGTTCAGGTTTCTGTTGGGGGTACCCCTGTTCCTTTTCTAGTTAATACCGGGGCCACACGCTCTATGCTCCGTAGTGATGCAGTTCCTCATTTGCCTGTTTTTACCACTGTTGTACCCATTATAGGAGTTGAAGGTGTTCCCAGCTCCCAGCCTCTCTCTGACCCGGTCACTGTAACCATCGGACCACTCACAGAGAGGCACTCATTTTTGCTTAGTCGGAACACCCCTGTAAACCTTTTGGGAAGGGACTTGCTCTGTAAATTAAATGCAAACATCTCCTGTACACCTGATGGAGTATTTGTTACTGTACCTGACCTCTTAACCCCATCTCTCATGATGGCCCTCGCTACTGAGGAGGCTGGACAGGAGTGCCTGCCTGATCAACAGGCCCTCCTTGACCAATTGCCTTCTACATTGTGGGCAACCAACCCTGATGATGTTGGGTTGCTGCGAGGTGTGGATCTGGTTGTCATCCAGGTTAAAACTGGCAAGCCCTTCCCTTCAGTGCCTCAGTACCCTCTTTCAGCTGAGGCTGTTGCTGGTATTCAACCTGTTATTTCTGCTTTTCTCCTCTCTGGGGTATTGGTTTCTACTCGCTCGCCTGTTAATAGTCCCATTTTGCCTGTCAAAAAGCCAGGAAAGTTCCACCCTGATGGCACCCCTGTCTACAGGTTTGTTCAAGACCTGCGTAAGGTAAACCAATTTGTTGTTCCCCTTCATCCTGTTGTCCCTGATCCTGTTACTACCATTGCTAGTATCCCGGCCTCTGCTAAATATTTTACTGTCATTGACCTTTCTCAGGCTTTTTTTCCCCTCTGTTCCTGTAGACCCTGATTTTCAGTACCTGTTTGCCTTTACTGACCCTTCCTCCTTTTCTCAGTATACCTTTACCCGTTTGCCCCAAGGGTTTCGTAACTCTCCCTCCCTCTTTGGTCTTGCTTTGTGCTAAACCTTGCAGGGATTTGTTGTTCCCCCTGACACAGCTTTAATTACTTATGCTGACAACCTGCTTTTGGCCGCCTCCTCCGTCCTTGCCTGTCAAGAGGCATCCCTGTCCCTCCTTTATCAGCTTGCTGCTGCCGGACATAAAGTTTCTCGTGCCAAATTACAGTTTTGTTGTACCTTTGCCCGTTATTTGGGCCATGTCATCACCACTGATAACCGCTTGCTTTTTGTGGATTGTTTGGAAGCCATTTCAGACCTGCCCCTCCCCACTACAAAGCACCAGTTGTGCATATTTTAGGGGCTGCAAACTATTGTCGCCAATAAATTTTAGGTTATGCCCAGCTGGCCCAGTCCCTATATTCCTGCCTTCCTGCTGCTACTTTTCTCTGCCGCCAGAGGCCACTGAGGCTTTTCATTCCCTCAAACTTGCCTTGGCCTCTCCACCGGCCTTGGCCCAACCTAACTACTGTAAACCCTTTACTCTTTTCTGCCATGAATCTGATGGATTTGCCCTCGGGGTCCAGACTCAAACCCTTGCAGAAGCTCACCGCCCTGTTGCCTATTACTCCTCCCATCTCAATTCTGTAGCCCATGGTCTCCCACCCTGCCTTCAGGCAGTTGCTGCTGCTTTTGATCTTGTTAAGCAATCTGCTTTTTTAGTCCTCGGACACCCATTAACTGTTTCAGTTCCACATTGTGTTTACTCTCTTCTAAATCAGAAAAAACCCCTCAGTTTTTTGTCTCATGCCCGCCTCACTAAGTGTAAACTGGGTTTATTGTTTTCTATGTTCGGGCCCATACGGGTGCCTCCACTCCTGAGGCCTGGGGAAATCACCTGTCTGATAATGCTGCCCAACAAGCAGCCAGATGTGGCCCTCCTGCGAATCTCGTTATGGCAGTATCTTTTTCAGAGCCGCTCCCACCTGCTCCCGATGATTCCAAACTTCGCTCCCTCCAAGACTCCGCTGCTGTAGGTAAACGTCTCGTTTGGACCAAGGCTGGCTGCATTCCCGATGCTGATGGCATCCTTCGTCACCCTGATGGCCGTCCAGTAGCACCTGGGGCTCTCCTACAACATCTTGTTCGCGTGGCTCATCTGCACTCGCACCCGAACAAAAGGGGGGGATCACCTCGCAGATCTCCACCCACTGGTTTGCGGGTTTGTGCCAACTCGTTCGTTCCTGTCCCACTTGTCAGCTGTTCAACAAACCTTGCTAAGACCACCCCAGTCTGCACCTCCTCAAGACCATGGGCTGAGGGTCCTTTCTTCACTTACACTTACAGATTGACTTTGCTGATTTGCCTCCAGCACAAGGCTACAAGCACATGCTGGTGGTTATCTGCCTATACTCTGGCTGGACTGAGGCCTTTCCTGCCGAAGGACTGATGCAACCACGCTTGCTAAACATTTTTGAAAGACTTTATCCCAAGATTTGGAATACCCCTCTCCACTGACTGTGACATGGGCTCTCATTTCACTGCCCAGCTCACTAAGACTCTGTGTAAAACTTTGGGTATTAGCCTCTATTTCCATACACCATACCACCCCCAAAGCAGCGGCTAAGTGGAACAAAAAAACTCTGATCTGAAAACTAGATTGTCCAAAGTAGTCCATGACACAGGCCTAAAATGGCCTGATGCCCTTCCGCTTGTTCTTATGGCCACTCACTTCACTCAGCCTCAAACAGAATACATGGCCTATCCCCCTATGAGGGTGGGGATAGAGCCCAGGGGATTGTGCACTGAGGGTCTTACTGAACCGTCTCATGATATTGCCTCATATGTTTTATCCCTATCCAGGGCTCTGCAAACAACAAAGGCGAGGGTAAAAGCCGCTTTTGTGCCACCCACAGCTGACACCTGCCATTCTTTCAAATCAGGTGACTGGGTCCTCATCAAAGAGTTCCGGAGAAAGCACTGCCTGGCCCCACGCTGGACCGGCCCCCATCTTGTTCTTCTAACCACACACACCGCTGTGAAGGTAGAAAACAAAAATGCCTGGATCCATGCTTCTCATTGCCGGCAGTCATCTCCTCCTGCTGACTCTACTTAGCCCTGGGGCCCTGGCTTGGTTTCCCTCTCACCAAGACAACAGTTATATCAAACTTGTTACTGCCAGCCTGAATACTTCACACTTTTGTGTGCCACCATCCCTAACTGTATCTGGTGTCCAGATGGTCCATTTTGTAGGTGTTCCATACAACTGCTCCTACCGGGAATTCCATTCAGAACGAGATCTTTGCTTCCCCCGGCCTTGGAGCTCCTTCCTAGAATTTGTGCCCCCTTTTGTAAATTTCACATCCTGGCATTTTTGGGTATTTTTGAACAACCACTCTAATCCCTTTCCAGGTCTATGGGACACGGTTGTGAGGCTTTTAAAAACATGTGCTGTTTTGACCTGACTGACAATTCTAACCGTATTAGAAAGGGCCTCCACCGATTGCAGACTATTGTCCAAGGTATCCAAGAAAGCAAAAATGAGGGACTTCTTTCTTGGCTGAAAAGCCTGTTCCCAGACTTCCCAGGATTTGTAAAACGTGTTTTGTACAGTATATGTTTTGTTATACTTGCCCTGTTTGCTTGTGTGCAATTATTCATGTGCCTTATTAACCCTGTCTTAAATCTTCTTCAGAAGCTGCCTGGAACATCAAGGTCCATAAGTTAATTGATGAACGCGCCCACCTACATAATTGTTTTTTGTCTCTGTCAGAGAATGGGCAGGTGGACACCCACCTGGTGTGGGATACTGTCTCATTTGTTAACACCCTCAATGAAATTTAAGGCTTAACGCTAATTAGTCTAAGCTGGGGTGGGGCGGGGGAACACTTTTTAAAATCATTTTGAAAATTAGTACAAGCTTCACCAGGCAGTTTGGAGGTTGGGATGCTTAAGAGGTGTGCTCAGGATAGGGGAAAGAAAGGGAGGATCCAGACCATTGATCTATGCCATAGATCCATCCCCTATCTTTGAGGTCATGTTCTCAGCTCTGCTCCCCTCCCATGAGCTCATTCTTTCAGTGCTTGACAGTAGGATTGAAGCCATGGGCCAGATCCAGGAACTAGAAAGAAACCAAATAAAAAACAGTCATGGGCCTGATTTGACCCACAGGCTAAAGGTTTTCTATTCCTGCTCCAAATGTTAGTCACATACGTTTTAAAATTTGATTATTCTACTAACAAGGAAAATGGTTTATTTTTTCCCTGTTGGAACTTTCTAGGTGCTATAAAGTTTTATCTAAAAGAAAGCTCTCCCCTTTTTTGCATTTTACAGCCAGGCAACAGACTTTGGATTTATCATTGCGTATTGACAAATTCCACTCCACTGTTGTTGAAGAATTTTATGAATTGCCTCATTTGCTACTTCTGGCAAGGACATTAGGAGCTGAAAGTGAAAGCAGAGAGCAGCCCTGCCTTTTCTTCATTACCTAGAAGCTTCCCTAAAGCTCTTGCTTTGTCCATGTTTGTATTAAGGGGATGTCTATCTCAAGAAGAGAGGCTAAAAACATAGCGATCATGTAGGCTTCCCCATCCCAGCCCTCATCTCTTGCAAGCAGTTTGGCACCAGTACATAAAGGGTAAGCATATTGTTACTGTTAGCGTGGGCATGGGGAAATTATGGGATGGGCCTAGTTTTATGCCTGGTTTCTCTTCAACCAGATGGATTAGGGATAATTTCATTCAGTGATACTCTTTCGGCACAAAATTAATTATAAATTCATAGGCTGCAAAATAAATGTTCCAGCAGGGCTCACCGAGTGGAATGAAGAACAATCTCTTCCCTCCTCATCTTCAAGAGTGATCTATACAATAATTGTCACTTTCTGCTCAAGGGGCGCTGAGCGCTCAGTCACAGCTCATGGGATTTAATCATTTCAAAGCTTCATTGCAAGCAAAATACACACTATCAAGCACGTATGCAAACTCAAGCACCTGGGGGCATGCCCAGAAGGTTTAAGTGCATTTACATATTGTTTAAGATCTACACTGTAGATTTTACAGCAAGAAAACAGGCCATATAACATAGGGCCTCTCTCAACTCCAAATACCTTCATGAAATGTGCTATTTGGAGACAGCTACATGTAAGGACCTGGGCCGTGAA
The DNA here is from genome assembly GCA_003113815.1 of Sphenodon punctatus. Lineage (NCBI taxonomy): Eukaryota > Metazoa > Chordata > Lepidosauria > Sphenodontia > Sphenodontidae > Sphenodon > Sphenodon punctatus. The sequence continues at coordinate 3,459,752 of QEPC01010227.1, forward strand.
CCAGTTTCCCTAACATGCTGCGACAGTAGCCAGTTCTGCATTGCCAGTGCCACCACTGGGGACTGGTTTGGAATTTGCCTTGGGCCCTTTTCACCTTGGACGGCTCTTCCTATGTGTGTGAGACCTCGCCTGATAGGCCGCCTCTGAGCATATAAAAGAATGTACGCACAGGAACAAGAAGCTGGTAAGAATAACAGCACCCCTCCTGTCCTGGCTTGTTGTCAGCCGCCGCGGCCGGGCGCCTTTGCAGCGGCGGCTCCAGAGGGAGAAGGGCCCCAGCACCCCCAACGCAGCGGGGCCGCCCGCTCGCAGCCCGACGCAAACAGCGGGAAAGGTGGAGAGCGCGGCGGGACCACGCCCCCAGCCGCGCCGCTCTGCACGCTTGCAGGGACAGGCAGGGATGCCAGCAGCAGACGCAGCACCAATGGGGGAACGGAGCGGAGCCACGCCCCCCCCTGCGTCGTTCAGAACGCCTGCGCACGCACGCAGAGGGTGGAGCTGGCTCCTTATCAGGCAGGCAGACAGTAAGCTCTGGGCCGGTGATCAGAGCGGATGCCTGTGGAGAGACTGGCCCCTAGCTAAAGCTAAGTATTTGGACGAAGTGTTCCCTGTGACTTGTTGTTCCCTTGGACTGCTCCCTTGTTTGCACCAACCCCTCCTGCCTAATTATCCCTAGTCTGTTGTGTGTGATATTATAGGGCCCACGTGTG
>QEPC01010227.1:3477158-3497727 GCA_003113815.1 Sphenodon punctatus
AATAAAACCGGTACCGGATACCGGATTTAATCCGAGAAGCCGGTTCTTTGAGAACCGGAAAACCGGTAAATCCGGTATCCGGTAATTGCCCCGGGGTCCCACCTCTAGTATGTAAGCAAATATACCTGTCCTCCATTTGCTCAGTCTATAGCTTGCTCTGTCTTGTTACATGCCCGAGGAAGGACCCTATGTGGCCTGAAAGCTTGCATACTATCCCCAACTGTAGTTAGTCTAATAAAAGATAGTAACTGAACCTTTTAGTAGCTAGAAGATAGAAATAAGATCTTACCCACACCTCCCTGAACCCAAGCCTTCATCTTTTCAATGGCTATTGCTCTTGAATTAGATATAACAAGTTTCAACTCTTATTAGCATGAAGCATCCTCCTGGCAGAACACAGTAAAATATACTGCTTAAAAATCTGCTTTGCTGTTTACCTTAATAGAGTATGGCAAAATTACCGTTCTCACAAAAAAACCCAAAACCTGCATTCCTTCTCAGCTTACTTTTAGCATCGAGGAATACAAATCACTTGGGCTTTGTAACAGCCTGACGTTGACACATTTGGATAAGTGAATGGTATCTTTATGCACATCACAATGTTAATGTTCCCTGACTTGACAGTTGATGCAAGGCCCATTTAGGGTGGTAGAAGCAGACAGGTATCTGTTGATATGAGCAGGGGGTGGGCAATAAAACCAGTCTTTAAATATTATTGTTCTGAAATACAGTAGTGGAAGAAGTTATTTCCTCACTCTAATAAGCCTTTTCAGCAAGACACAAATCAAAGCGCTCATTTTATACAGGCAAAAATAGAAAGAATGACTATTTCTCAGTGAGCAATGAACCTCACTTATCAGTTCTGTTCTCTAGCTGAAAGGAAAGCCAATACTTTTGCACAATGTAAAACAGTCACTTTTATGATGAAGACACTATAGAGATGATAATAAAGCAGCACTAAAAAAAGAGACAAGCATAAAGCAAAGCAGGAAAGAAGGGCAGTTTAACAGGAACAGTCCTATAACGGTGACCATTCCTGACACTTTCCCAAAGAAGACTTGAAACATGTTTTTAGCCTGCTAAATGAAGCCCCCAAACACTTAATTCAGAAGTTGAATATTAAGAAACAGCAGCATTATGGGGTTACCAAAATTTCATTTCGCTGTCTTTTAAAAACAGAAATAGGGTTATTGCCATCTCTCTTTGGGAAGCAACTCAGGAGGGGGCTAGACCATATTGGAAGGGGCAGAAAAAGGGGCTACTATCATCATGTCCCTTTTTGATGTTACGATACTCCACATGGAGCAGGGTTGCAGTGCAGTTCCACACAAAGGGCAGGGCTATCAGAAAGAGACGGTCATACTCTATAATACAACCTCACCCTTTCAAGCATGTAATGTCATGGCATTCCATAGGGGCGGGGCCACATCAGATAGGGAATACGAGGTCCCTATGGCCCCACCCCCCCTTCTGATGTGGCCACCCTCTCCAACCTCTGGAAGTCCTGATTTCCTTAATTTCACTGACCCATAGAAGTCCCCACAACCCAGAGGCTCTGGGTCAAAACCTGGAGCCTTCAGGTGAAGCCCTGGAGCGTATGCACAAGGACAAGTACAATGGATCACGAAAGTTGACTAACCCTCAGAAATATCAGTGTAATCCAAAGCCTGGCGATGATGCCTAAAAACTCCGAGACTTGGGTTAAACTCTGAGCAGTAGTAACCCAGAACCAACACTATAATGGAAAAAGAAATTCAGGGTCAGTATTTTAGTCCTATGTCAGGTACATAAGACAGCATACATCTTTTGCCATTTAACTCCATTCTACAAGGCCTCTTTGCCTTCATATCATGTCTGTCACGGGGATTGGGGTCCCCCTCTTTCTCTAGGCTGTCCCAAGAATGGCCACTAGGCCAGCCGCAACCCAGTTGCCTGTGCCCACGTGGGTTCCCAAATTATTAGAAACCCTCACCGCAATCAGGGAGCTTTCGGAGGTCTGCACCCCCAGAAATGCCTCCCCTTGTTCTCCCAGTCCAGCCGTAACTCAGAGAACTTTCTCTGGCCACCTGTAGTTTGGAAGACTTCACGGCGGGGTTGTCTTATATGAAAAGGGTCCGTCTAGGCTCTCACCTAGATAGAGTACCCCCTTAGTGAACCCCCAAGGTCAAATAAACACACAAGCACACTAAGCTCGGTTATAAAACATATATTTAGTACAAGTATAAAGCTGTTGATCAGATAGTGCAAGTCAATAAATCAAATATAAAACAAACGCATTCTAAAATACACTGAGGTTCCCTAACTGCCCTCTTACCCTGAGGCTCAGTCCAGTTTGGCTCAGTGCTTCTCGGCCTGGGTGTTGAGGCTGGGCTCGGTTCCTTTTGGTGAATTGGAAAGTCTCTAGTTCATGGTGGTACAGTCTCCCTTGCAAGCTGCTTACCTTTTTCTGGTCAAGATGGAAGAGAGAGTGTGTAGATCCTGTCTCTTCACTTTTCTTTGCAGGAGGCTCGGGTCACCTCCCCCTCCTGCTCCTTTTGTTATTCTTAGGGTGCATTCAGACGTGCGTTTAAATCGCACGATGCCGCCGCTGCTGCTGTGCGATTTAAAGAAACGCGCACTTCCAGGTTGGTGTGAATGCACCAATTCAGCGTAACGCGAACTGTTGGAGTGCAGTTTTCAAAGCTGCTCGGAGCAGCTTTGAAAACCGCACTCCAACAGTTCGCGTTACGCTGAAATGTGCGCACTCGGTGCATTCACACCAACCCGGAAGTGCGCGTTGCTTTATATCGCATGATGCCGCCACTGCTGCTGTGCGATTTAAACGCACATCTGAATGCAGCCTAAATTGGTTGCAGATTCCACCTGGGCATTACCTTAGCAACAAAATGCTCTTTTTGCCTGATAATGGTTTTTCTGTCCCCCCACCCTGCCAAACCAGTTCAGCAGGGTGGAAAGGCTCACAATCTTCTCATATTTCTCTTTAGATGTCCTTGTTAGTAGCCAAATTTACCCCCAGTACCCCAAATTCTGTGTCCCATTACCCCAAATAAGTGTGTTGCCCCCTTTTCCCCATGACAATGTCATCACCAATTTGTCGACATCCTCTATAACTCTTCTTCCCTGCATCTTGCTTAATTGTCCACCTTAATGACCCCATTATATTTATTACATTATGGACTCTCAAGCCAGAGAAATCTGTTTCTGCAATTTGTCATGTTGCACACCAGGTTATGGGGCCACATTCAGACCTGGAGAAACCTGGAGTAACAATTCAGACCTGGATGTGTCCCAAAGATTAGTTTGGACCCAAGGAATGAATTATTGGGAACTGTTTCCTACATATTTTTGTTCTACGATCATCATGCTTCTCAGGCATCTAAAGCCTCACCTGATAACACATAAATTAAGATCCAAGTCAATCAAGACTTGAGTAAGAGAACTTTTATTAGCATTTTGGGTGGTTCAAGGTCAAAATCAACTTGCTGGCTAACCATTTCAAAGCCTAATTGTCCACTTCAATTCTTCTCTCCCAATAGAACTTGTTATTTAACTGATAATAGTGCTGAAGTTAGTCAAGGTGAAATGATTAAAGAAAAATTAAATAATCAAATTGCTTCAATATGTCATTACTGAAATGAGGCATTTGAGGATCAAAGTGAAATTGATGCCAAAATACCAGGATTAAAAGATTGCTCTAGGTTGGCTTTTCTTAAATAACAGGCTGCTCCTCTCACTGAAATTATATTGGTTTTACTGGTGATGCGAGTGCAAACTGATTCTGTAAAATCAGTATAACTCCGTGTCTATTTATGAGTGCTAATATTCAGCTCAATTGCAAAAGGAGAGAAGAGAACTTGATGAAAGTCCACTGAATCAAATACGCTGTGGGCGAGTGGCTCACTCCCTTATAGGTTGTTTTAATTCCATCTAGGATGACACAGCTCCTGTGCTGAGTGTGAGTGCTTCTGATGAATTGCTCTAGCAACTCAGCGATTCAAATTCCGGAAACACCATGTAGCTGGAATTCTCACTTGATTTTTCCATGTCTCTCTTCTGGTTTAGGCATTCACCTGTGACAATGCCAGTCAATTGGAATAATCACCCTATTATAAAAATGAAATGCAGGCTTGCATTTGCCAGTTATTAACTACTTTCAGAATGACATTTAAGGATTTTTATATAGGCTATAAACAGCCTTCAGAGAGGTTGGTATCAACCATTTTTGTAACTGGTGACCAAAGCTGCACTCCACAGACAGCTTACTCCAGGATAAGTGGTTTGTGGATCATGGCCCAAGAAATTAAAATGTTCTCTTAATTCTCAGGCATCCAAAGAAAGGGTTGGTACATAGGATTAAGTTTTGAACGGATTTTTTAAAAGGAATGCAAACATTGTCTGAAATTAAACATGGTTCCTTGCATATTCCTTTTACTTTAAACACAGAAATGTTCCAAATGATTTTAAAAAAAACTATCCAAGATACTCATTCCTCGAATAAGACTTGTTCCCCAGTGTTCAACACAGACAAGATTATAATGACACAACCTTATCTAGAACAGAGCAAACATGATCTGGGGCATTAGATAATGACTGCATTCACACACAAATATCAGGTCTAGTTTTGGTTTTGCAGTTGTCCTTGTCTCCTGGCTCCATACACACAATTTCAAACTCTCTCATTCCTCTGGAATTGTAAAAAATGAGGTCAGGAATTTTTTTGCATTTGGGCCTGGTGCAGTGGTAGCATCATCTGAATAAAGAAGAAAGATCTAATTGTTCAAGAAAAAGAAAGTGGAGAAAGAGAGACAGAGAGAGACAGAGACAGAGAAATTCTATGAGCCTCAGCCTGCTAGGTTTCCTGTGCCTCTGTAATTTATCCTCAAGTATAAAGAGGGGATAATATCCACCTATCTAACAAAATTAGGGCAACCGTTTTGTTAGCATTTGTGTGTGTTTAAAAAAATTATATTTTGAAATGTTTATTATAAAACAATAACAAAGAAGGAAGGAACAATTTAAAGGTGAGCAGTTATGATACAGATTTGGGGCCTGATCCTAAATTTGCACACAGGTTGTGCATGTTGTGCACATGCTGCATTCTTTCCATATAGGCTATGCACAGGTTGAATGTGGGTTATGCGCAAGTTGCATATGCATCATTTTTTCACAGTGAGTAGGGTTTAAGAGTGGGGTGACCGGGCAGTACACATTGGGTGTAAACAGATGGACGGCAGCTCCAGGGGCTGCTGTGCCAGCCCACTTCACCCCCAGGCATCCATCTGATAGACCATCTGTAGCTCTACTTCCAGCCAGCCGTTGCCCTGGCAACACTAGAGCGTCGGGTGATCACTTGCAACTCTATGGTGTGTGTGGATGTGTGTGTGTGTGTAGTGGGTTACCACGTGGGCAGACCATGGCAAGGGGAGTCTGTCGAAAGCAGAGGCGGGGCTGGAAGCAGGCAGACGCCAAGGTGCACCCCTGCAGCAGCTCCGGGGCTGGGCTGCCCTTGTGTCTGTCTAAAAACACCCATTGTTAAACAGGTTAATCTAAAACCAAAAACCATTTCTATTCATGTACTCTCTCCATGTTCAACACAAATGGGAATGTTTGTAGAAGCCCTCAAACCAGATAATTCTAGAACAACAACAGTAATCTCCTGAGAAAGGAGAAAAAAGGAAAGGAGAAAAGGGCAGGGTGGGGAGAGATATTTAACAATGGGAGGAGAGGCAGGCAGAATCAGAAAGGGGAGAGGGAGGTGAAAAGGCATCACTAGAACTTACTAAAGAATAGAATCAAGAATAAGGGGGAAACATAATAGGCCCTTTTCACACAGACACTAACACTGATAAAATGGGTGTTACATTTTATTATACATGTTGCTGGGCTGCAGGTGTGCTTTATGGGTGCCCTGCAACATGTATAATAACATGTAACATCCATTTTATCAGTGTTAGTGTCTGTGTGAAAAGGGCCATAGACAGAGAGACTTAACGGGAGAGAAGAAACAGGGAACAGGGAAGGAAGGGCGGAGGAAACATCACACACACCTGTTATTCTGCCATACTAAAATCCCTACTTGTCCATTTACTTTTAAGGCACATCTGTGTGCAGAAGGCACATTTTAAAGTAAAGGGTCAGGATATTTTTAAAGAATTCCAACCTGAAAACAAAAAACAGGTTGAACAACCCATACTCCTTTATCTTAAAAAAGATGATGCCCTTTTAAATTGCTTTTAACAGACACTCCTGACTTGCACTCTGAACCAATGCTACCAAGCCATTATTTCTACTATTAAGCTGTTACTTCCATTAAGGGCCCACTCCTGAAGTGTTGCGGGTCCTCCAAAGGCCTGGGCATCCCACCTTTGAGGTTCTGTGGGCCCGTATTTTACACCAATGGTTCACACATTCATGTAGTCATTTTAAGTTTATACATAGACAACCCTCCCCGCCCCTATGTATTGAAGACCCTTATGGGGCTCTCAACACATGGGGCCCTGTGCATTCGTACAGATTGCACTATTCCTGTACCCTGTTTCTGTAGGACAGCAAATCCAGTTACTATGCCAGGAGATCCTTGTGGACGTCTCATCTCCCTTGGTCCCCTCCTACAGTTTTCTGTCTAGGAGGGTTGACTTCAGACAACTTTGGTTAAAATGGAGAGGAAGGTGTTTGTCATTATTTTCCAGTGTTATTTATGACCATTTTTATTCCATTCCAGACAGACGATGTTTGGTGAATGAGTAAGAATCTGGGTAGCAGAAAATGCATCCAACAACATAAAGTTGGAAAGGAAACAATTAGTAATCACTCCGTTAGGTCAGACATGGAGAGAAGGAAGGAAGGATCCCTGTCTTTATATAGAATTAACCTTTCTATTAATTTTTCATTTTTTAAATTCTTAGTGTTTGATCCAAAACCCATTAATTCTGGCTTTAATGAATTTCCTTTGGACAGGTGTCTGGAAATAATAAAAAATTAGTGTGCAACCCGGGTTTTATTTGCTCAGGATGAGTAACATTCATTGGTAAGAGAAGCAATGCACCCTGCATCCTTTGCATATGCACCTAATTTGCATATTTGCCACAGGTGTGTGATGGGAGGTATCTGGGGAACAGATGAGTGATTTGCAGCTGCTGGACACTAGGGGGTCAGTTCCCTTGCACAACAATGCCCCCCAGACAATAACAGACCTAGACAGAGCCTGGGTCTGGGTTCAAGTGTGGTCACCATACTGCAGAATGGTATTGAAAGGACATCAGCTGACTACTGGTGAATTAAAAGTAGCAAGTTAGACAAGGAAAAGGTTTGTGCATTTTACTTTTGCTGTTGAAATATCCTTTAAAGATATGTTGTGATGGTTTTAGTGTAGTCTTTGTACACAAGCGTGGTCTTGTTAAAAGCCGTTACTTGGCACTAGTTCATATTTATATCATTTTTCTGATTTAGTTTTCTACTGAAATCACTTGATTGGGTTAGAAAGCATGGGGTGGCTGGACTTGGTAAGGTTTTCTGCTCCAGTTTCTTGCTGAACTCACTTGGTTGGATTAGGAAATGGCTCCCAGGATTCCAGGAGATGATGTTGGAGGGCTGTGGTTGGTATGCAATAGTGGGTCCTGGTAAGCTTCTCTGATCCAGCTCCCTGCTGAAATCTCTTGGCTGGATCAGGTGTGTTTCCCGAGCATTCTGAAAAAGGATGTTGGAAAGCTGTGGGACTCCTCGGGACAGGTCGTGGCCAAAGACTCTAGAGTAACACAAAGCTTCACAAAAGAACGCCAGCAACGGAAGTAGCACCAGCCGTTGGGGACTGTCACCTAGACCTGTGTGGAGTTGGAGGACAGAAGAGATGTGCCCGAGCTCTGAACGAACTGAACGTTCCAACGAACTGTGAGTGGGGCACAGAGATTTGGCACTATGAGACGGTGACTGTGCAACTAGACTCTTAATTGTGGGTGGGACCCATGTGTGGAGGGTATTTGGCTGGTGCCTGATACCTCTGGGTTTTTTAAACAAATAATACCTTCTTTACTTATGCTCTTTAATAAAGCTCCTTTTGTCTGCATCCTAACCGGTGTGCTTTCAGGTAGGGAAGGCAATGGCCTGCCACATTGCTCAGTGGAAATTTTAGTGTCCCAGGTTTCTGGGTGGGGGCTCAAGCCAGTGTGTAAGGTGTGCAAAACCTCAAGAAAGGTAACCCGGGCCTCCTTGCTACTGACGTCATTGGCACAAGGGTTACAAGTCTTTACACCTTGCCTCTTTTGATTGACTTCAGATTAACACAGTTCACCCTCTCTGCCATAGAACTGGCAGTTTGTTTGTTTATTTATTTATATGTACATTTTTGCCCAGAGTTCATATATAATGGAGCAGCCATGGCAGAAAGGGATTTTCCTGCCCTCTTTCTGTCATGGCTGCTCCCTGTTGACCCAATTTCTCTGGGATATTGTGGCTTCCCCTGACTGACTTGGGAGCTTCTCCAGGAGACTGAACACTCTGGGTAAAAAGTCCAGAGATGTGGCAACACAGCACGTCTCCCCCCCCCCTTTTTGCAACCCTCGAGAACTTCTGTCCAGCCTCCATTCCTGTGCCCCCTCCACTTAGGGTGACCATCTCTCCCCTTTAAAAGAGGACACTTATGAAAAATACATGGTGCAGGGCTATATTTAAGAGGATGCTTATGAAAAATACATGGTGCAGGGCTGCATTGGTTCAAGTGCAGCCCTGCACCATGTATTTTGCATAAGTGTACTTTTTTAAAGGGGAGGTATGGCCACCCTACCCCCACTATTGGCAGTTACCGGTAGCCTATGCAGGAGGGGGGCGTGGGGTGCGGTGCAAAAGCTCCACTGAGGGGAGGGTTTACTGGCATATGGGAGGGGGACTCTGTAAGGTGGGAATAATAGGAGGATTTATTCTTGTGTTTTACTGTAATTTGTATAATGTATATTTTTTGTAAGGAGAGAGGTTGGGGTAGAAATTTTAAAATAAAAGGGAGTGACATCACACAGTAGCTTCTAGACACACAACTGTGCCCTAGCCCCCCTACATAGTCTGGGAACAGGCTGTGTGTAAAGGTGGTGTACACAATACGAGAGCACACATAGGAATGTGTTGTGTCCAATGTGCAGCCGCATCCAGGTGGGGTGGGGTGTATACACACGCAGTCAGACACACTGCTCCCCAAGCCGGCTGTGCACAGCGCCGGCTGCAGCTAGAGGTGCTGCTGTGCCGGGGCTCGGGCGTTAGGAGGAGCAGCGAGATTGCCTCTCTTCCAGCTGGCTCGCTCGCTCGCCTGAAACGCGGCTGTGTCAAACCTCACGTGTTTAGAGAGCCAGACACGGGGAGGAGAGGAGACAAATAGCTGGGCCGGGGCTCAGGTGGATCGGCCTTAGCCGGCTTTTTGCACCACCCCAGACCAAAGCAGCAGGCCTCCCCCCCGCACCCCCCAGCCATCCTGCGGCATCTCTCTCCCCCCACATCCGAGGGAAAGAGGAGGAGGCGGCGGCGGATCCTGTCCCATCTCCATGTCGGCAGTTTGTTTAGCTTACCTCCTCTGCTCCCATCTCGCCGCTGCCGGCTAGGAGGAGGAGGAGGAGAAGCCGGGCTTTGCCTCCTGGGCAAAGATTTTTGAATTGTTTTTTTTTTTGCCCCCTAGTTCTTAGGATGGAAAGGCTGTCAGGAGACAGCTCGGGTGGTGCGGCTGTCCCTCCTCCTTTTTTTTCCAGCAGCAGCAGCAGCAGATCATTGTTGTGTGGGAGGAGGGCATCAGGGATGGACTTGATCTTTTGGATTCCTTGCTAAGAAGGCAACACACAACCCCACAGCACAAGCCAGCAGAGCAGCCAAGGCAGAAGAGAGAGAAGACCGAGAAAGAGAGACACAACCCCCCCTCTTCTCTGCTTGCTAAATGCAGCGTCCCCCCTATACAAAGCCAGAGCTTTTGTTTTTAAAGGAAGCCTTGAATTTTGTTAAAGAGGGCTTTTTCTCTTTTTATTTTCCTCATTTTTTGTTTCTTTACCCCTGCCCCCACCTTGCAGTCTCGCTGCAGCAGATGCGTTTAGGGGTCATCACCCAGCTGGGACTATGGTGAAATTTCCAGCGCTCACAAACTACTGGCCCTTGATCCGCTTCCTGGTCCCTTTGGGCATCACCAATATAGCCATCGACTTCGGGGAACAGGTAACACTCACCCCTCCCCTCCTGCTGCGCTAAAGCCGGATCCCCTCTTGGCTGAATGAAAGGGAGAGAGAGAGAGAGATCATTGGGGACAACAAGCAATAGCACAGCAAGCTGCTGTTTTGCAAAATCTATTTTGGGCTCGCTGGTGCTGCGTGATGACAAAATACAGTGGCTGCAATCCTGAGTCAAGGCCTTGCTCCAGAGGAGTCCTATTGAAGGCCTTCAGTGGGACGACTCCTCTGGAATCAGGAGTTTGAGGGTTGCATCCTGTATTTGCTTTCGCAGCCTGCATCACTGATAGCAAGTTGCAACACAGACACAGGCTGCATATGAATATCAAAATGCAACCTTGCCTATTTCCACAACATCTGAGCAGGAGAGATACTAGTCTGTGTTTTGATAGTGATTTATGGGTCTCTCCAGAACAATTTGCAAAGAGCACTTTACAGAGAAAGATAAACGGGAACCACAACCGACAGCTGCTTTGATGATTTGCATCAGAACATGTCATTTAAATGCAGAATATTCTTTGGAGGGTGGGGGGGTGATCTGTTTTCTGGTTCTGTTTAATCCCATGGCTGCTGTTGGGGTGGAAAGCTGAGTATGTGTATAGGGTAGTGTTGCTTATTGCTTGTTTTATTATTCAGACTTTTCCTGCCTTCCACCATGAATGTGAAAAACCATGCCTCCTGTTTACACGCAGGAAGCTTTTTTTTTGTCCTATGGAGGGATTGTCTAATTTGTAATTACAGTCATAATTAGATTTAAATGTTCAAATTTGGCTCACAAGGGAAGCTCATATTTCAGATAAGGGAAAAGTGGGACTAAATTTGATTGTGCCCAAGGAATTCGGAGTAAAACGATTAGGAATGTTTAAAATAAATTGGCATGTTTTGAAAGTATCTATTGCTTTTTCTTACACACACGCACACATGCAGCCTTGCACAGCCTTCCTAAGCTTATTCTTCACTCCTATGCATTTTCTCTCCATGCGGCATCATTGAAAAGCCTGTCGGGCTGTAAGCACTGGAGCAGGCTGTGAACCATTACCAAGCAGCAGGCTCTGCTAACCTTCCTAAATAAAGCTCTGTTCTTAAGCAACTGTTTAAAGATGCTGTGCAATGGCATTGAAAAGGGGTGGATTTGTTTTTAAAAGCACAATTCAAAGGAGTCCGTCTGTTAACTCTTCCTTTCAAAGATGATTACGTGTGGTATATACTGAAGATTTACTTCATAATGATTTACAAAACTGCCTTAGGCTGTGCTGTTAACTTTATGACTGGACTGGGATTGTTAGGAATGTCAATTATTTCTCATTTGCAAAGTTTGGCTAATGCACGGATAGGTCTGATAGAAGGCAAAAAATAGAATCTATTGGCAACATGTCTTGATATTGCTAAACGTAGCGCAACTGTGTACATCTTGACTGAATGTTCTCTGCTTATTAAGGGTATTTTCTGCTCTGGGTACCAACTGGGGTGGGGGGAAACATGACACTTCCTTACTTTCAACAGGGTTGTGATTTAAAGAGCGGACAGAGGAAAAAGGACCCACGTAGCTCACTGCATCTACCCTAAGCCCTTAAAATATTGTGTTTACTATGAGGTAGCAGCAGCCTTAGGCCACAGTCCCTGTAGCCTCATTGAAGCCCTCAGGGTAGAACAAGTGGTTTGTGGCCTTGATCTTTTGCCAGTGTTTTTAATTCAAACTATGTATTTGTGTCTAGTGATCCACAGTACTTAACAATGGCTTTTGCTGTTGGAAATCTAGACAGTGTAGCCCCTCATGTTTGAATGAGCCCTTTTCAATGGGACTGCACAGGGCATCGAGGTCCACCCACTTCAAATTCAGACAAGATTTATAGGCCTAAAAGTGCCTTCTCAGTTTGGCAGGGCAGCTGCAGGCTGGGGAAGGTAGTGGTGCCCTTCCATCTTCCCCACATGCTCTGCTCACATGGATCACAAAACTAAGAGAGATGTCACCTCAGTGAAGTGTGCAGCTGTTCTTTTCAGCTGTGACTGAGCAGCTCCAAGATCCACTGGATTGGGGAAAGGGTGGGTTTAAAACAAACAAATATATTTGGGGGTTTTAAGATTTTTTTTAAATATACGGTTACATTTTTTAGTATTTTTATTGTATTTTAATGTATTTTTGGTTATTGTACGCCGCCCCGAGATGCCATAGGCATGAGTAGGGCGGCTAATAAATATAAAAATAATGCTGCAAAGGAGTGCTCGGTCAGCCTGTTCCCTCTTTTCCATGCGATTGCCAGTTAAAGGGTGAAAACCGACATGCACGTAATGCCGCTTTAACATCACTTTCACATTTCTTATGCGTGTTGCAGGGCTGCATTGGTGCCCTATGCCACCCTGCGACATGCATAATAATAAATAGTTTATTGTCTAGCCGAAGCCATAACAAAATAAAAACACAGTCCAGAAAGGCACAAACACTCCACTAAAAAAAAAACACTAGAAAGAAATTCACAAAAGACCAGCCACCCAGCACAACCCAGGGCCCATCCACTTGCCCATCACAGGATGGGCCAGCCAATTAAGCGAAGTCCAAAATCGATTGTCTAACCAAAAGAACCGCCCAGCAGTCGTCGGCGACTGCCCTAGACAGTTCAGAGTCAATAGGTCTAAGGAGTCCTTGAGAACCACCACCAGAACTCCCCATACTCATAAGTAGACCTCCCAGGTACTTATATCTAGGGCCGGCAAATCGAGGGCAATGGAAAAAAATGTGATCGGACGTATCTAACTCCCCCATAGAGCACAAAGAGCATAGCTGCTGGTTCCTCGGGATGCCCATATAGCGTCCCTCCAAGATTGCCGAGGGAAAAACATTTGCCCTCATTTTAAAGAATCCCATCCTGCCACTCAAAAAGATAGTATGGACCAGAGAAAATGGGCTTATATGGGGTGAATTCAGGGGCCACCCTCTGCGTCGCCATCCATACGCTCTCAGTTTGGAGAGTCTGGTCCCACAACCGTTTTTTGATTAGCTACCTCCCCAAGGCATTTCAAGCTCTCGAATGAAAAACCCAGATTAAGGGCTTCCTGCTCGGCCCTTCCTATCCAGCTATCCACTAAAGCCAGAGGCAACAGCATAAGTCAAAAGCGATCTTGAGGGTGAGGGTAGTAGTGCCTTCCTGACCCAGTAGTTACATGCATAAGAAACTTTAAAGAGGTATGTTTATTTTATTTATTTAAGTATATATGTCTGTTAAAGTGGTGGTAAAGTGGAGTTAAGGTGAATATCTGTTTTTCACCCAAAGCTGGTATGTGGAAAAAAACGTTTTCCCCATTTTTAGGCAATGGGCTGTTTTAAATTGGCATAAGTTTAAATGTACATGTGCAGATTTCAGCAAAGAGCATTGTGCTTGATTTCTTTCCTGGGAGAAGCAGTATGTATCAAATCTACCAAGTTTCTTAAGACTGGCTCCCTCCAGGTAGGACTTGAAGAAGTTTTTAATTCAAACTATTCAAAATTCAAACAAGAATATAGTTTCTGCAGGGCTTGACCCCTCCTTTAGGGGCGGGGCGGGGGGTTAATGAGGAAAGTGTATTACCTACTAAACACGGCCAGTTTGTGGCACGAAAAAGAGCTGGCTTGCAGCCAGAGCAAGTGCAGATTGATAACCATCCCTCTCTTTTTCCTGTATGAGGAATGCAACAATTAATGGCATGCAACCCTTGTCACAGGGCATCTGTGTTAATATCTCCGTGAAATGAATGGTGAAACTCGCACCTCTCCAAGCTGTTTTATACCTCCCAAAATTTCTAGTGGACAAAAAAATACAAGCCCTGCCACCTTGGCCAGTGAGCTCCACCTCTCAGCAAATAAGCTCCACCCCCTCATGCATTTATTCTCACACACACACACACACACAACATTCTAAGTGACTAAAGAAGGACAGAAGCTCTCCTGCTTATCATTCCACTTAGGCCCTTTTTAAATGAGCCATAGCTGTTGGGGGGATGGGTGTGCATGCAGCAGCATGAGCCGCGAGCGGGGGGAGGGGACGTGTACATGGGCACACACCAGTCCCTCTATGCGTCCCCGCTCATGGAGCAATCACTGCTTGGGCCGGTTGCTCCATGAATGGGCGATGGGTGGAGGTGGTGTGCATGCGAGTTTTGCAGGAGCGTGCCCGCCCACCTACCTGCCATGGCAGTCACATGGGCAGCACCCACACGGGCAGCGAACCTGTGTGAGCATGAGTGGGTGCATCTTGTGTAAAAAGAGCCTTAGTTTCTTGTCATTCCGTCATCTCCCCATTGCCCACTCAAGTGTTTTTCTTGGGAGGCAACCAGGAAAGAGATGCCTGAGACTTGATTTCTAGAATTTGTGTGTCTGCCCCCCCCCCCCCCCACGGGACTTTGGCCCCATAAGAGAGTGACAGTGGGATGCAGCACCCAGAGAGGAATTGTCCCTCCTAAATAAAGATTGTTGGCAGGTATACTATATGGGGCTGTCTCCAATTTACTTTAAAATCATGGCACTAGATATACTCAAGTCCTGTTTCCAAGGTTTCCTCCACAGCCATAACAGTTAATGATTTAATAGAATATGAAAACTTGTAATTTTAGGATTGCAACCTTTTTACACACAAAAAAAAATGCTGAGATCATGGGAAATGGTAGTTGCTTCTGAGCCGGTTGGCATGCTAAACTGCTGCCCAACATCTGTTCCTCATATCTGAGATGCATATAGTATGTAAGAGGCATAAACCGTTCTAAGGCTCTCACTACAAGTGCACGAGCTACAGGCAAAGACCCGTGTTCACTGCGTTTTCCTCATTGCAGTCAAAGGGGGAAATACAGGTAACATGGGGCTTTGGCTATGGGCATCCATACAATTTTCCTTCTTGTTCTTTGCTTCAGATGGAATGATGCAGGCAATTTTGTGTCTTCTCTGAAAAAGCTGCAGTCTCATTATGGAAATCAGCCTGCTCTAAATCAAAGAAGAACTAGTTTGGACTTGCGGCAAGGTGAAGGCTGAGGACAATAACATTCCAATGGGAAATTAATTTAAGAACAAACTGTTGCAGAGAGATGTCCATTCTTGCTCCCCTATCCCTTTTCTTCTGTTTTATATTATTTAATGTTCTGAATTTGAACAATACCAGGTAGACCAAGGGCATTTTCACACAAGACACTCTCTACCTACTACATATGTTGCAGGGCTGCAGTATTGCCCTATGGGTGCCCTGTAACCTGTATAGTGGGTGGGTGGTGGATAGGTAGTGGGTGGAGAGTGTCTTGTGTGAAAATGCCCCAAGTATTTTTACATGTACAAATTCGGATTCCATTTAGCTTGCCTGCACCTTCCCCAGTGGTTCTGGAATTCAGTTAGTCATTTTCCATGAGAATGAGACAAAAACCAAGATTGGAAGAAATGTCTCCAAGGCCAGTTGCTGCTCTAGATCACAAATCAAGATAACTTTTAATTCAACTGATGTACATAAGAGGATGTGACAGGGGTGGGGAACCCCCCAGCCCTTGGGTCAAATGGGGCCCATGTCTTGTGCTTATTTAGCCCTTTTCTGATTCCTGGCTCATGGATCAAGCCCCTACCCTCAAGCACTGAAGGAGTGCACGCAGGGAGAACGATGCAGAGATGAGGGCATGCACTTGGGAATAGGGGTTGGATCTATGGCACGAATCCGTGATAAAGATCCTTCCCTTTCTCCCCCTACCCTGATCACACCCCTTAAGTGCCTATCTTCCAATTCTTGTCGAGCTTGCAGAGGTTGTACAGAGTTTCAAAGCAGCCTGCAGGAGGGAATATGTTCTCTACCCCTGACGTATGGAACTTTCTCTCTACCAACATGGCTCGATTCAAAAATTCAGTATAGGCAGATTTTCATTGGTCTAGTGGATTTTGGGTCAGACCTTTAAAATGAACAAGCAGAGTACTGAGGATTGCCAGAACCAGTGCTAGCCTACATTGAAGATCTTTGCCTCTTTTTGTCATTTTTAGACCTTGGAATAGCTGGAAGAATGATTCTGTACTCTTTCTGCCTATATCCTGGATCTCATCTATTCTAAGAACAAGATCCTTTTTGAAGCCCATTCTAAATATGTTAAATCCCTCCCCCTTTAAAATAATTTCAACATTGGATGTGCCTCTGATGTTAACAGGGTCATCCAAGGTCAACACCCATTGTCGCAGAGCATGCTCAACATGACGGCAGAATGGGATACAGTTTATATGGCTTTGGACAAAAAAGGTGCAGTCCTCACCCATTAAAATCCATGGAAGTTTTGTCTTTGACTTCAATGGGCTCAGGAGAGCAGCCACAACATTATTTTTGCTAGCAATTCTTGTATCATGCCTTCTCTGTACAAAATCTGAGATGACCGATGCTTGCAATTTTTCCTCCACTTGGACACTTCATTATTATTGGCATTATTTCTGTGAACATATTAGAGGCTTTTTGGAAGAGAGAGACTAAATAAGCCAGTCATCTTTCCTGCTGTAGTAATAATTGTAATAATAGCAATAACTGTGTAATAGTAATGACTCTGCCAAGGCACTCCCCAGAGGTGGCTGAAGTACCTCCCTTTGTGCATTTGTGTGCAAGATAAGAATGCTAATGTGACTTTCTACTTTTCAAATGAAAACTCAGATCCTAGAGAACAAGACAGTTGAAATACATTAGCACTCTTGGTTTTGCTACTGTGCTAACTACATGGCACACAAATTAATACAAAAGTCCATAGATAACGCTATAGGTAACTCCATGGATAACACGAAAACAGATATAGTGTTAAGAAGACTGTTAGGCTTTAGTGCCATACTGTGCATAAACTTGATCTTTAGATTGTAGACCAGCCGATGAAAGAATACTGCAGATCATGGTCCACCAACCACAGGAGCAAGGAGTAACCCCACTCCCTGTGGGCTTCAGTGAGACTGCTCAGGAGTAAGCAGTTGATGGATCGCAACCCATATCTTTTGATATAACTTCCCTATCTGTTGTTACCCCAAGCAAGAATATTATGTGGGTCAAAGCCTTTAAACCAAATCTTTCTGACTGAATTCATTGTCAGCTTTGTTAGTGGGAAATACTATTTTCAATTATGCTTATTGGGGTTTGAAGGAAAGGGAAGCAGGGTTGGATATGGGGGTGGGTGAATTGATGGGATTGCCTGCTCTCCACTCCCGCAAGAGCGGGTGCATATGGACATGGAGGTTAGGTAGACATGGGAGGAGGGTGGGAAAGCCATGACCCCTGGTAAGATGGAAGAGGACGAGCATTGGGGTTGGCTAGGGACTGGTGTGAGGATGGGTGAGAATTCCATGACCCCCAATGAGGGGAGGGGGGGAATGGGTACAGGGGAGGGAAATGAGGATGAGTGGGATGGGTTATGAAGCATTGGTATTTTTATTTATGCATTTTAGTAAGACTCTTTAGAACTGTTTATTTGTATTTGATCATTTGTATTATGGTTTTGTAAGGGTATAAGGGGTGGAGAAGGAAGTTTATTTTTGCTATATTTTGTTTTTAAATTGTTGTAAGTCACCCAGAGCTGCTTTTGGATTGGTGGGGATATAAATCCAATATAGAATAGAAAAAATGGCTGGTGTTCAGAGTTTTTTTTTTTTAATTTACTCAGATAAGAATTTTCTTGGCGTGTGAGATGCATTTATCTCATTGCACAATACAGTGGTGATAAAACAGAAAAGAATTTGGCATGTTTAGTCATCTTCTGGCATCACAAGATAACTCTGGGAGGTGGACTCAGATGAGGACTAGAGGACTTTGTCCTACATTTCCTCTAAAGTACAGTTTACGTTCCATTGAGTACAGTATTCTCAATGAAATATTAATCATGTTTGCAGCAGTCTGAGATGGGTATCTTGTAGCATTCCAAACAGAATGCAAAATGTTATCATGTTTAAGCTGTAAATCATATTAATGGAATTCTAATGGAGATTAATTAACTAACACTTCATCGTTTCATTCAGAAGCCATGAAAGGTTAAGGAAGAGATGCTTGTTGATTTTAGCAGGTTGATGAAATCGCATTTTGGGACATAAATACTGAAATTGAGTCAGCTTGCCATTCTTCAATCCATTCTTGAGCAGTACCTATTTAACTTCATGTAGACTTGAGTATTACACTTTTCTAGTAGGATATTTTCCTCAGATGAGTACCGCTTGCACCAACAAACTACAGAAGTTGAATTTTCTTTTATGCTAGCTTATACTCAGCAGAATTAAACAATTATGGTAACGTTCCAAAAATGGTAAAGCGAAACAAAAAACTTAAGGGACCCTTTGGCTCAGCCCTTTAATTTTTCTACATCAAATTATATTGGCACATTTTCATGTAACAATAATAATGAGATAACCTTGACTCCATTATTAATACTGTATCCAAGTGGGTCCACTTAGTATTCCCTAATTTTATGTTACTAGTATGTTTATGTGTGAGGATAACTCCACAGTCATGTCAGTTGAAACTCAAAATTAATTTTGAGGCAAAGAAGCTTTTAAGAAAAAACATCAATAGAAATGTGTATTATTTTAATCAATAATGGAAACATTTGAAAAGAATGGTATGTGGGGCAGTGTTACCGCAGTGACCTTGCTTGAGAATCCATTCCAAGGCTGGATAGAAACTACAGTGAAATTATTGACTGTTGTCTAGGTTAGGAGTGGGTAACCGGTGGGCCGCCACTATACAAATTAGTACAAGCTCCATGGGCCAGATAAGGGTCGGGAGTGGGGGCGCTTAGGAGCTCTGCTCAGGATGGAGACAGGAAGGAAACGGTCCAGATCATGGATCCATGCCATGGATCTATCCCCTATTGTGTGCGTGCCCTCGTCTCTACCTTCTTTCCCCCTGAACTCACTCTTTCAGTGCTCAAAGGTACGGAATGGATCCACAGACCAGATCCAAAAATTGGAAAAGGTTCAAATAAAAACCAGTAATTGACCAGATTTGGCACATGGGCCGGACCTCTGGTCTAAGCATCAGAGAGAGAAATCTAAAAAAAAAACCCAACATAGAGAACAAGTCTGAAATGATCCCACGGTATAAACAGCAGCCACAAAAAGGTATACACGTACAGAAAATATAAC
The DNA here is from genome assembly GCA_003113815.1 of Sphenodon punctatus. Classification (NCBI taxonomy): domain Eukaryota; kingdom Metazoa; phylum Chordata; class Lepidosauria; order Sphenodontia; family Sphenodontidae; genus Sphenodon; species Sphenodon punctatus. The sequence continues at coordinate 3,496,437 of QEPC01010227.1, forward strand.
AAGTAAAACGACAACCTGTATGTTTTTGTGCACATTGATCTGTTCAGTAATACATTTTAACGTTTTTTTTGGGTGTTTTGTCTCATTTTTCCTTTTAACATTTGTTACCATTAACCCACGGTATAAACAGCCAGAGTCTTGCTAATACCTGCAAAACCATGATTTTGCACCATCTCTGGGGACTAGCATCCAATTTTTCCTTTTCCCCACCGAGGCCGATCCCTTTTCATCAGCATTTTCAAATCTGAAGTTAAATCTCTGACGCATTCAAATCTCATTTTGTCCTGGCCCCATTAAATAGCTCTTCCCCTTCTTCCCCCCCCCCCCCCCCCCGGTATTATCATCACAAAGCATTTGAAAAGAGAAAAGTGGTGCCAGTTTATAAATAGCCATTCTTCCTCCCCCTTCCTCCCTGTACTCACGGACTCTACAAAATTTACTGAGGAAGCTGAATAGAACAGGAGGCTGGCTAGAGCTCCCAACCATCTGGTCTGTAAGCAGCACAGCATAGCTCGTTGATACTAATCGCTGCTTGTGAGGCGGGAAGCTCCAGTTTAAAGTCCTCTCTAGAGGAGAGGCAGTGCCACTGCTTCAAAGGCAATCCACCCTTTCTCCTCTTTCCTTGTAGAGCCAGAGAATTCAGCGGTACCACAGAAGTGACTGGGCTGTGCTTACCAACAAGACTAAAGTGTTTAAGTCTTCCAACTTGCCTTGTTTGTTAGGGTGATTTAAGAGGTGGCCAGCTGCCCATAGATGAGATGCCTGGATATTGGGGAGTGGAGGGGAACAAAAGTCTCTAGAATCAAGGAAGTATTGAAGGAATAGAAGGAAAAAGTAGAAATGGGGCTGGAGGACCAAGTTGACATCTGCCCAGCCCCCTGCCAGAAGGGGTATTTTCAGACGTGACGGGGCCTGTATTGGCCCCGCCACAGAATTACCCTTTGATCCCCCGCCGGGATCAAACTGGCATGTCCAACAGATGTGCCGGCGGATCCCAGCGGGGAATCAGGGAGGTGGCGGGGCCGTGTGGCATAACGTGCAACCGCACAGCCCCGCCCCCTCACTTTCCGTCGCCGCCCGCCCTCTTGGTTGACGGGTGGGCGCCGCTGCCAATGCAGCCGCAGCGCCCGCCCGCAACAACCACGGGCCGGAATCCCGCCACCGATTCTGGGCCGTGGTAGGCGGCCAGACGATACGATCTCCTTGGTCACGGGGGAGAATCGCATTCACCACGCGATCGGGGCTGGTCCCGCCAGGACCTCCGATCGCGTGGTGAATGTGATTCCCCCCC